>JAOWLH010000036.1:1650000-2250000 GCA_027405865.1 Salix purpurea
ACATTCACAAATTGATCAATAAACTACAATAAAAAAATATCACACCAGACAATCAAATAATTCAACATACAAATGGATACAAAAAATATTTTCATAACCAGTAAACACAACTGAATAAAGAAAAATTAGATGATCGGCCACACAATTACAACAAAACCAACCACCAACAAATTCTCAATTGACTACAGCAAACAAAAATCTCTAATCAATATAATCTATTACATTTTTTCGACCAACTGATTATATAATTATCAATCCAATTAAAACACACCAGATAATCAAAACATTGCAATTTTGCAATCTATGAGTTCATTAAATCAACACATAATTCAAATCTAAACTGTGACTAAATTTTGCAATCTATGAGTTCATTAAATCGATTTTCAGCAATAATTACTGCTAATAGTAGTCATGGCTCGTGTTGCCTAAAGCAGGTCAGTGTTATGATTTAGCTCGGTAGGGATATAAATTATAAATGAAAGTTAATATTTATGGTTTTGTTTGTTCCACGAATTAAATGGAAAAGGTCAACTCTTATACTTTTATTATAAAACTATATATATTTAAAAGCTGAAAATATATTAAATAAAATAATGGAGATTAAAGAATAAAAAGAAATCTTTTCTTTAATATAATCTTGTAAATATAGTTTTACTCACATCATCTCAACAATGCTTCTCTGTATAGTTTAATGTATATTAATCTTCTAATACTGAAGATCATAAGAAGATATAGAATTTAAATGAAATTAAAAATGAACATGAATGCGAAAAGATGGAAGAAGAAATGAACATCAACATATGATATATAATTTCATAACAATTTTTTTTTTCACTTTTCAAGCATTCATGACATTGGTTAGCATGTCGAAACATCACTCTCCGGAAAGAGCACTTTATAAATTTAAATTGGCAAATAAAACTTTGATTATTTTGAATTTTTATAAAAGATGCACATTCTAAGTTGAATTTATAAGCGTACTATGTGGTTAAAAAACCATTAGATAATGTTTAGCTGCTATTTCAAGTGATGTGAATAGTGAAGATAATGAAATAATAAAGATATGTCTCCAATGATTTTATATTTTATATTTTGTTTTTTTAACAAAGCATATTTTTATTTTCACTATCTTTATTTTTTCAATTTCAAAACAGTAATTAATCATCGATGGTATGATAATAATAATAATAATAATAATAATAATAATAATAATAATAACGACGTCTTGTTTTTAAGTTCGCTCCAGCATAGTTATTCAAGGGCTAGGAAAATTATAATATATATATATATATATATATATATATATATATATATATATATATATATATATATATATAATATTTTCAATAATGGTCGTTCTTTATTTCATAAATAAAACTTGTTGGTACAATTAATTAAATATTAATAAGATACAATATAAGAAAAAAAACATTAATGAATCCAAATATATTTATATGGATACACAATTATATGCTAAGAAAGTTAAAAAAAAAAAAAAACTAGTTTTTTGGGATTAGCTGTTTAAAAGAATCACGATTCTAATTAAGAGAAAGATTTTGCAAAGGACAGTAACATTCCATGAACAGAACTCCACTTCATAAGAGTTTGAACACGTTTTGTTCCTGCATTAAGCAATTTTATAGAAACAAGCATCTCTATTTCATTGTTCTTTTCCAAAGAAAATATTTTTTTTTCTAATTATTTGGTTAAGAACACAAGCAAAGAACCACAAGTAGCTGCAATTGTTTGTCTCTATTGCCCCTATGACTCTACGAGATTGTTTGAGAATGTGGTTAAAGTTGTTTATTAAAATGATTTTTGTTCGGAAAAATATCAGAATAATTGTATTTTAATTATTTTGACATCGGCACATAAAAATGATCTAAAAACTTACTTTAAAATAAAAAATAAAAAATAAATTATTTTTTCAAAAGCACTTTTAAAATACGGTGTCAAACATGCACTAGATGTTACAAGAATCCCAATGCAATTGTTAAGATTAATGAATTATTGGTATTATTAAAAAATACCCAATGTAGTTCTGTTTTTCTTTCCTTTTTTAGAGGAAAATTAATTTAATTGTCTAGGTTTCAATTGAATAGAAAACATATCTTAATGTGTCATTGAGATTTGAAGAGTGCTTGCCTAACTTTATTCAATAAGAGAAAGTATATCACTTGAAAACACTACAAATACAGTGGCTCCAAGATACAGAATAATTTTGTAATAACTTCTTGATTAATCCATAATTATGCTTCTTCTTGCTTATAAAAAAGTTTAGTTACAATTTAATTTAATGGGGAATGATTAAATACATTCATTAATCAAAATAATGAATGTAATGCTTTTCAGCTGAGCTTTAGACACAATTTTTATGCATGTGTTTATTATTAACTCAAGATTTAATTTAGATAATATTTATTTTTAAATCATTTAAAAAGTTTGATTAGGTCAAATTCCATAACTTGGTGATAAATTATTGTTTTTTTTTTATTTTTATTCAAAACAATATTATTTTTATAAAATAAATCAATAAATTTAGTCAATTAATTGATTTATATGTTGAACCGTTCAACTTACAACCATAAGCTATAAGTCGAGTTGGTTCTTATTATTATATTGGTGGCTTAATATATGATAACTAACAAATTTCTTTGTTTGCAATTTGTTTTATAAAAATAAAAAATAATAGGAATGAATATATTTTTTATAGTTAATTGGAACATGAATCTCATTACTCACCTTGTAAGAATATGAAACAATTAGAATTTTATTAATTTAACCTAGACCAACAAAAAATATCTAAAAAAATAGAATTTTCTCAAATCCAAAAACCAATACCAAATTCAATCTTACATGAAACATTGGTTGAAATAAATAATAATTCCAAAGGCATTCCAGCAAAATCTCATGATTTACGAAACAATCAATAACACAAGCTGCCGTCCCGCAAAATTAAGGTAAGAAAAAAAAAAACACTATAGTCGGGTCCACCACACCAATTTCCTATTCCTTCGAATATCCGAATTTAATTTGGATTATTTATTCAAAAGGGTAATCTGTGATATCGTTCACTCAAACACACTCTTTTGTTTTTATGTAGTTTCAGATATTTATAATTTTTAAATTATTTTTTAGAATTTATTTTTAATATTATTACTTTAAAATAATTAAATTGATTTTAGAGAATTACAACAGCCGGCGTAGCCAACGAGGTCTTAACCCTACGACTTTCCTTTCTGTTTCCAACAAAATTGGCTCACATTTATTTATTTCCGTTTATGCCCCTCCCCGCCCTCCTATTTATACCCTGAACCTCGCCCTGCACACCCACGCCCGCTCCCTCTCCCTCTTCCTCTCTCTAGAAGCCTCTCTTAACTTTCTCTCTTCAAGTCGAGCTACTCGCTTTCCTCTTCACTTACACTCCGAAAAGAAAATCAAAAGAACAAACATGGTGATGAGTATTGACTGTAAAACGAAAACAAAACCAGACACTCTCAAGTTTCTATGTAGTTACAGTGGTAAAATTCTTCCTCGTTCCAGCGACGGCGTTCTACGTTACGTCGGTGGTTTAACCAGAGTTCTGGCCGTCGACTGTTCAATATCCTATGCAGGTTGGTTATTGTTTTTTCTTAATCAACACTCAATTTACGCTAGTTTTTTTCAATCCAGTTCAGTGTTTTGATTATTTATTTTTGAACAGAGTTGATGGTGAAGCTGGGTGAATTCTGTGGCTATTCGGTAGAATTAAGGTGTCAGTTACCAGATGGAGATTTGGAGACGTTGATTTCAGTAAAATCGGAGGATGAATTGACGATCTTGATTGCAGAATACGATAGATCTTGTCCTGGTTCGAAGATTAGAGCTATCTTGTCTCCTCCGAAATCGCTCAAGAAAATCTCTCCCCCTTCATCCAATGCTTCTTCCAGTATCGACTTTTCACCCAACAACTCGTTTCTCAATTATCATCGATCTCGCAGCTATTCCCCTCAGCCTGGGTATAGAGGCCGCTACATTCCAAGCCGTAGGCAAGAATTCCTGTGCTGTCACCATCAGCGTTGTGATCACTGGCACTGATTCTTTGATCAGCATCGGATTAGAGTAGTTAGATTTAATTTCCTAAACGCTGGAATTCGTTTATTTGTTTATTTCTTATACAAAGAAAAGAAAGAAGATGATGACGACAACAAGAGAGAAAAAAAATACGTAAATAAATCTATGTTTTTTTGGAGTTCGAATTGTATAAATTTGAGAAGTTGTTTGAACTATTCGTCTTCATCAATTTATAATAAATAAGGGGTTAAATTATAAATAGCTAAGAATTAACAAAAAAATTATCCTTGATTTAACAAATTCTTCCAACATTGTTTCCTTGGTTACAAAAATATCTCCAATTAATTCCCTATCCTTAAGGTAAATTTATAACCTCAAATTAACTTTTGGACAAATTGCTATAATGTGGTGAAATTTAGGAACAAATGCTAATAACTTTGTATAATATTTATACTAACTTGGTTTGATGTGTGTTCTGATTCAGGATAATTTGTGTTGGATTGTTTTTTAGGTGTTAATTGTAATTTAAACATTAAATGTTGATGCATGAGTTTATATTTGTATTTGTGTTGAGTTATTTGGATTAACATAAAATTTGATGTAGTAAGTAAAACTAATAAAACTTGTGTAGATATTTCGTGCTGTTCAATTTTGAGTCGATGAATGATAATTTATTTTTAATTGATATCTTGGTTAAAATAGCCTTAATAAAAACATTTTATTTGCATCTTTCTTAAACATGGTCTTCATCTAGTTTTTAATAATCTAACTTTTAAAATATTGTTTTGGAATTGATTCTGAATTCTCCTTTTTTTTTTACCCTCCTATTTAATATTTGAAATAGTGACTTACACGCAATGTTTTTCTTTTATTATTTCCATATGGCCAAGTCTCTAAAAATAAGTTATATTTTATCATATAAATAAATAAATAAATAAATCTTTTTATTTTGCATATATTTTTGGATTTAATAACCATTATATTAAGCTAAAAGAACTTGACCTACATTTTAAAAACAACAGAAATTTTATTTTGTTTGTCCCAATATCAAGCGTTATGAACTTGCATTTAAGATGTATTCTTGATATTAAAAGAAAAATATATTTTGACTATAGAATGACTAAACTTTAACTTTATTAGATAAAAACTTCCTTACCGAGAAAGACTTTTATTAAACCTTAGATAAACCAACAACTAGAAACACAACATCATCTTAGTTTATATCAAATAAACAAACAATGAAATTTATCTTATGTAAGGTGTACTAGGAGTGACATGTTTTCTATACATATATTTAACCCTCTTACTAAGACTTTAAGACCTGTTAGGGCTTCTAGTGATCAAAATACTAAGTGACAACTCCATTTCTTTTTTTACTAATAAAAAACAAGAATTTCTTATCATTTCCCTTATCATCTTAGAGATTCTGACCTGGTGTTAAGGAACCATCTCACCTAAAAGCTTAAGCTTGTAAGTGAGGCCCCAGAATATGATTTATATAATTCTCTAACACACCCCCTCAAGTGAAAGCCCTTTGGGCTTGAAACTTGCACAGACTAACATCACCTTGTGCTTGATTTTTATCAAATAGAATGGGGGTGGTGAGATTCGAACTCGTGACCGCTGGGTCAACAAGGCTCTGATACCATGTTAAGATCTCACCTAAAAGCTTAAGCTTGTAAGTGAGGCCCCAGAATATGATTTATATAATTCTCTAACACCTGGGAGGATGATCATCACGATGGTGTATAAATGTAACAAGTTTTCTAGATTGATTGATATCCATATGCGATTACCATCTTGATTGTCAATCATGATGAGTTTGCTAGATGGATTGGAATTTGTATGGGATTACCAGATTAATTAGCTTCTAAATAGGAATGCCTATTTGATATAACAATCATGATAGGCTTGCTAAATTGATTGATATCCATGTAAAATTTCTAGAATGATTGACTTTCAATGGAAATGACAGGATGAATAACCATTCCGAGAGTATTACGAGACTTCCCATTCATTTAAGATGGAAGGAAGGAATTAGATCATCACATAGATTAGATAAGATAATATAGTGATGAATTATTGAAGGAATAATATGGAAAGACAACATTATGACTAGATAAAGTCTTTGGAAATAAAAATCTAAATTAGTTTTTAATATTTTAGATTTGGTAAATAAAATTGATTTGTATTTCATGTCTCTCACATGCTCATCAAGAGTAGCTACTCATTGTCATTTTATTATTTAGAACTTAGGTGGACATTTTGCCATGATGTTGCACAAATAGTCTTTGTCTGATAATTTCCAAATATGTTCTTTTGATTCATAAACTACAATGTATAAAAGTTTAAACTCATGTAACTAATGATAGTTTATTGTAATGTATTGATTTTTATCTTTTTTGAATTATATAAACTTAAAGTTTTGACTATGTTTAATAATTTCATGTAGAAATCTTCTAGTTAACCGGTGTATATAGTTAGTAGTAGTTATATAGCAGAACTTGTATATAACTGATGTAATGCTTATTATTATTACTACTACTACTACTACTACTATTATTAAATTTGACGCATTTGATGATGTGATTATATATAATCCCTTTCTATTGATGTTATAATAAGAGAAAAAATCCGAGAGAATTGAACCATGATGTAAATTGAGATACAAAATATAATAAAATGCTAAGGTCTTAAAGGAACAAAAGTAGAAAGTATGATCCTATTCTAACATGTCGACCATTTAAATTTATAAATCGATTCAATCAATGGTTTGACAGAAAAAATTATTATATATATAATAATTATTATAAATCGATCCAAACTAGTCAAGTGTTTGACCAAGCCGTATAAGGAGTCCTACGAAAATAGAGAAACGGTCAGCCATTAACACGAGCTGCAGACCGAAGAAAAGAATCTTATGACGGGGCTGTTACAGAATATGTGGCTGCCGACAGGGTTATACTTATGGCCTTTAAAATAGACTTGCTTCCGTGCCACTGTTTTAGGCACCCATTTGGTGGCTGCAAGAAACAAATTCACTTTCGTGCGAGCCCAACCTTGACACGTGCCGGTTGAGTTTGGGGTTAGAAAACGGGTGTAAGTTTTCCTTTCTTTGTTTTTTAGTTAAAAAAACTAGTTAAATCGGCTGAGTAAATAATTTTTATAAATATTAAGATTAAAATAATTAATAAGATTTGCTAGTTCAAAATAAAATAAAATATAATATAATATTTATATATGCAAAGTTTGATATAATAAAACAGATCAATACATCCTATTATAATAACAGCAACATCGAAGTCTCAACATCTAAAATTATCACTACTATTACTGTCAAAACAATAAAAATTATTAAATTATCCCAAGAAAAAAAAACTCAAAAAAATTAACAAAAGAGCAAGTAAGAACAAAAACAAAAACAAAAACTATTATTATTATTATTATTATTAATACATGAACATTATTAGAATGAACATACAATCTAGAGGTTAAACTGATGTTTTGAAAAAATTAGTGAAATTATAATATAAAGCTTAAATTGAGATTTAAAAAAATACATGAACATTGTTAGAGGGATCTAATTTGAATTATTTTTCAAAACTAAGGACCAAGCTTATAAAATTAAAAATAAATGTTTCATCAATATGACCTCTCTTATAAGACTATAAAGGTTATAAAAATTATAGGGATATTCCAACATTCAAAAATAAGTCGTGTTAACATATAACAGAGATTTCTTTTAATCATTTCAAGTAGTTATCACCGATAAATTTTATCCTTGTCCAGTGTATTTTTTTTTGAATTTTTGGATAATGACTTGTGTTTTATGAATCAATTACTAGCAAATTGAACTATATGTGATTATGCATAAAAATAAAATATGGCCCTAGAGAACTTTGTGCATTTTTCATTTTGTGTCTTGGTTCATGATTTTTTTTGGTCACCTCAAAATGAAAAATGAAAATTGCTTGGAAGATTCGTTTCACACTTTATAAAAAGAAATCTTAAAAATATTTTAAGAAAACATCAAATTATTTTAGAAATCTAAAGGCAAGTTCTTTTTTTTCAGGATTATTTTAGCAAAGGTTTTTTTTATTTATTTACCATACTGATGCAGTCAAAATATTTTAACAAAACCATAAAGAAAGTCATGGGGTCAATTTTATGACTTTCCAATGATATAAACTCTAGCAACAAGATGTCGTATACGTTTAAAAAATATTTTTGATTTTTTTTTTAAATTAAAATAAATAATATTTTTAGATTATTTTGATGTGTTGATATCAAAAATGATTCTTAAAAAAAATATAAAAAACATCATTTTGATGTATTTTTAAACAAAAAACACTTAACAAAAGAAATCTCCAAGCCAAAATAAAAATAATAATACGTTGTCGTACAAAGTTGATGTTGAGAATTTTCCAAACCAAAACAAAAAAAAGATATAACACTGGGTTCGTTGATATAGAAGGGCAGAGAGCATCATCAGTTAGTTTCTTGCTCAAATTCTTCACCTTCAGATTCCTCAACATTATCAGCATCATCATCATCTGCATCATTGTCATACTCTTCTTTATCGTTATCAACAGTTGTTTTTCCAATCACAGCAAGGTTGCTATCACCCTTTTTAATTTCATTGCACTGCAAAAACTTGATTATATCAATGATAGTTGAGCACGATTATCAATGGAGAACGAAGAAAACATTGGTGGAATGGACGAAAAACTTAATAACATGCCTCTTAAATATGTCCAAAATGTTCCACATAAAAAACCAGAAAATTATTGCGATAAAATTTGAAGCCAAGTTATAGTTCAAAGAGCATTTTGAATCCACCTTACAAGAATGTGAGCTTACGTAAATGAAAGGATGTAGTCAAACTTTTCATGAAATCGAAGGCACCAAACAAGCAGGTGTTTTTGACAGAAAAATTTGTAAAACACAGACCAATTTAAAAACGAAAATATTACTCCCATTCTCTGTTTCAATGTCAATCCCACAGCTATCTGCTTGACAATCTAAGGTCTCTAAAAAAAACAAAACAAAGACAGCTATTAAGCTCCAACATTGAGGGCTTCATTGCAATCCTCTTTCAATACCCATCCCTTCTTTAGCACAAGATTTTCAACCTGAAAATATAAAACTTCCATTCTTCCACTTACCTCTCTTTTGCGCTGCAGATCATGTTGTTACAGCCCAAAAATATGATCTCTCTTTTCCAACTTTCATAATGATTACAAATTAAAGGTTTCAATATATAGCATAAATGACTGCAGATGGGTCACCAGTCTGCCTCATTTGGATTGTCCATTATAAGGATTCTTCACTCATTCAAATAAGTTAGATGAAACTAAAACGGCAATTAAAAAAGAAGAAGCACAAACTATACCATGCCTTCTCCTTCCACTAATTGCATGCCAGCACTAATCCATTTTGGTTATCACACAAAAAATCAAATGTAGATAGGATAAAGAGACCTTGTAGTGAGTGTGCTACTAGACAGTATCAGAAAAGAAGAAAAATGATGCATGAGACTACAAAATTGCAATAATAAACTTGTATTTTTTCACAAGCAAAGCACCTATCAACATTCAGGATTTTGAAATTTGAATGCTTCAACAAAAATTTCTTGCACATATGGAGTCACAACTCAAGCTAAATCGAATATCTACCAATTGAATCTTTAAAATTGACCTCTTATAAAACAAAGGGTCCTCAAAGACTAAACTAAAAACCTCGTAATGGATCACTAAATTGTAAATTTCTCCATTTCAAGGAGCTGCATGGTCCAAGACATTGATCAAACTAAAAGACCCACAAAAAAAGAGATAAAAAAGCACAGAAAACTATGTTATTGAACAAATTATTAAATATATTAATCCTAACAAATCCGAGCAAGGAAAAAATTGGAAGTTTTGATTTTGATGCTTCGAAGAGAGAAAACAATGGAAGATAATAAATGGGATGTTTTTCCTTTTTGTTGTAAAACAGAAATTGAAAGAAAGAGAAAACGTAAAAGACCAAACCTTGTCTTCGAAATCGGATTCTTCCATGGCGAGGAGAAGCTCTTCGCTTTGAGGTTGAGGCCACTGTGAAGATAGCAAATACGATGTTGGAATTGTCCTTGTTGAAACTGGGTACTGTGTCATGAAAGCTGGGAACTGTAACATTTTGAATTTTTCCCTTTTCTCTATGGATTTTCTTTCTTGTTTCAAAGGACCCTTCTTTCTCAGCTGGAGCTGGAAGAAGGAGGATGTGACATTGTTTAAATATTGGTATTTAATGGTACCCAAGTTTACTTTAACTATACTAATTCCCCTTTTGTTTTAAGAATTACAACTAACCCCTCTTGAGTCTGTTTTTGATAATTTAGCCCCTTGAGAGTCTAGTTGAGATTGTTTTTTAAAATATTTTTTGTTTATAAATGCATCAAAATAATTTATTTTTTGATATCCAAACACCAATTTTTTAATTTAAAATAAAAAATATAAATTTTTCTTTTAATATTTTTCAAAAATATTTTTGAAACGCAGTACAAAACACCATTTTGTTTGTGTTAAACTGTACAGTTCAATCTATTTTTTTCTTATTAAAACTTAATTTTTTTATTAAAATTATTTTTTAATGTTTTCTATTTTTTATATTTTAATATTAAAAATAATTTTTTAAACACACTAACTTTATTTTCTTTTATGCTACATTGCTCTTTTTTTTTTTCCTTCTCTCTTTTAGACCAGCTACAGTGTAAATACAAATGGTTTTCTGAAACTGGAAATGCAATGAAAATTATACTTTCATATTATTATTTTAAAAAATAAAACAAAGAAATCCACTTATTAATTGTTCGAGGGTGTGGTTGAAGTTGTTTTTAAAAATGTTTATTGTTTAGAAATGCATCAAAATGATATATATTTTTTTTATTTTTTCTTAAATTATTTTTTATCACATCACATGAAAATGATCTTAAAACACCAAATATTTTAATTTAAAATGAAAAATAAAATAAAAAAAAATCATTTTTTTAAAAACACTTTTGAAATCAATGTAACAATCTTAATGTATCAAATTGAAAAGAGATGATTTTTCCAAATTAATATATATATATTAAGACGTTAATATTAAATAAATATCAAAAAAATATAATTAGTCTGACATATTTAAAAGAAAACAAAACTAACAAATAATCATTATACTTATTTTAAATGTCTTATCTATAATAATTAGAAAATCCAAGACCTAACAATATTAATAAAAAACCAATTAAAAAAAATAAACGACAAAATAAAAATAAAAATTATTATATTTTAAGAAATTATTTGACCTGAAGGAAAAAAAGAGAGAAATTATAATAATTATTAATTGTTAAATGATCACAAGCACATATTAAAATTTGAAAATTAAATAAAAGAACTTAATAACATTGGAAATAAAGAAAAATAGGAAACAAATACTAAGAGCATGTACATATAAACATGGACAGAAATAGGAACTATGTAAGAATTATGTATAAACAAATAAAGGAACTAAAATTAAATTCAAGATTAAAAGTATAAGGGATAAAATGGAAAAAAAAAACATATGTAATAAATTTAATTTGAAGGAAAAAATTGAAATAAATCCAAACATTGATACCGATGAAATTAACTAATTTAAAGGAAAACCGGAAATTAAAAGAATTAGGACCGAAATGAAACTTAAAACTATAATTAATTTGCATGGAAGGATAAAATTGAAAAAAAATCAAACTTTGATATCTAAAATATCAAGGATTTATAATAAATTTGTATGGAAGGATAAAATTAAAATAAATCAAAATTTTGATACCAAAAATATTAAGGATTCCGGACCAATCTGAAAATTCGAAGAATGAGGACCTAAATGAAACTGCAATATATAATCAATTTCAATTGGAGGCCGAAATTGAAACAAATCAAAACTTATATAATAGCAATAAGGACAAAAAAAAAATCAAAAATTCAAGTACTGAAAAAAAATATGACAAAAAACAGTTGCGCTAACGTCAGCTAGCGCAAGCAGGAGAGAGAAAAGGGGTTGAAAAATTAAAACGACCATTGACACATCGCCGGCCACCGTATACCAACACACGCCGTACTAGGGGGAAGAGAGCATGCATGAAAATCATTCTAGACTCAAATTGGAGATTTTTTGACGTCGAAATAAGCTGCACGCGCCGTCTGAAACACGCCTGAGCGTGGAAACGGACGACGCGTCCGGCAACGCGTCACCAGTATATCGACAGATAAAAGAATAAAAAATTGATAACTTACCGGATCGCCCCTCCCTCCCAGGCATGAATTTTGTCCGTTTCGAGGGACAAAAATGTTATTTCACTATGCAAAGAAATATTAAAAAAACAATAAACTAGCCAGATGAACCAGACCGGACTGAAAATGTGCAATTATCATGGAACACCTGAACCCAGGCGCATGTTTTTGTCTTTTTTGAGGGACAAATTTATTATTACACTGTGCAAAAAAGAAAAAAGAAACCAAACCGAATTAAACCAAATTGAACCCACCTGAAAAATTGGGTATTACTATTGCCGTCCACAATTTTTTTCTCTCTTGGTGAATAGTAGTAATGACTTGCGAGCTATTTTAGCTTTTAAGATAATAAAGTTCATGACTATTTTGATATTTGGCTAAAACAAAAATGTGTTGCTAAATAAAATAAAAATACCACGAGCCCTTCAAGCAATATCTCCTTGCGTCCAAAAAATTACTTACTCCATGTCGTTGAAAACTTTGTAGTATGCTTTTTTTTGTTAGGGTTGCGTGGTCTGCTTTGTTGTTGATGATTTTTTTAATCTCCTCCCTTGAAAATAATAGTTTAGCCCTTTTGGCTATTGTTTCAGTTTTTTTTTTTTTTTTTTTTTTATTTTTATTTTTATTTTTATCTCGGTTTTTTTATAAAAAAATTATTTTTTTAATTTCATTATTTAATCTCAATTTACTAAATATTATATTCTTCAATTTAGTTCTCATTCTTTTAATTTTTAGTTTTCTTGTCGTAGCTCTTATGTAAAAGTTTTATTAGTTTTTTAATTTCATCCTTTAATTCAAATTAATGGTATTATATTTTTTTATATGGTCCATATTGTTTTAATTTATATTTTTTTCTTGATGTTTTCGTAAAAATTATTATTCTTTTCATTATCACCCTTCAATGAAAACTTTATTTTTATTTTATTTCAATCTTGACCCTTATTTCTTTGATATTTTTATCCTTTACTAAACTAGTTTTTCTTTTGAATTTCACCATTTAATCAAATATAAAATTTATTTTTTATTTTAGTTTTAATCCTAATTTTTTTATTTGTTATTTTTTAAATAATTTAATCCTTTAATATTTGATTGATTGAGAATTGAGCTTTATAATTTATCTAGATTGGGTACTACAGATCTAATAACTTAGATCACGAGTTTAAAAAGTTACACTGATTTTGTTTTTTAAATAGCTTTATATTCTCTTTATTTTTTTTTATCAATTTATTACAATATCATGATTTAAGTTATGAATTTAGCGAGATTTTTTGATTTAATTTTGTCTTGATTATCTTGGTTACAAGTTTATCATGACTAGATTTTTATGTCATTTTTTATTTATTTCATCTAGTCATATGAATATTTGTTTTTAAAATAAAATAATTCAACCTTACGGTGAAGCAAAGTCACTAGAGCTAGCAATTCTAGACAAGCTAAAAAGTTAAAAAAAAAGGAGTTAAATACATGAAAAAAAAAATTAAAAAAAAAACATAAAAGCAAACGAGAAACCATAATAAAAATGTTTATAAACCTAAAACCATAAACATAAATACAAGAAACTACAGTTTTAAAAAAATAGAATTTAAAATTTTAGATCTTAAGAAAAAATAAGGTAAGTAGAAAAATTGTAAAACTGAAAAAAAACCCCTCTTTTTTTCGTGTCTGTCTCAGGAATTGGACAGCTAATGAGACATGACATGATATTATTTGTCCGTCGTATCTAAATCTAGCAGTTCAAGGTAACTTTAGTACTAAATTAAAAAAAAAACCCCGAAAAACAGCAACACCACCGTTTTAGGTTTTGGTAGCGTTTCACTGATACGCTCAGACAGAACAAAAACCCTAAACCTCCGAAGTTCCGCATATTTCATTCTTTTTTAATTTTATTTTTTATAGCATAATTTCATACAGTAATTTGGAAGAGGAAGAAAGATGCAGCACGATGAGGTCATATGGCAAGTCATCAGACACAATCACTGCAGTTTTATGGCCAAGTAAGACCTTTTTTTTTAAAAATTTTCTTTAGCATATAAGAATGTTTTGAATCTGTTTAAATTATAAATATATGTATGTATGTATGTTTTTTTTTTTCATTGGTTTGTTTTTTGGTGTAGAATCACGACTGGGAATTTTTGTAGAAACCCATATAACATCACTGGGGTTTGTAATCGTAGCTCATGCCCTCTTGCTAATAGTCGCTATGCAACTATCCGTGATCATGATGGTATGTTTTTATTCTATTTTTTAGTTTTCTCAACTGGGTTTTGCTGGCTGAGAAGAAATGTTGGACAAGATGAGTGATTGTGAATAAATGTTTGCCTTTTGTGTTGAATTTACTGGGTTCTTAGGCTTATTGGAATAGAACTTTTAGTAGCAAATGGTTTCTTAATGAGGATTGAGTTAGTTCTAGTCAATTGCCCTGTCCTGATTCGGGATTGAATCCCGAGTTAGTTTCTAGAGCCATTTAAAAGAGGATATAAGGGTTATGTGGAGATTTTGATCTTACAAGTCGCTTAGCATTGGTTGGTTAGATATACTATTGCATCTGGTAATGTGATTTATTTAGATACCGTTCATTTTGGGTTCTTGTTTGTCACAAATTAAAAATCTTGTCTATTACTTAGATTTCTTTTCAAGAATTTGATGATTAATTTGCTTTTGACAATTGAGCTGTGTGTTGTTCTGCACAGGTGTCTTTTATTTATATATGAAGACCATTGAGAGAGCTCATAAACCCAACGAGTTATGGGAAAGAGTAAAGTTGCCAAGAAACTACGAGAAGGCACTTGAAATCATAGACAAGCATCTGGTATTCCATATTTTCTTGCATTCTGATGTTTGTTGTGCATACCCTTTTTTTAACGAAAAAATGTTTTTAATTAGTTTTTATTGTTGATCTGTAAATTCCTTGGAACTCAAAGATGTACTGGCCAAAGTTTCTTGTGCACAAAGCTAAACAGCGCCTGACAAAAATGACTCAGATGCGTATACGAATGAGGAAGCTTGCTTTGAAAACAAGGTTTTGCAACTGCATCTCTTTTGCTCTAACTTATTTTGTGTAACATTTTATGGTTCTAAATATAGTTTGCTGCATCTACTGTAGGATTTTTCATTATAATTGGTTGCGGTGATATTTATAAACAAACTAAATTTGCAAGTTTCTCTTCTTCTTTTCTTCTTCTGCTATTTGTACATTTTATTTGTCATGGTTCAAGTTTACTCAGACTGATTCCTTAAAATTGCCCCGTAGCTTCTTGCAAGGCTTTGCTCAATTTTAACTATCACATCACATTTAGTTTCTGGCCTCCGTATGTCTATAATACTTGACTTTGTAAGGTATGTTAACTGGTTTCTGTCATTTATTTCTTTGGTGGCATGATAGTAGTGATTCACAGTTGGGTTTAATGTTGGAAATTAAAAGAGAAACATTGTTATGAGTGAAAACCGTATGATTGGATGTGGTTATAGTCTTTTATCTATATTATAGATGTTTAACACACTAATGTGAACAAATTCTTAACTGTTGAGATGGAGATATTAAGACACTTTTTTCAACAAGATTGGTGTCAAAATGTCTCTAACCAAGGTTGTAAGTTGGTAATATGCGGAGCTTTTGGTATTTCCCTGTAATTTATGGTTATGTTACCATTTGATTTAATATGCTTTTCCAGTTTTCTTTCTGATCCATGGATTCCTCTTGTTTCCCACTATGCTGGAAATCCATGGATCTTGTTTACTTCAGTTGGTTTTACTTTATTTTTTGTTGCCAGGGAGAAAATAATGACTACCCCCAGAAAAGAGATAAAAAGAGAGTCTAGAAGGGAGAAAAAGGCTGAAACAGCTGCTGAACTGGACAAGGTTAGGATTCCTTCACTTTGATATATTTGTCTCAACCATGTTGTGGATCAATGTTAGTCCTAACTAGTACTTTCAACAGAGTATTGAGAAAGAGTTGCTTGAACGACTCAATGGAGGACTTTATGGTGACATACATAATATTCTGCCTACACATTTCAACAAAATTCTTGATGAAAATGAACTACATGCTGTTAGTGAAGATGAAGAATATGAAGAGGTATGTTTTCTGGTAATATTAAGAAGTTAATCTTGTGTGATACATGAGGGCTTTTCTGTTTCGTATTTTGAGAAATTTTGTGAATCAGCAGGAACCTGAAATAGAATATGTTCAAGGCTATGATGATCTTGAAGAGGAAGATGATATAGAAGATTTCGGTGGTTTTGCAATTGACGAGTCTCTCAAGAATAATGGTAAAGTCTTTGTTTCTTTGTTGCGAATCTTGTGTTTATAAAGGACCTAGTGTGGTGTGGATCTAATGTCACCTTTGTCAGTTACTTCATGATCACTGCCACAATTGTGTGCACAGTGTTTCTCATACTTGCTATATGATAACTATTCCATTTATATGGATTATGTTTCAAGTTGCTTGTGAATAGATGCTAATAACCATGACAACTATTGGTAGAAATGTGAAGGTTTGATGTATTCACTGATTTGTTGTTTTTACTGGAAAACAAGATTCAGATTCACCCGAGAATGTGATGTTATTATGACAATGCATATCATCTCAATTCGTGATTAACAGGCTTCAAACTTCAATATGCCTATATATACATGAGGTAAATTGTTCATGCTTGAAAGATGTTTATGAAATTTTATACAGATGATGCACCTGAGGATGAAGAAGACATGGACTCAGTGAGGGTTAAAAGAAGATCGGAGTCTGCTCATCAAAAAATGGAGGAAGATGAACGCAGAAAGTCAAAAAAGAAAGCAAAGGTTCTGGTTGAGGTCAGTGATCATGGGCATATCATCTCCTTTCAGTTGCTGGCCTTTTCATGTTTCTGGCAATAGATGAATACATGCACTTGCCATAATTTGTGATGCTTTGTATCAGGTTGAGCATGAAGATGCTTCTGAGACGCAGAGGGCTACCTTTTGAGAGGGTTTTAACGTGCTCTTTAATTAAAGGGTTGGCATCTGCGTGAAAAATTGTTCCTTGCATCAATTTTGTAAGTTAGGTTTCATATACAGAAAGTTAATCTCAATGGGGGGATCTAGAGTCTGAAGATGCAGTAGGCCATCTCTTTCCTTGTCGTTTTTTTCTTTTCGAGTTACCCGTCGAATGACTGACCTCAAATTAGGCCATCTGATGTTCATCTTGGCAATATATTGCTAAAATATTTTAGTTGCCTTGACAGTCACTTAAATGGTCAAATGATGTAGGGAAACAATAGAGGATCTCCTTCAAATTAATTTAAGTCGCCTTTTTTCTCCTCATAAATGACGAGCAAAATAGCTGTTTACTTTGGTAAACTACTTTTATTTGAATTTTGATTTATATTTCTTCTAAATCTTATTACAAAAAATGATGAATATATTTCGTTGAAAATATTTTGACTTCAATTATAATACTCTTACGAAATCAAAGTTAAGGTTTGGTTTCACTCTTATTGATTCGTGTAGCTTGTCTTGTGCTTGAGTGTTATGCTTAAATGTGCATCAACTAAGGTTAAATTTCATTATTATTGATTTTAATTATGTTTATCAATGATTGTTGGATATATTTAATGGAATAAATTTTTTTGCTGTCTGTTTTATGATGTTAATTTATCAAATAAAATATGAAATCAAAAGTTGTTTTTCATAAATGATGTTGAATGTATTTTTAATAACTTTAATGGAAGGTTGAACTCTATTTATTGGAATGTTAGTAATGAATAAAGAAACACCATAAGAAAGAGGAAACCATCAGGAAACTATTAGAAGCTTTTCTTTCAACCAGAGAGGTCTCTAGCAACAACAACTATGGATGAGAATGATCTTTTCATTCGCATCAAGAGAACAACAATGACAGACAATTTCTCTCTTAAAAAATGGTAAAATTATAATTTTCAAAATACTCGATAGAAGATCCGACTGAATGGCTTAACAGAGTAGCTCAATTCTTTGGATTTCAAGGCACTACATATAATCAGAAGACAACTCTAGCATCTTTTCACCTTGACGGAAACATTAATCAATGGTGGCGATGAATGTGATGAACTTACCACGAGGAAGATCGTTTGATGACCTAGAAGCTCTTTGAAGAGGAATTGTGGGCTCGTTATGAACCAACATGTTGTGAAGATTTTGATGAAGCTCTATATCTGAAGTTCGACAGGTTGGATTCTTTTTTGATTACCAAAAAGAGTTCAAGAGGCTAGGCAATCGAGTTCATGGTTGGACAGAGAGGGCTCTTGTTAGCACCTTCACAAGAGGATTGAAACCCAAGATCAACGATGAAATTCCAATGCTTAATCTCGAAAACATTGAAGGAAGCCATCAATTTAGCAAAAATGAAGGATGAATAAATCTTTAGAACGAAGAAGTTCACACAACCTCTATTGTTGAACCATGTACCGACCACCATCGCTCTACTGAGTCGCTCTACCCCAACAATGACACCTAAGAGATTGAGCTGGGATGAAATGTAGAAATTGAGAGCACAAGGGCTTTGTTTCAACTACAACAACAAATCACCTCAGGACACAAGTGTTAGGAACATAACTACTCCTTCAGTGTTGAACCAACAACTTTGTTGCTACCCAAATTTTGACCTACTTATTTTTATGTTTCGGAAGAAAAAGAAAAAAATAGAAAAAAAAGACAAAAATCCAAAAATATCTTGTTACAGAGGCAAAATTGAATAAATTGAGAATTTAACAGTCAATGCAGTGCCAAATCGCACAAATTGGAAATGAAGGAGCAAATTGAAACAAACACGCAAGCTAAGGGCTGCGTTTGGAATTTTGCATATGAAAAGTCTATAAATAGAGGTTCTAATTCACAAGAAAAAGGGGCCAAAAAAATACACTCATTCAAAAAACCCTAAAAAAAACCCTAACATCGTTTTCTCCCAAAAGGGGCTGCAGCCGTCACGCCCTTCAGGGCTGCTGCAGCCCCACCCTCTCATTTTTCTCACCTACAGACGCCAGCCTCTCCCCATTGCCTTCAGCCCCTCTCCGGCCGGCCACCACCACACCAGTCTTCCACTCACTCTCCTCTGCCTCCCATCAACCACGGTCCCAGCTTCACTCTCCTTTCTTCCCCCAACATTTCCCCATTCTCTCTTTTTCCCTCACTTTCTCCTTCTCCGGACAGCCCCGTCCTCACTCTCCCCTCCACTCTCAAAATCCCTCTCTCCCCTGCCGTCCGTTGAAACACCATACCAGCCTTCCCCATCATCTCCTCTTCTCCTCTCTGCCTCCAGCCATGACAGAGCCCCCATCTCAGCTGAAACCAAACCCGTTGGCCATCCCTCAGTTCCTCTTCCTCTCCCTTGCCATCCACAGCCTTGACTGTCAAAATCAAAAGGTAGATCTGTGGAAGAGGGACGAACGAATTGCTTTTGTGTGTTGTTGTGTTTGTTGTTATTTCTTCGCAGGTTATCAAGACATCACCGCCGGCGGAGAAAGAGAGAGAAGGGGAAGAAGCAAGCAGCCGTCGACCCACAGCAGCCCCCACCATGGGCGAGCCCAGCTGCTCCTTGAAGAAGAAGACGAAGACGAAGACGAAGACGAAGAAGAAGAAGAGGAAAACAGAGAAGAAGAAGACGAACGGACCGAGAGGAGAAAAACGGACCAGCTGCCCTGTTTGTGTCTGTTGTGTGTTTTGTTTTGCTTTGCAGGTCACCGGAAGGCCATCTCCGGCGTGAGGAAGAAGAGAAGGAGCAGATCTGCTGATCCCCTCTGCCATCACTGTTCTCCGGTGGCGCGTGGTTCCACGCGCCGCCAGTAACGGCGGCGCGTGGAAAGACGCGCCACCACTGCCTCCAGACACGCTGCCACTGTCCAGAACTGTTCCAGGGTTGTTTTTTTTGTAATCGTCCTTTTATGTTCATGTCTTTATTGGAATTTATTGTATTTTTAATTGTTATTTGAAAAATGTAATGAAAAAAGACAATGTGTGTGTGAGTTGTATTTTATTTGTAAAATGTGATGAAAAAGAATAAAAAGATTGTGTGGGTGTGTGTTCGAAACCAATATTTCAAAAGTATAAAAATCTTTTTTTGAGAAGTTATTATTCACTGCTAATATTCGGATCAATAAATCTTAAAGGTTTATACCCAAAATATTCGGGGAAATAGTATGCTATTATTCACTGTTCGGTGTTTGGATAAATAAATCTTATCCAAAATATTCGGCGGGAATAGTATGCTATTATTTACTTTTCGGTGTTTGGATAAATAAATTCTAAGGGGTTTATCCAAAATATTCGGTGGGAATGATAATCATCAATAAAATTCATAAGATTTTTTCTAAGCGGTGATCGATTTCTTTTTTCATCTTAACATTTTTTGTGAATAAATACGACTTATTGAAGTATTTTAAATCACATCGAAATAGACAATGCAACTTACCTCAGGTAAGGCGTATTAGGGGTGCTAATACCTTCCCTATACGCAACCAGTCCCTTACCCTTGAATATCTGAGCAGACCAGTACCAAATCGGGTGTTCCTAGCGACCCTCAACAGCCAGGTGGCGACTCCTCAACAACTCCATCGCGAGAGCCAGGATCCCTCCCGGGACGCCGCGCGGCTACGTGCGACAGAATGGCGACTCCGCTGGGGACGGTATTTTTTCTGAAAAAATATTGGACTAAGCTTTGAATATTTTGATGTGAATTATTTGTTTCAATTTGTTTGAACTCTTATGTGTGTTTATTTTTAGCAAGTTTTCTTGGCATTTTTAATTCGTGCATATGTATATATGTTCATGCATTGTTAGTTTATTTCAGTTATATTATTGTGGTTTGCAACTTTAAGTTAGGTGGGGGGGTAGCAGCTTACCTATGACTTGAGTCAAGGTTGAAGTTTGTGAAAACCCCAACTCTTCGCTGAGAGCTTAGATGGTAGTGATTGGTATACGTGCCATCCCATTATCTGCTAAGACCCTATATTGCCTTTACGAGGGTGATCACTGGGACAGCAAGAGACCCTGTTTAGAGCCCAAAGTAGCAAACTCATCATTTGTTGTGTAAAGGTTAGAACCAATCATTAGGGTGTGTGCTACTTTCATTCTGTTTTGCATTAAGGCAAACTCTTCTCGAGGCATTTTGAATTCAAGAATTTTGGGTGACACAGTAGCCATCATTTAGGAAATTTGCATATGCATTGTAACACGTTTTGTGTATCATACAATTGTTACATGCATGTGTCACTCCTCGAAAGACAAGTTTGTCAAAAAAAATAAATGCATATGCATAGTAACATGCATTCCATAGTTTTGTTTGTCATTCAATTGTTACGATCACGTGTCCCTCCTAGAAGGTCGAGTCCGTATAAAAAAAAAAACATGCATATACATTTCAACATGCATTCCCATAGTTGTTGTTTATCATTGCAATTATTACGATCACGTGTCCCTCCTAGAAGGTCGAGTGCGTAAAAAAAAAAGAAAAAAAAAGAAACATGCATATACATTTAAACATGCATTGTCACAGTTTTTGTTTAGCATGCAGTCGTTACAACCACATGTCGCTCTTTAAAGGGCAAGTTTGTCAAAAAAAAAAAAACTAAAAAAACCAAAAAAAACATGCATATGCATTTCAACATGCATTCCCATAGTTTTGAAATAGGGGTCCCTCAATTTGTCATCCTCCGAAGGATCAAGAGTCATGGACATTTGACATTGCTGAGAAGAACTGACATTGACACAGAGCCATCATTCATGTTTCTTCTGCAAGCCAACGATAGAGTTCTCTGCTCTTTAATGAAATCAGGTGGAACATATGCCCAGATATTATCTGCAGAGTGTTAATGCAATCATCAATGGGGATTGTGGAAAATTCGGGTTTTCTTTTGAGGGAGTGCGAGTAGTCCATTTTCAGAAAGCAAGCATCAGTCAAAGAAGTCGTCATTCCATTTAAGCATTCAATTGATTTCTCTCCTATTCATGTGAAGTTTTTGCGGCACTATCAATCAAGGAGTTTTGCGGCATTGTCAATCAAGGAGTTTTATGCCGCCATGCACATTAGACCATTTTATTTTGCGAGCAAAGATAAAGCATCCCGAGTGTGGAAACTTAATATGGGATTGTTGAATCTATTTCGATATCTGAGAGGTCAAAGCATGTGCACTGCAAGATTACATTGCTCGAAGAAGCGAATTTGCCGCAAAAAGAGTCTTTTCATCGTATGATGAAATTTTTTATGATTTGCGCACTTTGGTGTTTTGACAATAGTGCTTCCGAGCTTGATTCACTTTTTATGTCCAATGAGGAGCGCGGTGGAAAAAAAATGCCTTCTTTTTTGCGACATAATCCAGATGAGAGAGATGAATAGTTGCAAGAATTTCAGTAATCAAGTGTGGAAGTTAATCAGCAAAAGGCAGATCAAGTTTTGAGCAGGATGTTATCGTCGGCAGTGTCAGCAATAAATCATCGCGAGCATAAGCGAGATCAATGAGCAGTGACAATACAGAAATGATTGTTTGGAAAGTCTGAGAAAAGTGTCGCATCGTCAATAATTTTCTCATGGAATCTCATCGGCTATCACTTTGTTTTGTGGTTAAATCATCAGTTCATTGAAGCATGTGTTTTCCTTGTCTTTTTGTTGTTTTGAAATCAAGAGATGTTTGCATTCTTATTTTTGACAAAATATTTTGATCAAACTCCAACATGCAAAATTCAAAGTTTTTCATTTTTGAAAATTAAAAGTATTTTGATTGCATAATTGACCCAACTTTTGTTTTAAAGACATGATGACCAATACCAGGTGACCGAACAATTTTTGAGCCCATACACTGTGTTTTTGAACCACGTCAGAGAACTAAGCTTTATTAGTATGCATATCGACATGTAATGGATTCGGTAGTTATGGACCCGCGAATCATGACTCTTGCACGTCCAAATCATTACATTGGACGAGGTCAAAATTTATCAGTTAAAACCAGCTTTGCTCGAAATGACAAAAGGCCATCTTTGTTTATTTCCTTCGCTATTCTTGAAATATGTATCCCTTGTTAACCCCAATTTGAGCCTGATATTATATTTCTTTGAAAACACCCGACATGGATCACACCCTCACACTGGGGGCAAATACAGTAGGGGCAAATAAGAGATTTGTAGTTTGAGGATACAGTGACAACATTAGAATCAATAGAAGGGGGGATGCTCAAGAATGAAAGTCCAACATGGAAGGACAGTCAAATTGAGATAGGACATGGCAAAAACCAAGAGTCAATGCTAAGGACAAGTTCAAAAAAAAAAAAGAAAAAAAAAGAAAAAAAGTGAAAAAAAAGAGAATATTGAACTATACCATGTCCGTTGGTATCTGTGGTCAAACCTCACATGGGAAGAAATGTAATTAAGATTATCGAATCTTCAAGATAAGTTACCCATCAAATGAAGATCTTGGAGATTTGTTTTGTTAGACTATATTGAGTGCAACAAGAGATGAAATAACATCAGATGACAAATGATGATTCGAGTTTAGTATTTCCCTTCTAAGATTGAAATTGTCAATGAAAGGAATGACATGGTTGTAGAGATTCTTAGAGCATTGGCTGATTGATAAAAAATCACGTTAAGATAATTAACGTATTTTGATGTGGTCTCTTCTACAAAGACAACAAGAGAAATTGAGTCAATGACTAGATGATGGTGATCCAAGGTCTTTGAAACCCTTAAACACTTTTTGAGCCTATGAATATCCCTTTCTTTTATAGCCATGAACCATAGCCTCATTACATGCTTGTAAAAGTCCTTCTTGATCAAGCAAGCAATTTTAACTGATAAGTGGCGCTCTCAAATTTGCTAGAGTTTTTCCATAAGGGTTATAATTTCATGAAAAAGTTGCAAGTTGTTATGCATATTGATAAGGTAAGTACTAAAAAAATGTGACAAATTTTTCAACTGAACCTCAAGTTTTTAGAAAGCTCTAATTGTTTGAAAACCACAAATTATCACTTCATCATGTACCCTCAGAGGGCATACCCCAAAATCTGAGATTAGAATTGAAACACAAAAAACCCATAAAAAGACGATTTCAATCTCATAATGGGTCAATTACTGTTTGCAAAAAAAATACAAGATATTTACAGGTTTGCATGCATTGAATATCGTGTATTGGATATTTCACCAAATGAATTTGATTTTCAACAAAATGACATCTCTTTGATTTTATTACAAGGATTAGACTTTGGATGCACATGATTTTTTAAATTAGTGATGTAATTTCAGAACAAAAGATTTACAAACAAAGAAGACAGTGAGTGGGTTTTGTAGAATCCTTGATATTGACAGTTCTTGATTGGAAAGCTCAGCAGTCAGAGGCCAGAATGTGGATCTTGATAGGAATCCAAATAATTTCACATCAGCTTGGGGGCAAAGAAGCATAAGCAAATATTGATTTAGTGAAATTCATCAATGAGCACCAACAGATTCAACTCAGGCCAACATTGCTCAATAGATAGTGATGGTTTGATAAGCTTCAACAGTGATTGAAAATAAGATTGCATTTGAAGGGCATCTTCAGATTTTGAAATATTGGCTTACCCGCAGATTTGGTTGTCTCCAAAAGATGATATCGCATGAGTGCATTTTGATAAATATCGAAGGGTATGCAAGCCACCAAGATTGATTGAGGAATAATTTGCTTTGAAGCCAGTCGACTCAAGGTTCAGTTCACCGCATGAATATGGGAGACAGAAAAAACCTCGTTAATGACAACATCATAATTCTTTGCATAGACTAAGAAGAATTTGTTTAGAAGAAATTGAGTCTATGACGAAGAGTTTCAGATTGCATGGCCGAACAGCTGCATCAGTTCAAGGCGCAATTCATCGCATGAATGTGGGTGATGATAACATTACATCTCTTCTCACGAGCTGAGAGAAATTTATTGATGATAGCTTTGAGCATACCGATGAGTTTTGGATGCATTTATGGATGACTTGACAATTCCATGAAAGTTGATGATGATATATGCTGGAATAAATACAATTCAATTGATGAAAACTCCATTACTGATTGGCAACCGAAGATGAGATCAACATTAGCAAGCCTTGCAATGATTGTTAGCAAAACATACGCAAACCAAAGAGCTGTTATTGAGAGAAATCCAAGAATATGGATGCCTTGTTACGCTCCTTCACGAGGAATCAAGCAACACCACACTTGGGGGCAATGATAAACTTGATAAGCACTAAGAGCAGAGATCATCGCAGATAGCCCAGATAAGCAATGTGCTTACGATTGGGTGAATGAATGACAACAAGCTTTGGAGACTGGGCAAAGACATCCTACGACAATGGAGCATCAGAGAAAGGGGACCTATATTTCTCAGGTAAGTATACATGCATCATCATGCATTGCATCCCCATCTTCACCATCTTCCATCAGGGTAGGTCACCCGTCATAATGAGACCCGGGTAGGTCACCCGTCACCATTGAGACCCCATTTTTTCCGGGTAGGTCACCCGTCATAATGAGACCCGGGTAGGTCACCCGTCACCATTGAGACCCCATCTAATCCGGGTAGGTCACCCGTCATAATGAGACCCGGGTAGGTCACCCGTCACCATTGAGACCCCATCTAATCAGGGTAGGTCACCCGTCATAATGAGACCCGGGTAGGTCACCCGTCACCATTGAGACCCCATTTTTTCCGGGTAGGTCACCCGTCATAATGAGACCCGGGTAGGTCACCCGTCACCATTGAGACCCCATCTAATCCAGGTAGGTCACCCGTCATAATGAGACCCGGGTAGGTCACCCGTCACCATTGAGACCCCATCTAATCCGGGTAGGTCACCCGTCATAATGAGACCCGGGTAGGTCACCCGTCACCATTGAGACCCCGTCTAACTCGGGTAGGTCACCCGTCATAATTAGACCCGGGTAAGTCATCCGTCACTATCGAGACTCTACTAACCCGGGCAGGTCACCCGTCATAATCAGACCCTGGTAAGTCATCCGTCACTATCGAGACTCTTCTAATCCGGGTAGGTCACCCGTCATAATGAGACCCGGGTAGGTCACCCGTCACCATTGAGACCCCATCTAACTCGGGTAGGTCACCCGTCATAATCAGACCCGGGTAAGTCATCCGTCACTATCGAGACTCTTCTAACCGGGCAGGTCACCCATCATAATCAGACCCGGGTAAGTCATCCGTCACTATCGAGACTCCACTAAACCGGGCAGGTCACCCGTCATAATCAGACCCGGGTAAGTCATCCGTCACTATCGAGACTCCACTAACCCGGGCAGGTCACCCGTCATAATCAGACCCGGGTAAGTCATCCGTCACTATCGAGACTCTTCTAACCCGGGCAGGTCACCCGTCATAATTAGACCCGGGTAAGTCATCCGTCACTATCGAGGCTCCACTAACCCGGGCAGGTCCCCGTCATAATCAGACCCGGGTAAGTCATCCGTCACTATCGAGACTCCACTAACCCGGGCAGGTCGCCCGTCATAATCAGACCCGGGTAAGTCATCCGTCACTATCGAGACTCTTCTAACCGGGCAGGTCACCCGTCATAATCAGACCCGGGTAAGTCATCCGTCACTATCGAGACTCTTCTAACCGCTCCTAACTATTCTTTTATCTGGGTAGGTCACCCATCATAATGAGACCATCTCCACAATTCTATTTTTTCTTTACAACGCTTACTATTTAAAGTCTTTTGCAAGACTTTAGTCGTAAGCATTGTAAAGAGGGGGCATTTGTTGCTACCCAAATTTTGACCTACTTATTTTTATGTTTCGGAAGAAAAAGAAAAAAATAGAAAAAAAAAGACAAAAATCCAAAAATATCTTGTTACAGAGGCAAAATTGAATAAATTGAGAATTTAACAGTCAATGCAGTGTCAAATCGCACAAATTGGAAATGAAGGAGCAAATTGAAACAAGCACGCAAGCTAAGGGCTGCGTTTGGAATTTTGCATATGAAAAGTCTATAAAGAGGTTCTAATTCACAAGAAAAAGGGGCCAAAAAAATACACTCATTCAAAAAACCCTAAAAAAAACCCTAACATCGTTTTCTCCTAAAAGGGGCTACAGCCCCACCCTCTCATTTTTCTCACCTACAGATGCCAGCCTCTCCCCATTGCCTTCAGCCCCTCTCCGGCCGGCCACCACCACACCAGTCTTCCACTCACTCTCCTCTGCCTCCCATCAACCACGGTCCCAGCTTCACTCTCCTTTCTTCCCCCAACATTTCCCCATTTTCTCTTTTTCCCTCACTTTCTCCTTCTCCGGACAGCCCCGTCCTCACTCTCCCCTCCACTCTCAAAATCCGTCTCTCCCCTGCCGTCCGTTGAAACACCATACCAGCCTTCCCCATCATCTCCTCTTCTCCTCTCTGCCTCCAGCCATGACAGAGCCCCCATCACAGCTGAAACCAAACCCGTTGGCCATCCCTCAGTTCCTCTTCCTCTCCCTTGCCATCCACAGCCTTGACTGTCAAAATCAAAAGGTAGATCTGTGGAAGAGGGACGAACGAATTGCTTTTGTGTGTTGTTGTGTTTGTTGTTATTTCTTCACAGGTTATCAAGACATCACCGCCGGCGGAGAAAGAGAGAGAAGGGGAAGAAGCAAGCAGCCGTCGACCCACAGCAGCCCCCACCATGGGCGAGCCCAACTGCTCCTTGAAGAAGAAGAAGAAGACGAAGACGAAGACGAAGACGAAGAAGAAGAAGAGGAAAACAGAGAAGAAGAAGACGAACGGACCGAGAGGAGAAAAACGGACCAGCTGCCCTGTTTGTGTCTGTGTTGTGTGTTTTGTTTTGCTTTGCAGGTCACCGGAAGGCCATCTCCGGCGTGAGGAAGAAGAGAAGGAGCAGATCTGCTGATCCCCTCTGCCATCACTGTTCTCCGGTGGCACGTGGTTCCACGCGCCGCCAGTAACGGCGGCGCGTGGAAAGACGCGCCACCACTGCCTCCAGACACGCTGCCACTGTCCAGAACTGTTCCAGGGTTGTTTTTTTTGTAATCGTCCTTTTATGTTCATGTCTTTATTGGAATTTATTGTATTTTTAATTGTTATTTGAAAAATGTAATGAAAAAAGACAATGTGTGTGTGAGTTGTATTTTATTTGTAAAATGTGATGAAAAAGAATAAAAAGATTGTGTGGGTGTGTGTTCGAAACCAATATTTCAAAAGTATAAAAATCTTTTTTTGAGAAGTTATTATTCACTGCTAATATTCGGATCAATAAATCTTAAAGGTTTATACCCAAAATATTCGGGGAAATAGTATGCTATTATTCACTGTTCGGTGTTTGGATAAATAAATCTTATCCAAAATATTCGGCGGGAATAGTATGCTATTATTTACTTTTCGGTGTTTGGATAAATAAATTCTAAGGGGTTTATCCAAAATATTCGGTGGGAATGATAATCATCAATAAAATTCATAAGATTTTTTCTAAGCGGTGATCGATTTCTTTTTTCATCTTAACATTTTTTGTGAATAAATACGACTTATTGAAGTATTTTAAATCACATCGAAATAGACAATGCAGCTTACCTCAGGTAAGGCGTATTAGGGGTGCTAATACCTTCCCTATACGCAACCAGTCCCTTACCCTTGAATATCTGAGCAGACCAGTACCAAATCGGGTGTTCCTAGCGACCCTCAACAGCCAGGTGGCGACTCCTCAACAACTCCATTGCGAGAGCCAGGATCTCTCCCGGGACGCCGCGCGGGGACGTGCGACAAACTTTACCAAAGAATACAAGATGAGGGATGAATAGTTGTGGATGACAAATACTTTAGGAGATCAAGTTGAACCAAAATTCAATACATGCATTAACAAGCTGAATATCTCCACAAACCATGCTAGTGATTTGACTCAACACCAGTCGTTTCTCATCTCCTATTTTTGTTGGTAAAGAAAAAAGATGACATTTGATGATTTTGCACAGACTATCGGACATTAAATGCAGCCACTATCAAAGACTGATTTCTCATCCATACAGTAGATGATATGCTAGATAAGTTATTTGGGGTAGTTTATTTCACAAAATTAGACTTGCGAGATGAATAGCATCAGGTACGGGTACATGCTCTTAATATTTAAAAAACTATTTTTAGAACCTATAATGGCCATTTTGAGTATCTTGTTATGCCTTTAGGTTTATGCAATGTCCATTCCACCTTCAATGTCATTATGAACTCAATATTTCATCCTCATCTTTGCAAGTCCATAATAGTTTTTTTAATGATATCCTTATTTGTATTCCTACATGGGAATTACATATAGAACATGTTAAAGTCACATTAGATATCCTAAGTCAACAAAAGTGTTTCATCAAAGCAAACAAATGTGATTTTGGAAAATAGGAACTGAAGTATTTATGTCATATTATGGTGCATCAAAGGGTAAAAATAGACACTTAAAAAAAATTAAGACTATGGTAGCTTGGCCATAACCTCCTAATATTACATAATTGTGTGGGTTTTAGGCTTGACAAGTTATTACCAGAAATTTGTTTGAAAATATGGACTATTGCCTCATCCCTAACCAATCTTATAAAAAAAAGCTTTTGATGGAATGAATAAGCCGAGGATGCATTAGTTGCAAGCAAGCAATTACAACTACCCCGACTTTATCCATGCCCAATTTGAATGACTCTTTAATTATTGAAATTGATGTTACGGGTGATGGAATTGGGGTTTTCCTTACTCACTAGAGTCAACCAATTACGTTTATGAGTTGTGCTTTGAGAATTAGTAAATGAGCATGGTCCATCTACTTTAGGAAATGCTCATGATTGTAGAAGTAATTCGGATCTGACAACCTTATCTTTTGGGCAGGAAATTCTTTCGAATCGATCACAAGAATCTCAAATATTTTCTAAATTAATATGTGGTCACTCAAGCAGTAAAAATACATAGCAAAACTTTTGGGCTATGATTATGAAATTCTTTATTGGTTAGGATGTGAGAATTTAACAGTTTATACCCTATCTCGCCGCCCTAACAACCCTTTCTTGAATCCTTTAATTGTTTCATAGGTTACTCTTTGGGATTCGATGAGAAAGGTAACACAAAATGATACACACACACACACACAGAGTAAGTGATCCACCGATCAACTATGGATCCCATTGGTCCATACTCAATGCAAAATGGTATTTATTTCTGCAAAAAAGATTAATTGTTCCACAAGTTATTTGCAAGCAGCTGCTACAGGAATTTCATGAAAACAAAATGGCAGGGCATTCTGGCATATTGAGAATATTGAAAAGGTTAGCTCAACAATTATATTGGTAATCTATTTACCGTTCCATCCAAGACTATATTGTGCAATGTGAAGTTTGCCAAAAAACCAAAACCAAAACTTTAGCCCTAAAGAGATTACTTCATCTACTACCCATTCTTATCAAGTATGTGAGGATATCAATTTGGATTTTATTGAAGGTTTTTCATTCACCCACGCTAAAAGATAGTTTTTTGGTAGTTGTAAATAGACTTAGTAAGTATGCTAATTATCTCATCCATTTTCTGCAAAAATTATAGTTGAACATTTTATAGAGCATGTTGTCAAACTCCATGGGATGCCAAAATCAATCATTAGTGACCGTGACCCTATATTTATTAGCAAATTCTAGTAAGATTTCTTCACTACATTAGGAACCAAGTTGAAATTGAGCTTCACTTACCACCTACAGACCGATGGATAAACCAAAGTTATGAATCGTCGTGTTGAACAATACCTCAGTTGTTTACTTACTTATCTTGGGTAGAATTTTGGTATAATATCACCTACCACAATTTAATGAGGATGACATCTTTCCAAGCCTTGTTTGGTCGACTTCATCCTTCTATTCCACTTTATTTTGACGAGTTATCTCAGTTTAACAAAGTCGATCAAAGCCTCTTGCATCGAAATGAATTGCTCAAACACTTGAAAAAGAATTTGGACATGACAACTAATAGAATAAAACAAATAGCAAACAAAAAGAGATGAATTGTGGAGTTTCAAGCAGATGACTTGGTCCTCCTAAAGCTACATCCTTATCACCAACAAACCGACTTCAAAGGAGTTCATCAGAAATTTGTTATCAAGTTCTACGACCCTTATCAAATCGAGAAATAGATCAACAATGTTACTTACCAGCTATAAATTACTAGCACACACAAAAATCCACCTTGTTTTTGTATGTCTCTCTCTTGAAGAAATATGTTGGGGTCCTCCACAGATTACCTTAAAGCTCTCACTTGTTACAAATAAAGATGTAGCTTTCTTAGAACTAGATATCATTGTCGATACATGATGGATTAACTATTAAGCTTAACTCTATTTATTGGAAATTAGTAGCGAATAAAGAATTTTTTACAAATAAATGTTGTTTAACTTTCACATAAAGAAAGCAAGTATTCCTCAGAATTGTTCCTACGGCTTGATCAGGATCTGTCACATCTTGAGGATGACATATCTTGTTTGGCCTAAGCTAGTTAATTTGGAGGGATGATCTTCCTACATGTGCATACATAAGATGATAAATCTTTTTAACAATTTTTGAGAAATTGTTATCTTATTCTCTATTAATGACACTGTAATTAATACTTGTGAACATAAAGATTTATTAATATAGTGATATATTATTTAAATTTTAAATTGAAATTGAAATAAACAAATATTATTTAATCAAGGTTATAATTTAATATTGTTTTATATTATAGATAAAATATGTGGGAATTTTACCATATCTTATCTCTCAGAGGATTTACTATTAGAGTAAATATTTTTTTATTAGGTATCAAACTTTTAAGTTTTTCAATTTCATCATCTTAAGTTAAATTATCATGTTTTAATACAAAATGAAATTATTGTGTTTTAAATTTAAGTTTTGCAATGCAATTAATAGAATATGATATATATATATATATATATATATATATATATATATATATATATATATATATATATATATATATATATCTTTGTATTTTCTTGCTTGTATAAGCAGGTTTGAACAACAGTCAAATATTAATTGAACAACAATTTAGGGAAATGAGACTTTAATTATGGCTAAAAAAAGCAATTAAAAGAAGAAAAATAAATTTTAAGAAAGAACAAAAAAACCTATTGCTATTTTTTGATGTAAAATCAATTTAGATAAAAATATTTTTATTTTAGCAAAATTATATTTCTATGCAAAAAATTATTTTATTCAGGTTTTTAGCTTTTATATTATGAGAAATTAGAGATAATACTGTTAAAAATTATAGAGAAGAGAAAGATCTCAAATAGCTATGGTTATAAAAATATTATTTTTTCTAATAATAAATTTACTTTATGAAAGTAGTTTAATGAAAATAGTGTTTTTATAGCTATTTTAGAAAAATACTAGTAGATTCCTGCACTACATTGCGGGTCAAACAGATAATTTTTATAACTGTTTAAATATAATATTTTTATATATAAAGTTTGATATAATGAAACAGATCAACATACTCTATTATAACAATAACAACATTGAAGTCTTAACATCTAAAATTATCATTACTGTTACTGTCAAAACAATAAAAAATATTAAATTACTCTGAGAACAAAAAACAAAAAAATTAACAAAAGAGTAAATAAGAACAAAAACTAAAACTATTATTATTATTATGTTCATAGTGAAAAGAACAAAATTAAATCAAAAACTAAAAAAAGCCTAAAAACTTTAACAAAAAAGCAAACAAAAAAATTAAAATAAATATAAAAATATCAGTTGAAAAAAATCATTTGACTTGAAAATTATTTTTTTTTCAAAAAAAAACTAAAAGAAATAACAAAGAGGAAAAAAAAAGAAATATTCATTTTTAAATGATCATAAACAAAAACTAAAATTTAAGAGCTAAAATTTTCAAAACAATACTACCTCAACAAAAGAGAAAAAAAATTACTCGATTACCCCATGAAAAAAAACTCAATAACATAAAAAATTAAAACTTTTGTACTGAATATATTAAGATATTTAAACCCAGTCTGAAAATTAATAGAATGAGGACCAAAGTGAAACCTAAATATATAATTAATTTCGATTGAATGACCCAATTAAAATAAATTAAAACTCTTATAAAAGAAATCACGATCATATGAAAAATAAAAAATGCAGGAACTAAAGTTATTAAACCATAAAACCGTGTGCCTCTCCTGCATGCAGAGAGAGAAAACAGAAAAGAACATTCAACCAGCCACTTGTTTCCAAAACACGCTACACCATGAGAAAGACCACATGGCGGTGCATCGACGAAGACGTTGAATGCTCATTTTTACATGATAGAGGACACCACCATACGCGTTGCCCGAAGCAAGCGCGAGGCCGAGCACCACCGGCCGTGTGTGGCACACACGAGCACAATTTATGGTAGATAATAAAAAAAAATTGATCAATTACCGGAACATTCCTAAAACCAATTCTTCAATTTTATCTTACTGGGAGATACATTAGTATTTAGCCATTTTAAAAAAATGAGAAATCACAATGGTACCCCTCCCAACCAGAATTGTGTTTTGTCTTATATGGAGATAAATTAGTATCTAGGTATTTTTAAAAATTGTGAAATTCCCGTGAAACTCCTCAGTGTTAAACCTACTTTTTGTGTTTTTTAAGGACAAAAATATTATTTTATTATATAAATAAATATAAAAAATCAATAAATTGCTGAGCTGACCGACTCGAAAACCGACCCGATCTAAAAATATATTATTACAATTCATAGTGTTTTCACTTATAATAAACAGTGATTCACTGATCTATTTTAGTATCGTTTACTAGTTAATTGCCCGCACTACGTTGCGGGCCGAGTAAATATTTTTTATGATTGTTGAGATTGAAATAATTAATAGATTTTGATATTTTAAAAATAAAATATAATATCTATACATGCAAGGTTTGATATAATGAAACACATTAACACACCCTATTATAACAACAATAACATCAAAGGCTTTATACCTAAAAATATCATTACTATTATTTCTAAAAAAATAAAATTTATTAAATTATTCCAATGAGAAAAAACTCGAAAACATTAATAAAAAAAACAAGAAAAAAAACTAAAATTATTATTATGTGAATAATAGAAAAATCAAATCAATAAAAGAATAAATAAAAACTAAAATTTTAACAAAAAAAAATTATTTCATGTGAAATTAAAAAAAAACTAAAAAACAAAAACCAAAAGAAAAAACAAAGAAAAAAAATATCAATTTTCAAATGATCATAAACACATACTAAAATTTAAAAACAAAGTTTTTGAAAAAAAAAATGTTATCTCAACAAAAGAGAAAAATTAAAAACCAAAACTATAGACACACATATATAGACATAGACAAAAATATGGACTAGTTAGAACTATAAAAAAATAAAGGAATTAAGATAAAAAATTAAAAGTATAAGGGCCGAAACAAATACAAAAATATATTATCAATTTCAATGAAATGAAAAAATTGAATAAAGTATAACATCTATACATGTAAGGTTTGATATAATGAAACACATGAATACATCCTATTATAACAACAGGAATATTAAATCCTTATCAACTAAAAATATAATTACTATTACTGCTAAAAAAATAAAAACTATTAAATTACCCGAATGAAAAAAATTGAAAACATTAGGAAAAGAGAAAGTAAGAAAAAAACTAAAATTATTATTTTTATTGTGTTAATAATGGTAAAAAGAATCCATTGAAAGAAAAAAATCAATAACTATAACAAAAAAATAAACAAAAAACAAAAAAAATTATAAGAAAAAAAAATTATTTGATGTCGAAATAAATAAAGAATAAAAAGAAAAAAATCATAAGTGAAAAAAAAATCAAAAAATTAAATTACCCGGATGAAAAAAATTGAAAACATTAGGAAAAGAAAAGGTAAGAAAAAAAACTAAACTTATTATTTTTATTGTGTTAATAATGGTAAAAAAACATCCATTGAAAGAAAAAAAATCAACAACTATAACAAAAACAAATAAAAAAAATTATAATAAAAAAAATTATTTGATGTCGTAATAAATAAATAATAAAAAAAGAAAAAAATCATAAGAGAAAAAAAATCAAAAGAGAAAAAAAATAAAAAAAAGAAAGAAGAGGAAACGCGCCTGGGAGGGGTCAAACCCCTGTCCTTCTTAGGAAGGGAGGTGCCTGTCTACCACTGGACTAAATGTCCTTCTTTGTATTTTCTTGTGCAAGAATATATAAATATAGTACAATAATCGAACCAACGAACCGAACCGAAAACTGGGCAACACTATTACAAACCACAAAAATTTCACTCACATGCTACAGTAACCCGACTCTGACCTCTTTTAATATATTAGATAATATTCAATCAATATTTATATTTAAAAAAAATATATTTAATATTTTTAAAATGATTTTAGAGTTTATATTTTTTATAGTAATATATGTGACATCACAATATATATATTAATTAATTAATTAAAGCCATGTGGTGTCTAATCAAAGTTTTATTTATATACTTGAAAGGTTATAATGGCCTGACCATCCAATAATGTCTTGACAGGTCATCATTTACTAAATCACCCGGATGTGACCTCATCAAACACTCTTCGATTATCGTTATCCACGTCGAAAACCGGCCTCTTCTTCCGCCGATCTCATTTATATTAATAACAAATTCCATTCATCACAGGAGGAACTCTCCCTCAAAGATCCGAAAAATGGATCCGAACCCGAAAACCCACCCTATTCTCTCTTACGTCATGGCCCGACTTCCCTCTCTCGGACCCAAACCCCCTGACCCCTTCGACATCGAGCAACCTCCACAGCCACCACCACAACAACAACCACCACCACTTCCCCAATTAACTGACCCAGCCCTCCTCTCTACTATGAGACGCGCTGTTGGCGATGTAGCCCAAACCCGATCGGTACTCCAAACCCTCGGCCCCCGACCCGACCACGAAACTGTCGACACTGCGAAACTCAAAATAAGCGAGATCGAGAGCAATCTATCGAAAGAATTGGAGGATCTTGTGCTTTCTCCGCGGCCGAGTGAGATTGATAGGTTAGAGTGGAGGGCGCATTTGGCTGAGAAAGAGAAGAAGATTCGAGAAGAGGCGGAGAAAGAGAGAGGATTTTATAAGATGGTGTTGCAATTGGATGAAATGCACGAGGAGTATGAGAAGTTGTTGAAGGAAGCGGAGGAAAAATTGGTGAAAATTTATGATAAGGCGGAGCGAGGAGAGGAGAAAGAAGAAGAGATGGTGGTGGTGGAGGAGGAGGAGGTGAGTGATGAGGTCGTGGGAGTTTTGAGAGAGGGGAGTGGAAAAGGGGTGGAAAGAGTGGATTTGTCGAATCGGAGACTCAGAATTTTACCTGAGGCATTTGGGAGGGTTGTTGGCTTGAAAGTGCTTATTCTTTCCAATAATCAACTCGAGGTTCTCTTATTAATCTATTTATAAATATTGTTTAGAAATACTAATCTTCTATGTGCTTTGAATTAATTTTGATTTTTAATGTATGAGTTGATTGGATAGAGTTGATTTCTGATATAATTTGTGTTTGGTACTAAGGTGGATTAAGAGGTTATCATTTGTTATCGATATTAAAGGATTGGTAATGCTGAATTTATTGAATTTATTTTTAATTTTAACAAAAATGAAATCCAGGGAAGCCAATTTGCTAATTGGGGTTGTGCCATCTTTCGGAAATATATAGCTACTTGAAGTTGCCGGCTCTGATTATTTCTTCAGTTTTTTGCTGTAGGCACTGTAAGATTTACCTTGTCTGGGGTGGGCAGGAGTAAATTCTCGTTCTCACACCATTATAGGTTCTGTTAATGTGCTTAGTACTTAGAATGTGACAGTTCTAATGTCCACACCTTTCACATTAATAATCATACTGGTTAGAGTTCATAGGTAGTGTATCTGGTGCTAGACCTTTCCCACTTTATTGTTTATGAAACATGTAATGAGTATGTGATCTGCAAGTCTTTGAGAACCAACCTGATTTGTTATCCGCAATATGAAACCTCTCATGTTTGTTTTGCTCCATGGATGGATATTCTCATTAAGTAAAAAAAAATTGTGTTGTAGGTTTGCATTTGTGATAGTGAAAAGTTTTTATGATCATCTTGTCAGTCTAATCTGTTTTTATTTTTGAATTGCTATTACCTGCATTATTTGTCCTATTAATCGAGTAACCTGTGTGAGTGAAACAGTTCATTCCGGATTCTATAGCTGGGCTAGAAATTCTTGAGGAGCTCAATCTTGCTTCAAATCTCTTAGGAGCATTGCCAGATTCAATTGGATTACTGCAAAATTTGAAAATCCTGGATGTCTCTAGCAACAAGATAGAGATCTTGCCTGACACCATTTGTCATTGCAGGTAATTTTAATTCATTACAAGTTTATCCTTTGTCCAAAAATCCCTTACAGTGGACTTTGATATTCTTAAATGGTTTAGGTCATTGCTGGAATTGGATGTGAGCTTCAATCGCCTGACATACTTGCCGACTAATATTGGATATGAAATGTTGAATCTTCAGAGGCTTTCAATCCAGCTGAACAAGATATGTTCCCTTCCCACTTCTATTTGTGAGATGAGATCTCTGTGCTACCTGGATGCTCATTTCAATGAGCTTCGTGGCCTTCCTCTTGCTATTGGGAAACTGGAAAATCTAGAGATCCTCAATTTGAGCAGTAATTTCAGTGACATGAAAGAACTCCCTGAAACTTTTGGTGATTTGATGAACCTCAAGGAACTTGATCTCAGCAACAACCAGATATCCGCTCTGCCTGATACATTTGGTCGGCTGGATAATTTGACCAAGCTCAACTTGGAACAAAATCCTCTTGTAATTCCGCCAGCAGAAGTGGTTAATGAAGGGGTTGAGGCCGCGAAGACTTTTATGGCTAAGAGGTGGCTTGACATATTGGTGGAGGAAGAAAGGAAGAGTATGGTTGAAGTACAAGAACAAGCACAGACTGGATGGTTGACACGCAGCACCTCTTGGTTGAAAACTTATGCATCTGGTGTTTCTGAGACTGTTTCAGGAATCTTAAGTCCGAGGGGTCCTAGAGATCCTTATCTTGATCAACAGCTTTGACTTCCCAGTTTCAGATATTTCAAGATCCATTTCTTCTCAACAGCATGTGCATTTGATATGACTGATGAGATGGATTTCTTCTGCTTTCAATTACTTTCATTCTGATGTTCCGCAACAATGTCAACCAGAATGAGTTGCAAATTAAACAAATTTTGTTCTTCTTCCAGTCAGTCGTTTTCTGGTTTTGCCAGTTTTGCGACACAATAAATAGGTAGATCCTTGGCTATTCTGCTATCTGAACTTCTCTTTGATTTCAATACATTTTACAGCTGTATATCAAATTAAACGACAGTTTCTTTTGCTCATATTCATTTTGCTGTTAAATTGCACGGAATTGAGTAATGTTTGGGACTTACTCAAATATCCTTGAAATTCTTGTTAGCCTTTAGCAATCCCCTGATAACTCCACTAGGGTGGAGAAGTTCGCAGTGCTACACCCCTTTGAAAAGACTAAAACAAAGAGTTGGTCCGGGTGCTTCAGTTGTCTTGGTGATTTTTATATTTTTTGGTGATTTTATATTTTTTAATTCTTTTTTTTTTTTTAATATTGCTTCCATATTTGGGTTTGACGTGCTGAAAGTTTTCTTCCATTCATGCTATACAGACAGCCCGTGAAGCCTCGTGCGGTAGCTAAAAATGTCTACCTATCATTTCACAGGATATGCAGCCATAGCCTCTTCACCATGGCGGTGCGTGTGTGGGCATATGAGGTGGTTAAAGATTTGACAATAGTTGATTTTATTTTATTCTCTCTTTCTTACAATCGAAAATGCATACAAGTTTCTTTATTTATGATTTGTGCATTTTAGCCCTTGATTTTTTTATTTTTTTTTCTTGATTTTGTTTTTATAGAAATTTTGATTTGTTTTAATTTTGTTCTTTAGTTAAGATTGATCATATATTTTGTTTTTCATTTTGTTTTTTATACTTTTAATTTTTGATTTTATTTAATTCTTTTAAGTTTTTCAATCCTTCTGAAGCAGTCTCTATTTTTTATTCATATTTATGTCTATAATTTTAGTTTTGGTTTTTAATTTTTATCATTTTCTCCTTTGTTGAGGTTTTGTTTTTATTTAATTTAGTCCTTAAATTTTAATTCGTGTTATGATCATTTTAAAATTGATATTTCTTTCTTTTTCTCTTTCTTTTTTTTTTTTGGTTTTTTTATTTTTATTCGTTCTTCAAATCAAATGATTTTTTTATGGTGATAATGTTAATTTTGTTTTTTTTACTTCTTTTTTTGGTTTAATTTTATTCTTCGGAATAATTTTATAATTTTCATTGTTTAGACAATAATAATAATAATAATAATAATAATAATAATAATAATAATAATAATAATAATAATAATAATTTTAGTCATTATTGTTTTTTGACCTAAAAACTCATTTTTAACTTAATTTTTACCTAAAAAACTTGAAAAAACCTAAGGCACCTTGATAAATCAATCCATGATCTCAAGAAACCCAAAAAAATCATCTTTAAAACCAAAATGAACCTGAAACAAAAAATCTCCTCAAGCTAAGATATATTTTTTAGGCCCATTCAACATAAAAAAAAACCTAAGTTGAAGTTCACTCATCAAATGAAATCATTTGACACCAAGATCAACCCTTTGGTGGCTAAATAAGTGTCTGATATTTTTTTTCTAACATTGAAATCTAACGATCTCTCTCTCACCTCTCAAACTTGAGACTAAAAATAAACTTTGTGCCAAATTAAATTAAAAACATCAAGGGACAAAATAGGAATACTAAGTGAAGTTTGAACTCTAAAGTGAACGATTTACAAAAACTTTGAAATCATTATATATTTGTGATGCTTTTTCCACTTTGATCCAATGTTTTTCAATTTTATTCATAGTCAACAAATTTGATTCAATTATCCTTTATTTTGACTTATAAATAATGTATTTTTGCACAAACTAGTTATTAAGGACTAAAATAAAAAAAAACTAAAAAAAATTAAACATTAAATTAACAGTAAAATATGAAAGAATGAACCTTGCACATATAAAAAAAACCCTTATTGTCTGGTAGACTAGGATAAAAAAACCCTTATTTTTTGAAGTCAAAATATAGATCTTTGTCCAACTTGTAGACTAGGATATAGACTCCAATATAACAAAATTAAAAGTTATTGTTCACACAATAATTGTCCTCTATTTTTCAATGTCAATAATATAATCGGATTTGTGATAACAAGTAATTCTGACCAGCCAAATATGGATATGCTATAACTAAACAAGGATTTGCATCAAATTGATTATATGAATGACCTAAAAAATATATTTTATGGACTAACGAGAGAGAACTAAGTGTAATAAAAGGTCTAATTATATTCAAAGGACCATATATTTTTTATCCGACCATTAAATCATGCTCAAATCTTAAAAGGGGTTTCTAGAAGCTATTTTCCTTTTAGTTACGCAAATCTTTAAATTCTTAGACATCAAGAATTTCATCAAGAACTCCTATTTTGACATCTTTAAGGTTTTTCTTGTTGTTTTTGGAATCAATCGACCAATTTCACTTCTTATTATAGTCATCGTGCTTATGAAACATGATAAAGTAAAAATATGTTATTTTGTCAAACGTTTTGCTTGTTTTAATTTTATATGCTTATTGTCAAATTGATCCCTCTCATCTCATTGGCCATTTCTCATATATATGTCCACGATGTCTTCATATACTTCCCAAAAATAAAAAAAACATCAACATCAACGATGTCTTTGTTTCTTTCAGCGCTGTAGTGCTCTACTTCTACACTAGAGTACGCTTTCTTTGGCTTGACTTTCCTGGTTGGTGGGGCCAAACATTTACTGTTTGCTGTCCGTGCCACGGTGTTGACGTGGATCACGCCGCCACAATTTCTGGCTTTTGCCTGGAAGATACGCCGGTGAGGAAAATCACTGCTGATGTTGATTGAAGGTTCTTCTGGCCAAGGGCCATTGAGAAACCGATCACATTGTGAGGGGAAAGTGAAATATTTCAAAGAATTTCTCTGATATTCTCTTTTTTCTTCGTGGGTTTAATTTTTTTTCCACCGTTTTCTTTAATTTGCAAATCAATTTGTCTCGAGAGATCATTTTTAGTAAAAACCACCGATTCTTTCGTCATATTTCAGCTTTCATTTCTTTCTTTTTTAATTAGTGAATATAATATTTTTTAAAGGGCTTGTCTTGTGATTGCAGTCTACAGGGTGTTTAACATTGCATATATATATATATATATATATATATATATATATTTTTTTTTTGTATTAAATTAATTTTTTTGGTAATTTTAGATCATTTTAATGTGCTGATGTAAAAAATAATTTTTAAAAAATATTATTTTGATGTATTTTTAAACAAAAAATATTTTAAAAAACAACCTCTATCATACTTTCAAACATGCAACTTAGACTCAATCTACCAAATATAAATTTATCATAAAATGAATGTAGGGAATTAGCATGGTTGTGACAAAAAACAATGTCCAATGAATTAGCACCACCAAATTTACTAGGTTATTTTTTAAGAGAATTGTACAAATATAAATTGAATTGAAAAAAAAGAAATTTGATATAAGGGTTTGAGTTGAATTTGAACTCAAAATTCTAAATCGAATTTAACCCGGGCGTGGTTTTTTTTCTTTCTTTCAAAACTATGTTTATGATAAATTGATTTGTTTTTAAGTATATTATAAAGATTTTGATATATTAATATTAAAATTAAAATAATAGAGAAAATTATTCTAGTTAAATATTTAACGTAAAAAATATTTTTTCATGTTAATTTGTGATGTAGAGTTTTTTAAAATTATTTTTATTTGAAAATAAATAAAACAATTTACTCGATTATATAGAATTAGTTGACTGGATTAATTAAGGCGATAAGGTATAGTTATCGATTGGCAAATACACAACCAATAACATACACCCACGTAAGAATCCACAAATTCTGAAATTATTTTCACCCATATTCAACAAATAACATTGGGGTTCCTTACTCACAAAGTTTTCTTTTTTTCTTGCTGAAAAAGAAACAAAAAACAAATAATAAAAAAATATTTTTTACTTATCCAATAAGCCTAAAAAAAGTCTACAAATATTATGAGAGAGAGAGACGAAGCTAGTTTCATTAAAATCGAGTCACACTTTTGCTCAAGACGCTAAAAGCGGCTAACAGGTACGCTTGGTAAGTGATTCTTCATATCCTCTCACCGATTTTTATAGCAATTCTACGTCTCCTCTAAAACCTTACTTCGATAATAATATATGATTTGGTTTTTTTAGGGTCTCTGATTTCTTCTTCGGTTTTTCTCTTACTGAGCGGCTTACTGGAACGCGATGGATTCTACTATGGTCATAAAGGTTTGTTGTATTCAGTGTTTTTGTTGTTGGGTTGTTGGTTCTTTTTGCGTTTGTTGAGTAAATATGAAAAAAATTGGAAATTGGGGTATTGTGTTTTGTTTTTCTGAATAATTTGGGTTTATATACAGTGGTTTATTGCTTCAATTGTAGCTTTTAAGGGAAAGAATTGATCTTTTCCGTGTTTTGCTTATCGTTTGATCTTAGTAGTGTTTGATCGAGGTAGTAGTGTTTGATCGAGGGTCATTGATTTTTTCTTGTCGGTTTGTTGGGTAAAATATGAGAAATTTGGAATTTGCAGTTTCATATTTTGGTCTTTTTAACAATCCCGGTATGTTTTTATTTTTCCTTTTTTTTGAGAGTAGGGTTCGACCAACGCTTTCTTTTTTTCATGATTTGGTAGTTTTTCCATGTTTTGTCGAGGAGCTTAAATCTGACGGGCTTACTTCTGAAAGAATTTTTAACAGCTTGAACTTTGGCGTTGGCCTTACAATGAATCTTTTTTGGATTCTTAATTCAGTTTTGCTGGGTGTTTATTTTTATTTTATTATTATTATTTGTAAATATACCTTTTCAATAGTTTGCAATTTTTTGCTGGTCTCAAACTCATTAAGATTGTCTGTTCTGATGCTATATAAGATATTTGGACCAATTGGCCGCACAGTTCTGTATATTATCTTATCTGTTGAGGATGAAAAAGATTTACGCTGAAAAATGGAAGAAATAATTGATTTGTCTTTTAAATTGTTTTGACAAACTAATAGGATTTTATGTTACTCAGCAAGTCTTAGTGTTTTTTTTTTTTTTTTTTTTTTTTTTTTTTTAATTTTTATTTTCCATATTGTCTCCCCTTTTACTTATTTACGGTTTATGATGTGGACACAGGTTAAATATGGTGATACACTTCGGCGTTTTAATGCTCATGTAAACGAGAATGAGCAACTCGATCTTGATATGACTGCACTGAGGGCAAAAATCTTTGGACTTTTTAATTTTCCTGCTGACTCTGATCTCACATTAACTTATATTGATGAAGACGGGGATGTAGTAACACTTGCCGATGATGATGATCTACGTGATGTGATGAGGCAAAACTTGAAATTTTTGAGGATTGATGTACAGCTTAATAATGATAAGTTTGGTAAATCTTATGCCAGATCTAGTGGTAGTTGCACCCCTATGAGGTCCCCTCGAATCCAGAGTTCAATACCATGTCTCAACAGTGGTGTTGCTGATGTTTTGAAATCTGTGCCTGTGCCCCTACAAGACATACTTTCAAAGATATCTCTTGACCTGGCTTCAAAAGCTGTGGCATCCAGTGCAGTGCTTACTGAGCTTGTTGACTGCATTTCAAAGATCGGACAATCCCATTTGAACCCAGCCCCCCAGTCTCAAGATGTTGCGGGTTCAAGTGCCCAAACTGGAGCTCCTGTTCCTACAGTTGGTGATGCATCCAAGGATATGGGTACGCTAGAAGAATTGTCAAACTCAAACTCCCCTTTCGAAACTGGCCTGAAAGAGAGCTTTGAAAATGTTACCAGGACTTCAGTGGCACCACACACAACTGCTTCTGCTCCTGTTAATCTGAATTGGAACCCTCAAGATTCCTATCTGTTTGCACATTGTGCACCCTTTGCATCATCTGTCCCTGCTGGCGATGATGGGAAAGAAGCCAAGAAACAGAATACCTGTCTTCCAACTAGGAAGCCTGCTCCCTTTGGTTTGCCCCCCATTCCTATGAATTATGACTTTCCTTCACACACTGATTTTCCTTCAGCTGTACGTTCTCCGAAAAATCATGCAATTAAGAGAAGCAACTGTGTCTATAATCCCATATTTGACATGTTTCATGGGGGTGTTCAATGTGATGGATGTGGTGTTCATCCAATTAACGGACCTCGGTATAAGTCCAAAGTGTAAGAGATACAGTTGAAGCTTTGATGTTGTGCCTTTTCTTATAAACATAATGGCTGTTGGATTGATGCTATTTTCTCTTCGTTTTTTTTTGGCAGGAAAGAAGATTATGATCTCTGCAGTATCTGCTTTGCTGCCATGGGTGATGAAGCTGATTTCATAAAGATGGACAGGCCGGTGTCTAGCCGCAATCCATGGTCTTCCAAGTGTTTCATTGATCCTGTATACCAATTTTTATTTGTGCTGATGTTTAATTTTAAATGTGTTTTCTCATTGATATAGAGGGTGTTTGTTACTATAGTAGCAATTGCTTTTCAAAGTTTGTTTTGCTCGGAAATACATCAAAATATTTTTTTTATTTTTAAAAAAATATTTTTGACATCTCCAAATCAAAATGATCAAAAAACATTAATTTTTTTTTAGGAAACACTGTTTGCCCCCAAAATCTTGCTTGCTTTTTCAATGCCAAATCATCCTTTTTGATTTTCTATTGCTGGCAGCCACAGAAACCTTGGGCCTTCCAGCAGCCTCTTTACAAAGGCTCTTGTGGAGTAAAGGGACCTCGACCCAAGCTAGACAGCCGTTTTGTTTTGGATGTCAATGTCTCAGATGGAACTTTGATGCCTTCATCTACACCTTTTACCAAGGTATGGCGAATGCACAACAGTGGTAGTGTTGCATGGCCCCAGGGAGCACGACTTGTGTGGATTGGTGGAGACCGATGCTTCAGCGTCGATTCTGTTGAGATAGAGGTGGGCATCTTCGGTTTTCTGTAATGCTTAGCATTTGCCTACGCTTAAACTTTTCTTCTAACCTTTTATCATTTTGTGGCCTCGTTAATTTTTCCAGATTCCAGTCAATGGTGTGCCTATTGATGGTGAACTTGATATTGCAGCTGATTTTGTATCTCCTGCTCTGCCTGGTAGATACATATCATATTGGAGGATGGCATGCCCATCAGGCGTGAAATTTGGGCAGCGTGTCTGGGTTCTTTTTGAGGTACTGGCATTAAAGGTGTTCCCATTCTTCTGTATTATACTGTGGCTCTTTGATTAGGCACACATGTACTTGAGAGAATACAACAGTTATTCCACATTTTTCCTTGCAGGTTAATTCTTCCCTGAAAGACCCATTCTTCAAAGATCTGAACTTGAATGAGTCCCCCAATTGGAGTGGTTCTAAATTCCCTGAAGATTTAGATATGAATGCCCAGCCTGCTGATGGCCCTTTTCCAAGGCCTCAGATTACAACCTCACTTTCAGAACCAATAGAGCCCATGTTTGACAAACAGCCTAAGAGCCAGGAATTGAATTTTCCAATCGATGATGCCTTGCTGGTTGGGCATGGTGTTTTAGCCTCTGCTCCTCCACAGACCAGTGCATCATCTGCTCCTGTTTTATATCCAATGATAGACATTCCAGAAACAGCTGCTGATGGTTCATTTGACCCCCTTCCTGCTGTAGATGCTCCAGCTTCATCTGAAGGGGTCAACACGGAAAATGATGTTGAGAAGACTCTCCTAAAGGAGCTTGAGGAAATGGGCTTCAAGCAGGTTGATTTGAACAAAGAGATCTTGAGGCGAAATGAGTATGATCTAGAGCAGTCAGTGGATGATCTTTGCGGCGTTGCTGAGTGGGACCCCATTCTTGAGGAGTTGGAAGAGATGGTAAGTTGGTGGGTGTATTTTTTAGCTTGTACTTGTAATGTAACAAGACTAGGGTTGTCATGTGTTTCTGTTGTTTTCTAGAGATCTCAAGCTTACAGAATGTACAATGTATGTTGTGGATGCAGGGTTTCTGTGACAAGGAAATGAACAAGAAGCTGCTAACGAAAAACAATGGGAGTATCAAGGGTGTGGTCATGGATATTCTCACAGGGGAGAAGGATTAGTTCAGGAATTTTTATCATCCTTTTCGTTGTCTATATGGGTATTATGAATAAATCTAGTGATAAAGGGTAATCTGCTTTTGCTATGAATTGCCAAGGTTTAAGTTGATCTACATATTGTAGTCATTGTGCTTGGTGCAACAACCGAATGCTCTTTCTGGCCATGTTGTTCATATCAGGTGCACCTGGAAGTGCGACCTAATAATTTATCATCCTTCTCGTTGTACATGTGCCCGTTTGGATGAAATATGATTGCTTTTATGCATTTTATGATCTTGACGTCTTAGGAATATGGGTTGTGATTCTCATCGTGATTATTCATACACGTACAACGTTAAGGTACTCGAAAGGTTTTTGAGATCTTCTAGGCAAGGATTTTTTGTTTTCATACACGTAGTGTTTTCTCCCTCTTCAGTGGGAAGCCTGAGAACATAAATACAGAAATATTTTTGCAATTTTGGGTGAAGTTATCAATTATTAATTTACTGTTATTACAGCTTTGAAAATAGTAACATATTCTCTTTTCTTTTTTAAATTTTACTAGCAATATTTTTGTTTGGTGTGTTATGAGGGAGAGAACGCAGCAATCATTCATTCATTTAAAATATATTTGGGTTTAAGGCCTCATCTTCTGATGAAAATACACCGCGGGTAAGAAACAAAAGAGAAGAGGTGAGAAATTTCCTGGTCAGGAAGATGGGATGAGATTCCCCGATTCTATCAAAAGTGGAAGTTTATAATCCACCGATGGTTTTGACGTCGGCATGGACTAGTCTTAGGCTTTGGTTTGCTTTGCACCTTCCTAAGTTTATGGTGACGGGTCTCTAGAGATTAATGGCTGATTATGGAAGTTAAGTTTGGTGGGATTTTGAGGGGGAGAGGTAGCCATTAAGCTTGGTGGTTCTGAATTAATTTTTGGTCTAACAGAAAGAGATAAAGAGGAGAGAAAACAGAGTTCTTATATACAAACAAAGAGTTAGAAAAATCACGATACTGCTCTCCGAATCCCAACAGCAATTGGTTCAATATTGCGGTTGAGCCTGCGGTGCAGCTAGGGTTTGTTTCAAAGTAGCATGATATGGCATCTTCTCTCCAAATATCTATCACGAATTCAACAGTTGTAGGTTATTATCTTCGTTCAGGTCCTCTACTTTCTAGGCATTTATTCTCTCTTTAAAAATGTGGATAACACGAGAGAACCTGAAATCTAACAAGCGATAAGGAATCAGATGCGACTTTACCATCTTGAGAGAATAAAGTCGCAAAACATGGGGTCTATAAATTTGCAGCTTCTCTAAGCTAATTGTTGTAAACACAGCAGATCAGCAAAGAATGTCTCAGGGCTCTGCTTACACGCAGTGGCAAGGCCGGAACACCACGTCCGGCGATTACTACGACTATATTTCGAAGCTATCAAGGATGCCTAGTGTTATCCATGGTGCCCCCCAGTACCCACCTGTTCACAAGGCCTTCAACAACAAGGGGACTCAGGAAGAAGAGGCCACTGAGGGTCGCCAAGATAATGTCAACAGGAAGAATTCCGGCAGGTCTTCCAAGAAGGTTCAGGTGACGGACCAAGTGCAGTTCATCGATCAATATGGGAATCGGAAACCAGAAGCTGACGAAGATGTTGATGGTGAAGCAGATAGCTTCATCCAGCAGAAGCAAAAGGGCTTTGAACTGTGCAAATGGAAGACCTTCAAATTTCCATAGGCTAGGGAGCATGTCGGCTGTGCTTTTAGATTACTGGGAAACTATATCCCAGTTGCAGTGTGAACCAACACAGTTATTTAAATAAAATCCCCGTCTTTCTTGTGTTGGCTGAACTTCTCTCCAGGTTGTTTGGATATAGAATGTCAAGAAAATTTTATATTTTAATAAGATAATACAGTGTGATATACTATAGCTTTTGCCTTACTGCTTGTTTGTGAATCCAAAGTTTCATACAGTGCAGTTTTAGAACAGCGATTGAGCAAATAAATTGTCGATCCGATGAGTGTTGCAGAAGCTAGAAATGATTGTGCAATATCTGTGGAAATGCTCAGCTAATTTAACAAGGAACTGATGGAAACTGCTGCTGCTGCTGCTGCTACAAACCGATTTTCCATTACAGTGAATGATTTTTCATTATCACCTTCCCCAATTACTTTTCAAACATTTCAAATAAGCTGCCATTCTATGAAAGCTAATTCATTGCTTTTTGCTGTGACTGCCTGACTGCTGCTATGTCATTATGTTCGGTTGGCAGATTTCATAAATAAATGAATCATTAACTTTGGAGGTTATGCTGGAAACAGATGATATTGGTCTTTAAAACTGGCATTAAATATGACAGATACACCTCTTTGAGCACTGTGTTGTGGCCATTGCTTCATTGGATCCAAGAAGGGTGGCTTGGTTTCCAGAAAACCAGTTGATCCAATTGGCCTATAGCATCCTGGTTTCCAGATTGAGCTCAGCGTGCTCACTTGGTACAACAAGGCAACACACTTGAATAGAGGGATAAACCTCTACTCGAAGGCACAAGCTAGCCCAGTCACAAACCTGCTTAACCAATTAAGAAAAGTTTGACCCAACCATCTAGTAGATAACCGGTGATAAGAGTTTGGGACTAAAAGGTTTGCTTCTCCTATAATCTCAGGTTTGAACCCTATGATTAGTAATATAATGGTTATTGAAAACTTACATGGTTGTTAACTTTATATCTATGAGATTAATCGAGATGTATAAAAGCTGGTCTGAACCCATGTTAATATGAAAAAAAAAAAAAAAAGCTTGACCCCAAATTACTCTACCTACCCTTAGTACATTTGGTATTAAAGACTAAATGCTTTAATATCCACCAGTGATATTAAAATGAGGGATGCCTTTACTTCCAAGGATATAGCACCCATGACATTATCCTTTCCACTCAACAATAAACTACTTCCTACTAAGAGTTATTGTATGTTTCCTTTTCCTAACAATATTTTTTTTGAAATGTGATGTCTAGTCAGTTTACATGTATTTTGATTAATTCTATAGGCTTGAAGTTAACATTCAGTTAAAACCTTTAGAGGGAGTAAACCCAGAGCCTGATCAGTTAATTCAAACCCCTTAGGATTTGGTAATAGTATCATTGATACATGCAAGTTGATTGACGTGTTACATTTATAATTTATAGTTCATCGGAGAGAACAAATTATTTTATAAATAACTTGTTTGAGAGTTTGATAGAGATTACTTTTCAAATAATATTTATTTAGAAATATATCATAACAATATTGTTTTTATTTTAACATGAACATATTAAAACAATAAGAATATATTAAAAAAAACTACTTTAAAACTAAAAGCCCTTAAAAATACATTAAATTGAACTATAATATCAAATGGGATAAAGTAAGAATTTTATTCTTTACAGCCAATTTAGTGGGAATCTTTTATCTTAACGAGCATATGGACCATTATTATGCCTTGTTAGGGTACCCTATTGCTTCGGCACAGTTAATCTGGTTGCTGGACAGCTGCGAGCAAATTCTAGCGATGTGTGGTAAGCAGCTGAGATTCTCTGCAGGGAATCCACCATGTTCAGGACCAGACCACGATAATTGAGTTAAGAATAACATACCATTTTCAATATACTGTTCAACAATTTGACAGAATCCTGAATTTGGTTACAAGATTCCTCATGTGATGTCGACAAATTAGGATCAAAAGTGACTGCTACCGTGCAGCTTTATCATTTGCTGATACTGAAATTCTTCTTCTCCAGAAAGAAAAAACCCTACTGGTTTTTCTATTTTACAGATTAATTGGTGTTACAGATAGCTCTGACACAGAGGACAACTGCATTGTCTGTCTGTGTGGTGTTTTCACGACAACGCAAGTACTTGTAGCTTGAAATATCCATGATTTGTTTTTTATATATATTCTAGGAAACTCATTTTAGAAGCGCACTTTTTTGGTATAAGTGAGCAACTAAAATATCGGTTGTTCCAGGTTTTTACAAGAGGTTCACGTCTTGACTCGAACTCAGGATTTTTTGTGTGAATCTCAAGCTCTTTATCATTACGCCACGTCTCTAGGAGACCATGAAAATACTTCTGATCACTAAAAGCACAAGATATATAAGAATTTGTTTGATTTTCCTACACGGCAAATGGGAAAACTACCTGCACAACAAATCTTAATTTTTCATGTCAGGTTTTTCTCGATTAAGCTGCACCTGCTACCATCCTCAACGCAAAGCCTGAAGATAGAACTAACATAATTAAGCAAGAAGTTAATTAAGAACAAGATAGGATTAAAAAAAAGTGTAGCATCATTATTTGAATCTCCTGGAAGACATAAGATCAAACAGATTTGTAAGACTCTTCTTACTCTCTCTTTTCTTCATCTGGACCCTTGTCTGAGAATCTACCCCACTAAATGGATCATCTAAAGCAAGCCCTATCTCCAACTTTTTGTACACATTCACAATCTCATAGGAATCCCACAGTGATTGCTTGAAATCCCAGTTTGCTCTCTCAACCCTCTTGGCTGATGACTTTTTCATTGCTTCTAGCTTGAACCGGGAAGGCTTGCTCTGGAAATTCTGGGGATAGGCATCGTATTCACTGGTAGACCTAGAACTGCTTGAGCGAGCGAGCCATGATTGTGCCGCACCCTTTAGAATTTCAAGTTCATGCGTATCATCATCTTCATGATCTGACTTGTTCTTCATACTTAATGGTGTCATCTGCAACGAAGCTCACTCTTCTTGTCCATGTAATCTCGGCTAAACTAGAGCCTCGCAATATGGCTGCTGAAATGAGATCAGATAAGTTTTTGGTGTCCGTATTCTCTCTGCTATTAAAGGCTGCTGTCTTCTTTCTTGTCTGGGAGCTGCAACATAATTATGGCCCCTTGGAGATGAGATTTTGATAAGTGATTTTTGTTTTTTTGTTTCTATGCTTGCAATTTATCTGTGGATTAGAAATCTTTCCCTTTCTTTTGATAGTTGGTTAGTTGTTTGTTGTTCACTTGTTTGTGTCCAACTGTATGTTAATCAATACACACGAGTCAATAACTTTGTGCTTTGTCGCTATCAGAATTATATTTTTTAAAATGCAATTTTTTTTGAAGAGTGTGAGAATTTTTCTTTAATACTATAAGTTTTGGTTAAATAATAAATTTGAGCAGAATTTTTGCAAAACACAGGTTCTTAAAAAAAAATATTAAATCAAAACAAATCCATTTGTTTAATAGGTTTAAACAAAAATTGAATGTTTTTCTTTAAAAAAACTATCGTTAAGCCATGCAATTTTTTTAAAAAATAAGACAAAAATAAAAGATAACATTGACCCACAAAAGACTTACAAACCATTAATTTGGGACATTAGATTTGAAATACTATACATAAAAAAGTTATAAAACTCAATTCTTAACAAATACAACATCGAGTTATGAGTTATTTCAATTATTATTCTCATTGTTATTATTATGATTATTAAATTGTCACAATCATTGTAGCTACCACTATTATCATTACTTTAAATAATTAATATTGGCATTACTATCGTTGTCATCATCATTATTGTCGTCATCTTTACTACTATAATCATTATTGATTAAAATATCATTATAGTTATTACATCACAATTATAACTAATACCACTATTATTTTTCTTTTTATCATCACCATCATCATCATTATTAGTGCAATTATTTAATGATTATCATTACTAGTATCATCGCCACCAACACTATTGTCATCGCTATTATAACTATTATTATGATTACTAACACTACTATTGTTATTGATATCATTAAAATTATTATTAATATTTTTATCACTATTAATATCAATAAAATACTATTGTTATTATCATTTGTAATATCATTATTATTATCATGAATATAATAGTTAATATTATCACTATTATTACTACTCAAACAATGAAAAATAATAAATTATCCTAAAAAAAAACCCAAAAACGTTTTTTTTTAAAAAGCATGAAAATAAAAATAATAATCACTAAAATTATTTTTATGATTGTGCAAAAAATGAAAATCTTAAAAATTATTTTGAAGCATTAAAAACCCAAAAACTTAAAAGAAAAAACCAAAAAAAATTTATTAGCATAAAAAAATCATTTGATTTGAAGAACAAAAAATATAAAAAATAAAACGAAATAAGAAATATCAATTTTAAAATGACAATCAATACAAATTAAAATCTAAGGACTAAATTGAATAAAAATGAAACTTCAACAAAAAAGAATGATAAAAATTAAAAATCAACTAGAGCATAGACACACAAATATGAACAAAAAATAAATACTCTTCAAAAGGATTAAAAAAATTAAAAGAATTAAAACCAAACCAAAAATTAAAATAATAAGGTTGAAGTGAAAAAAAATATATATGATCAATTATAATTGTCACCACTACTATTGTAACTATGATTATAACCATTATTATGATTACTACCACTACTATTTTATTAAAAACATATTATTATACAATTGTTTTTGTTACTATTTATATTTTTAATATTATTTCATAAGTTATTTTTATTATTATCATCACAAACATAATTATCAATATCATAAACAACACTAAAATTATTATTATTGCGCAAACAATAAAAATCATAAAATCATTTTGAAGAATAAAAAGAAAAACCAAAAACTTTAATGAAAGAGCAAACAAAAAAATAAAAAAAATGAATAAACCAAAAATAATATTATTAGGATTAAAAAAATCATTTGATTTAAAGAAAAAAAATAAAAAAAGAACAAAAAAAATGAACAAAGAGAAAAAAGAAAAAAAATATCAATTTTAATATAATCATCAACACAAATTAAAATTTAAGGACTAAATTGAATAAAAACAAAACCTCAACAAAAGTGAAAATGATAAAAATTAAAAACCAAAACTAAGAGTATAGATACACAAATTTGAACAAAAAATAGGAACTACTTTAGAAGGATCAAAAAATTAAAGTAATCAAAACAAAACCAAAAATTAAAAGAATAAGGGACAAAATGAAAAACAAATATACGATCAATTTTAATTGAAGAATAAAATTGAAACAAATAAAAATTTTCATAGAAGAAATCAGGATAGAAAAAGAAATCAAAAGACAAAGGATTGAAATGTACAAATCATAAACCAAGAAGACTTGTATGCATTTGGTTCCATGACAGAGAAAAGGAAAAAAAGTAATTGATCATGGACAAGTCTCTAACCACCATAAGTTGACACGCACACTACCACGGTGAAGAGTGGTGCATCTGATGAGATAATAGTTAGATATTTTTAGTCACCACATGACACGCCGCCTATATGGCGTGAATGAAAGAAAATAGTTGGCACGTCAGGCAAACGCGCCAACATTTTCTTCCAAAAAAAGTATAAAAAACTATGAAATCACCAAAACATCCCTCGTAATCTTTCCTAATAACAAAAAAAATGTATATGCAAATACCAAAAACACCTCTCGGACTAACTCTTTGTTTTTGTCTTTACCAAGGGCAAATCAGTGCTTTCACCGTTTCATAAAAATTGAAAAACAAACAATACTCTTGCTGGTAGTCCTTAATTTATTTCTCGGACAAGGGCAAAAATGTTATTTTACAATTCATTGAAAAACAAAATGTCCATAACATCCTTGCTCAATTAAAGTTATTTTGGTTAAATCTAGGGGTAAGACCGTAGTTTGAATGTTCAAAATAAAATGAAAAAGACACAAGCACCCCTAAACCAACTAATTAAATTTTATGGACCGATGAGCATAACAGTTATTACACTGTTCCATTCCATAGTGAACTATGTCTAAAGGTACATTGAACAATCCACACACAGTTTAACTTTTTTCTTAATATATTCATTGTATTTTTTTTAAGAAAAAATTAAAATCAATTAGAATTTTCATTTAAAATGTGTACCCACAAGTTTTTCAACATATTGTTTTTAATTAATCCAATAGATAAATAATAATTTAAAAATCAAAAGGTTAAATTAAAAGACATAATTCAAATATTTAAAATACAAACTAAACTTCAAATATCATATGATAATAAACACAATCCATAGTTTTTAGTTTATCGTGAATAGTTTAGGTTTGGTCGAATCATTTAAATTACTAAAAAATTGATGGGGTCGAACTAGTTTTGTCGAGTCAAAGCTTTAGCTGGTTCGACTAACATTTAGATTTGAAAAGGGCTCTAATTTTAGGATTTCTTGGATCCAAAAGATCGAACCTTGTTTTACTTCTGCTATCTTAAAATCAAATCCTTGGTCTATGTTATGATTTTACAATTTTAATTTATTTTGAAAAATATACCATTTTAATATATAATTCTTATTTTATATATAAAAAAATACATATAAAAAACCCATATAATTTTTTGATAAGTTTTTTTTTTTTTTGTAATGCCCAGTCCTTTGAGTAAAGTTTTTTTTTTATATATATATATTTATAGAACTTGTTTTTATATCTATTTTTTGTTTAAAAATTTATCTTATAATTATTTTAACCCATCATAATTTTTTTTATACCTATTTAATTAAACCTGCATTTAAAAAAAATATAATTTTTGTTTTAAATTATAATTGCAAAAGTTGTCATAATATCAAATACATATTTAAGTAGTGTTTGAAATTGTAATATTTTTTTTTTCAAACTGTTTTTCACTTTAAAATATATTAAATTGATATTTTTATTTTTTAATATCCATGATTAAAAATAATTAAAAAATCAATTTAAAATAAAAAAAATCAAAAATATTTCTCTTGACCATGAAAACAAACACCCCCGTAGCTTAGCAAAACTATTTTTTCCCGCCCAACTTAAGAAAATAAAATTAGGGTTTGACAACAGGCTCAGCAAAATTTCTACGAATTTCAGAACAACCTCTCCTCCTCTACGCACGTCAGTAAAGAATGGCAACTCCCTGTGCCATGCACATAAGGATCAAAAACATCATTGAAACGGTTAGAGAATATTATAAATCATATTTTGAGTCCTCACTTAAAAGCTTAAACTTTTAGGTAACATGGTATCAGAATCTTGTTGACCTAGCGGTTATGAGTTCGAATCTCACCACCCTCATTTTATTTAATAAAAACTAAGCACAAGGTAATATGAGTCTATGCAAGTTTCAAACACAAAGAGCTTTCACTTGAGAGGAGGGTGTTAAAGAATAATATAAATCATATTCTGAGATCTCATTTAAAAACTTAAGTTTTGCCCTCCTCTTCACCTTCCCCCGCTCTCACCCATCGCCATGCATTTCCTCGTTTCTGGTACTCCACCTCTTCTCTTCCGTTTTCAATTTTTTTTATATAGTTGAAGTTTGCTTTAAACCCTCAAGCACAGCTCGCGTTTAGGATGTACGTGCGTTTAGCCGTTGAAAGTCAGGCAGGTTTGATTTCAGTTTCTTTTGTGTTTTTTCGGAGGTTTTCCCAATCCCAAATCGTTTAGCCTTAAACCCCTAACTTCTCTTCCTCAGACCTCACTCCTCAGGACTCCTCACCTCACAGCCTCAATTCACAGTTCCTCCAAACTTTCTTCTTCAATTTCACTTTTCACTCTTGCAAGCGTGCAACGTCCTCTTCACCTAATTAAATTAGGTGGAGGACGAAGACGCCCATGAGTTGCAACTGGATCCATTTCTTTTCGGTAGCTAGCTCGAAATCAACCTAATTAAATTAGCTGAAACATACAAAAACTAGCCAAAAAATAGAAAGACAGCAGCAGAGAGATTTTTAGGTGGTTCTTGATCTGTCCCTTTCCTTCCTCTTATGGCTTCTTTTTCTTTGGATGTTCTCTAAATTGATTAAATCCAACACTTACCTTCACCAAAAGATGGAAAAGGATGGTCTCTTAAGCAACAGCCACCAAAATCTAAGAAGAAATAAATAACTGAATCAAGCCCATCCTTTTCTTTCCCTCTCTACTGATTTCTATTGTTTTAATTTCTGATTATAGAAGGGGGGGTTTGTTTTGGTGCTGGTTATAGATAGATAATGTGTGCTGTGCTGTTGGTTAGGGTGAGGTGTGATCATTGGCTTGCAAGTAGAGATTGCGAGAAACAAAGTTGTCTCAGTGAAATTACAGCAAGTGAATCCCGAGAGTTCAAGTTCTGGATGCATATTTCTCAGTAACCAAAAAAAGAAATAGGGCAAATGTACGGTTGTTTTTCGTTTTGTATTGAATATTATGCCTTGAAATATTGCATTTTAGCAATTCTTTTTTTTGTTTTATATTGAATATTATGGAATTCGTTTTCTTTAAGATAAATTATATTGTATAATTTTAAAATTATTTATCTTGAATTTGAATTATATTTGTTAAATTAAAATTTTAATTTTTTATATAATTAATTAATTATATAAACAATACAATCCCAAAATAGCGCGTCGAAACACTCCAAAATTAAAATATTTTGTTCCAATTAAAAAAACAAAACACCAACTAATATGGAGTTGATAACCTGTGTGGGATGTCAATACTGTTTTGGGTTCTAAGAATTCTAGAAGCAGAGTAATATTAGAAAATGGAAGAAAGTAATATGTTTTTGTCGATTAATGTTTATATTTTTTGGGTTCTGAGAATACTAGAACCATGATGTTCTTCTGTTCTGGCAAGTTAAACATGTTGTCCATGTCTTTCAGGTACTATGAATTACTTGGGTTTTCTTCTTTCACTCCTTTTTTTTTTTCTTTGGTAAAACTGTTCTTAAAAATCGTTCAAGGTCATAAAAATGAGAATTTGATTTCTATATCATTTCACTCCCTAATTCTCAGTCCCTTGTTCTCCTTTTCTTTTTATTTCACTCCCTAATTTTATTATTATATTACGAATTAACTTAAATACCAAAATTACATAGAGAAACTAGGGGTAAAAGTTATGACAATTGTCTTCTTTTTACAATACTCACGTCAGAAAATCGACATTTGACTAACTGAGTGAACTCAAGTTAATTTGAATAACTTAATGAAGTAATTTGGCAACTCAACTAAAATTAAAAAAAAAAATCTTGACCAAAATTAAATCATGGAAGAATAGAAGGAATATCAAGGTTGAGAAATGCAAGTAGAATGATCAAAATAATGTTTTCCCGCAAAGCTTAAATCAGCTTTTCACAAATTGAGCATATAAAGATAATCATTGAAAGAAAAAAGAAAGCTACAATGTCGAAGCAACCACCTTAAGTATTAGTATAATTTGCGAAATCAGCTTTGGGTAAATACTACAAGACAGACAGCCCCGGCAGGATGTTCTGGGCTCCCAAGTTAATTGTCTTCCACGCGAAGTCTCGCAGATCAAAAGGGCTATTACTTGTACGGTCCCACTCACCACCCTTTTTTATCGGGCGTGCTGGGGGGTCTGCAATCATGTCGGTCGTTATTTGGCTAATTTAGCAAAGTAGGTGGAGAGAGAGGAGTCAGTGGAGAGGAGAGAGAGAGAGAGAGAGAGAGGAGTCAGTTCAGTAGAGCTGACGCAAAACAGCGACGGTGGCCCTCGAGTAGGAAACCAACAAAATACTGGTTGGATTGACAGGGAATGTGGGTGTGGTCCACTGGCGGATGATCGAGCCAAGACAGACGTAAAGTCTGTGTCCCGGCTTCTCCAGACAGACGTAAAGATGCATCCTCAAGAAGTTCGACCCTAAGGATCTGAGATTTCCATCGAATGATAGCCTAGCAGTTAAGGGTTTGGATTGTTTTTAAGTTCCATTAGCAGATTTCGGGTTGAAATTTAAGAAGTACGGCTATCCCATAATTTCCTCCAAGCTCTTCTCCTTGAGAACCACGGCTTAGGGTAGTTTCTGATTAATTGGCTTCTGATGAAAAGAAAAAAAGCAAAACGTCAGCTAATAAGTTAATGTTAACACCATTTCTTAAGAAGTAGAATTTGGGGTTCAGATAAATAAATAAAATATCATGAGTTATTTTATATTTTTATAAAGGATGTATATTCTAATTTAAATTCAAAATCTATTGTTAAACTTATCATTTATCAGGTAATGTCTCTTGAAAACAAAACAGTGAGATAATCTAGACACTTATTGCGGTAATAAAGTGCTCTGTAAGGCATTATTACAATTATAATCTATTTGACAGTCAAATTAGTAGTTAATAATTATGCTTTAAGAAGTTTTTGAGACAATAAGGATACTGGCATGATGACGAGGAGATTGTGAGTAATCCTAGGAAATCAAATTTATTAGTGGATGATCGTGTCTCTCTTTCATACCAGTAGGTTATTGTTGTTTATTCGCCTAAAGAGGATACTATTATTGAAACAGTGTTTGGATTGTTCCATACAGCAACGGCAATACGTAGCTGAGAAAAAAAGAGACGGTGGAATATAAAATGAAGCACGTAAGAGTAAACACATTACACTGTTCTTACTAAAAAGAAGAAGGAATTGAAATATCATAGATTGAGTCATCATATATAATCGATTTTATGGTGTCAATGACAACAATCTTCAAAAGTATAACTATTACCAGTGAACATTAGACCTTCAGGATGAGTTCATTTGTATAAAGTTATTGTGGATGATGTTGTTTTTGAAAAAAAATTCCGTTCAAATATATATCAAAATTATATATTTTTTTATTTTTTAAAATTATTTTTGACATTAGCACATGAAAATGATCTGAAAACACCAGAAATATTTAATTTAAAATAAAATAAAAATCATTTGTTTTCAAAAACACTTATGAAACTCAATGCAAAACATGATCTTAGAACAACTTGATGTGAAGTTATGTTCCATATTATTTCTAAATTTGTTAATTTACACTATTAGTCTTCTTCTTCTTCTTCTTGTAGAAGCCGCAATGCACAACTAAAGAAAATAGGGTAAATGAGAAATAAAACACACAATAAGTCACATTTTTCACTTAATTAGGCTACATCCATGGAGAGGTATAAAAGAATTTCACTAAGAAATATGAGAACTACGTACAATCACTCTCTACTTGTTGGAAAATAATTAGCAATCTCTCAATTAATAGAGGCAAACACCTCACACACTCTCACACTCTATTTTAACCCACTCTCTTGTGGCAATACTTTTTGTTCGTCACTTGGTGGTGGGTCAAAAGCTTTGGGATATGATCTTCATGTATGCTGAGCATCCCAGCCTTCTTCCTTCATTTTCAAAGTAATGCATTGAATTCATGCATTTCTTTTAGTCAAAATATGCTGCTGCTCCGCAGATAGGATCGGACATTGTCGCTATTCTATGGCATCTTGCTTGTAATTGTCTACTGATCCTACGAACCAAGATCTAGAGTATAATATTTTGGAGTTTTATTAAGAGTTTAAGTTATTAGATGACATGGTTTTTTGACGTGATATCAGAACTTTGTTAATCTAGCGGTCACAAGTTTGAATCTTATCATCCTCGTTCTATTTGATAAATATCAAGCACAAGGTAATGTGGGTCTGTAATTGTTTCAAGCTCAAAGAGTTTTAACTCGAGAGTGTATTTGAAAATAATATAAATCATATTCTACAGACTCACCTAAGAATTTAAATTTTTAGATGAAATGATTCTTTAACATGATATTTTTCATTGAAACCGTGTGGAATCAAAATCTGTAAACGGGGAAAGCTAGTTTTATTATAGCAAAATTGACGTGTCGTTGAAGATATCCTTATGATGAAGCATGGACAAGCCGAAAAGAAAGACGATTCACATGAATGAATCGCCAAGCCATCAAATAAGATTTCCACACATCTTTCGCCTTTTTATATTAAACAATGACCATTTTTCCTCGTTTTTTCCGAGAAGTTTATTGCAAATAGTCTTAATTCACTTTAGTTTAATATTTTTTATTTCATCTTGTGAAACTTTGTCTAATATGTTAATAACCACAGTAATTCGAGCTAACATACTAAGCAAACGTACCCAAACAGATATTGGTGTACCTATCAAATCCTGCTTCCTGGTCTGAGAAAAGTAAATCTGCATCTGCGATGATTAATAATTTTGAAACGTAACCCAGCACTTCAAAAAAAGTTCAAACGTATATGACAATTCATATGATCGGGTAATTGACTTTAACCCATGAGGGTAGCACCCTGTCCCCTCATCGATACACACATCTAAGCAACAAAATATCCAGTCTGGAACTTAACTCGGACATGGGATCTTCAAAGTCCTAAAAGAAGCCCTACTTGCCAGAACATAAGAATTGAAAAGGCAGTGGCAATAGCGTACAGTCCTTTCGACACAACAGACCAAAACAAAAAACGGGATGGTGGAGAACCGAAATTTTCAAACCCTAATTAGTCTTGTAAAGATCTGAGAAACTTTATATAAAGAACTTGAGACCTAAAAACAAGCAGGGCCTCAGCTTTAGGGCAACATGCTTTGCCTTCAAAAAAACAAAAAAAACTTCACTGTCCATCTCTTTCTTGTCTTTGCCTTTTTCCCGTGGAAACGTGCCGTGGCACTCCTGTACATTAAAGAGAGAAACGTGCATGCGGGAATATAAGATTTGCTAGCTAGGGTCTCCATAGCATGCGTACGCCACCTCTTCTACTACTACCCTTCCATTTCAGTATAAATGGTGTCACGCTCATATACTTCTACATAGTTTTTAGTCCCTTCTCTTCTTCTCTCTCAAGACTCAATCAAGCTAGTGATTTCATTGTTCTTCCTTTCGATTACCATGGTGGTAGCATCCTACTTTCTGGTGATCAAACCCATCTTTATGAACTCATGCCCTCAACAGAGCCCATTCAGGCATCCTACTAAAATCCATGAGATGAGTAAAATTACAGGCAAGCTAGAGGTCGACGTCCTTCCATGCCATGAATAATTGCATGCATGGGTGCTTCCATGCGAGGGGAATCGAGCATTCCTGGTCCGATTGATTACTACACTTATATGAATTTTGCTTCAGTAGCAGTGCAATTATCAGTCCCTGCCTTTACAGACTTCTCCTCTCTTCTTCTTCTTCTTCTTCCTTTTCTTTCCTGATTAAGAATTATTGATTTTCTTTTGAGAGTTAGGATTGTATCTGTAGTTGATTATATATCATCATAAATGCTCTTGCAGTAATGGAAAAAAAAAAAAAAAGTTATATGAGCTTGATGATTAGTCTCTGCTGATGCCAACAGTTATTATTAGGCTGTAAGTATTGCGTGCCAGTGCTTAGTATTGAATAAATAAATTTCATCGCTTCGTCTATCTCTTCTCTCATGCACTTCAACTTTTGTGTGCTTACTCACCTCTCAAATGAATTTATCTTTTGTGATCATTAACGAGGACATATAGAAAAGATACAGCACTATCAGAATTGTCATGTCTAATTCAACTCTAAATCCCGATGCTGCATAATCTTATGTAGTTTTATAATTAGAAATGTTTAAACACTTTAAATATCCATAATTAGAAAACAACCAATCAAGAAAAATGATACAGGAATTTCGAAGGTTTAAAATATGATCTAAAACTTCAAACCCAGTTCTGTTTAAAGATCTTCATCAGAGTAAAATTTAACGAATCTTAGCAGCGAACAAACTTGAACGCAAGTAAATGCTTAGTCCAAGTTCATTTTTTCATCAGCAATTTACTTGAAAATTCGAGCCTATAACAATTGAATAAAAAACTATAATTAGTTGCTCTATTTGGATTTTTTTATTTATCAATCTAATCCATAAAATCCCAAGTTAGCTGTTCCAAATCCCTTTTCAAGTGACCTATATATATATATATATATATATATATATATATATAACGTAGAGAACATACATAAATGATTACTTCCCGTTTCCGGAAGTTAATTAGCCAATAAACACTATAAACTTTTTCATCATTTTAGTTTATTATATAATCAAATCATCATCACACCTTTTCGTTACTCTCGTATTCTAAAAGTTTTAAGCTAGCTTTGGTCTTTGTATATGCAAACCAGCTGGCCAGTGAACGGAAAAGGTGGTGGGAATTGATGTTTGTCATTAGAAGATTGCTGCTCTGCCTTTTCTTTTAGAGGTGGGAATGAGTAGTACTCATTTCATTTTCACTTTAAGGTAGCAAAATGAAATAGCAAGGCTCTTAGTGTTTTATTTGTTAGAAAATAATATAAATCATATTTTGAAACCTCATCTAATAGCTTAAAATTTTATGTTAGATGATTATTTAACATGGTATCAAAGCCTTGTTGATCCAGCGGTCACGAGTTCGAATTTAATCACCCCCATTCTATTTGATAAAAATTAAGTGCAAGTTTCAAGCCCAAAAAGCTTTCACTTGAGGGGGTTTTAGAGAATAATCTAAATCATATTCTGGAATCTCACTTAATAATTTAAATTTTTAGATAAGATGGTTCATTAACATTCTTTTTCCCACAAGAAATTATAGCCAGGGCTGACTCTCTCCTTCTTTGATCTTGACCCCCATTTCAGCTGCTACGTAGCTCCACACCTCAAGCTCAGAACTCAAAATCTAGCCATCGCTAGATGACATTTAAACATGACAAGCTGTAGCAAACGTTCCCTGTTTTTTCCCTTTGCTTTGTTTTTAATCATGGAAAGATTGTCTACCTTGACCGAGGGTTGGTATTGTGCCTACTGGCCCTTAAGCAAAAGTCATCATTTATAAGATCTTCTATATTAAAAGCTAAAAACTTGTTGATTGTTATCATTTCTCTCGTTATTCCCTTTTAATAACCTAATTATTATAGCTGAGGTCTTAGCACATGTTTCAAAGAGCAATACAGGGCTCGTCTGTCTGTGGGGAGCGCCATGGTCTTGGGGGCTAATTTATATTTGACTGTGAAATTGAATTTCTAGTACAAATTACAAATTATTGTCTTGATTAACAGGGGAGTTCATGATTACTTTTTTTCAGAGTATCAGAATACAGTTAAAAATTTATTTGAAAAAAACAGCATATTCTAATTAAAAAGTGATGTCACTTAAGAATTTTATTTTTTTAAAAAAATAATAATAATATGGCTGGTATAATTTTTCAAACCTCTAAATAATCCATGAGACATGCAACTTTAGAGCAATCATAAAATGAAGGATCAAATTGAACTTTGTCTTATCACTATTCACTACAAGAAAAGAGGGGTGTTTGCAAAAATCCGTTGCACAAATTGCAACAGGGATTTTGTTTAGTAACGGATTTTTCGTTGCTAAACAAATTCCAGAAATAAAAAAAAAAACATGGGTTGCAACGGATTTTCCGTTGCAATCTTATTTTGCAACGGAAAATCTGTCGCAATTGAAAACCATTTGCAACAGATTATCCGTTGCAAATGAAAATTACTTTGCAACGGATTTTCAGTTGCAATATTATTTTGCAACGGAAAATCCGTTGCATTTTAAAACTATTTGCAACGGATTATTCGTTGCAAATTAAAATTACTTTTCATCACCCCGCGCAAAAAAAAAAAATTAAAAGAAAGATTAAATATATATTTAATACCCGCATCACCCCGCTTTTATTTCAAATGTACAATTAATATCCATTCTTCTCTCTCTCGTTCTCTCATTTATTCAGAACAAAAGCAAACACTCATTTATTCAAATGTAATTAATATTCATTCTTCTTCTTTCTCGTTCTCTCATTTATTCAGAACAAAAGCAAACACTCTCCATCTAGCTCTGCTTCCAACTCTGTTTCTGGATCTCCACCTTGCCGGCGTCGATCTGCTTCCGGTGTTCCTCTTTTACTTCTTCCCAGTTCATGATTTCATGGGTCTTCAGTCATCATCGCCACCTTCGCAAATGTCCATAAAGGGTACACAATCGCCTTTTTTTTTTCTTTCTTTCCTTGTTTTTCTTTTGAACATTAAATCTTACAGGGCTTGTATTTCATAATCATTCTGTAGTTTGCATGGGCAAAAGAGAGTATGAAACACGGGACAAGGGAGATTTCATTTTGTAATATCTATTCCTCTCTTACTCTACAGTTTTATTTTTTATGTATAAAACTTCCAAGTTTTACTCATACAAGTTGTGTTAGAGCAGCCCATTAGCAACATTCCGCGAGAATTTGATTGTAACACTGCTGGATTCCAAGGGAAATGAAATATCACATTCTTGTTTATCTGAAGTTTGTGCAATCTTTTTGTTGTTTTCGTGGTTTCTGGTTTTCTTGAAGGTATAAATGTGAGGTTTTGGGGCTTTGCTAGAGGGTCTGTTGCTTTTCTAGAAAAAATGAAATAAGAAGAGAGGAGTAGCACTGCATGTGTTTGAGGAAGAAGAGGTGTAAGAGGAGGAAGAACACAAAAATAAAGTGGAAGACGAAGAGGTGGAAGAGGAGGAAGAACACAAAAATAAAGTGGAAGATGAATAGGTGGAGAAAGAAGTAATAGAGGTGACGAGGATTGTTGATGTGTCTAGTCCAAGGATCAATTTTGGAGCTGGCTCTATGATATCTTCTCCTCTGAAGTTTGAGGCACTCAAGGATGGTTCAGAAGATAGGCACTCAGTTTCAGAACCAGTAAATGAGTGTGAGAATGTGAAAGATTCAGCCTCTTCTAGACAATTAAGAATTCAGAACAACTGAGAGCTTTGCCAACAATTAAGAACTCCAACACTTGCAGAAAAGAGGGTTGAAGATCCTCAACCATCTCCAATTTTGACTGTAAGAGAGGATTCTACTCTAAGATTTCTAACAAGGAAAACTCACCGCTCCAGAAAAATATGCCTATGATAGAATGTGGGAAATATATTCATTTAAAATTAATTAAAAAAAAATAAATTTGAATTTATTAAAAAATTAAAATGAATTTGACGGAATGTCCGTTGCTAATTTGCAACGGAAATTCCGTTGCAACTTTGCAACGGCCATTCCGTTGCAATTTGCAACGGATTTGCTGTTGCAAATGACCGTTGCAACCTATTTTGCAGTCGCTTATTTGCATCGGAACATGTCTGTTGCAAATTCCGTTGCTAATACATATTAGCAACGGACTCCTTTCTTGTTTGCAATGGACACGTCCGTTGCAAACAGCCCTGTTTTCTGGTAGTGATTCATTTTCTTCCCCAAAAATCAACCGAAAATTTGCTTTGGTACCAACTTTACAAATACATTTAATGCCTTTATCCTTTATCAAATTTGACAAAACATGCATGAAAATACTCATCTGATTCTCGACTATACTAGGGTATGGTAAGTTCTGGTTGATTAATAGTTGACATGCGGTGGGTCAACCTCAAAAGTTGATAACTAAGGTAATTTGTTGTAGCTGTCAAATTTGACAGTTCATGACATCTACTTTGAGTCAACGATTGAGATTGTTCTGTATTGAATCAATGACTGAAATTTAACCCCAGTATAGATGAGATTACCATACTCCACCAAATCTATGGCTTGAGAGGAGAGAAATATGAATCCAAAATTCGGGGGGGGGGGGAATAGCCCCTTCCAAAGTTTTATTGTTTTACTTGCGAGTCCTTTGCTTTTTCTGACCACCACTGCCACCATCTTCATCACAAACACATTCGACATCCACCAAAAAAGTGTCATCTACATTGAAGAGCAACCTAAGGCCAAACATCTTTTCCCTTTTCTCTCTTCTCATCCTCTCCCGTGGCTACAATTGTCACGGTTTCTTGGATTTTCCTACCACCACTATCACTAAAGACGCCACCAGCAGAGCTTCCTCTTTACATTGGACTACTCCACGGCAGTAACAACTACCTTTATTTTCCTCACCTTCTGTCATGTTCACGTAATTCATGAACAGCGTAGAGTGAATTAATTCATTTTGCATTGTCAATGCCTTCACTCTACACTGTTCATTTGGATGCTTTTTTTCATGAAAAAACAAAAAACAAAATCCAAAAAATTAAAATTATATTTCAATATTTTTGCAACTTCATCGTATGTCTTTTTATCAATTTTTGTTCAATATTTGTTCGTAGATCAATGTTGAAGTATACGAACTTAGTATAAAAAAGTCTAATTTTTCTCTGAAATTTCCAAAAAAAATATAAAAAAAACTTATTTGAAAAATATAAAACATATGTTTTCCTTACATGCATATGGCCAAATCCTATAACTTTTATAAGCATATTTTTCACACAAAAATGCATTTTTTGTCCTCGTGCTTTAAAATACAAAATAGATATTGTAACCAATTTATGATTATTTGTTACAGTTTGACCAAAATAACAAAAATCTTTCACCAATCATTTTATTTATTTTTTTAGTTGTAGACTTTAATATTTGCAATGAAAAACTACATTGCAAATTAAACCATTAGATATTAAAATACAATAAATATAGTGCTAAAATTCAGACCTTAGAACGATTAGGTTTTTAACCCGATGAGGTACAAATTCCCTCATGAAAAGAGATTTACTTAAAACCTTAAAAGACCAACAAATAGAAAATTGACCCAGAAAAACAATCAAACAACAATATAGCTTACCTTAGATAGGGTGCACTAAGGGTGATGTATCTTCTTCTAATACAATAAGTCCTCTTACCTAGACTCTCGCGGATCATTAGATTTTATAGTGACCTTATACTAAGTGACGAATCTTGAAAATTATAATCATAATTTTTTTTATTGCAAAAAACTTTTTCCACCCCCCCTTCTCCGTTGATAGGTATCTCATAAAATTGTTGTTGCGACACTAGTCATTGAAAGATAAAGTCAAATTACTCTTGATTTTCCTAATATTTTAAGGTTCATGACGGGTTTCTAGATATTATACTTGATCTTTAAATATGAATCAAATAATTATTGAATTGATAATAAATTAAATTGTTTAATTTACTTAATCTTACTTTATTTAGAAATATAATTTATATTTAGGTTAACTTATTAGAGAATCTGGCAGGTCACAAAAATAAGAATTATTGGTCAAAAATTAAAATGAGATGATTAATTAAATATGAATTGATTGTAAATGAAATTTATGAAGGCTGAAATGTAAATAATACAAAGATTAGAATTCTAGACCTGAAAAAATAAAGTAGGGATTTGATCAAATAAATTTATAAAATTATCATAAAATAATATATGTGATATTATTTAAGGGATAAATTTATATTTTGTCATTTATAGGATTTTTAAGTATTTTTTATAAATAAAATGATACAAATTTTATTTTCTATGATAAAAAGGTGAGTCAAGTATAATATATAAACACCTGAAATAAACACACACAAAAAAAAAAAGTTAGCTTATTAAGAAATTAAAATGTCCTGTTGAGAGCAAGTTATTTTAGAAATGTTACTGCTTTCAATTTAATTCAATCACTAACACTGCACTAGCTTTTCTTTAGGCTAGTTGAAATGGGACTTTGGGGTGCTTGGTATTATATTTTAGAAATATTTTTGAAAAACAAAATTATTATTATTATTTATTTTAAATTAAATATTTTTGGTATTTTTAGATCATTTTCATGTGTTGATATAAAAAATTATTTAAAAAAAATTATTTTAATATACTTCTAAACTAAAAATATTTTCAAAAATAATATCTATTACTTTTATAAATAGTGAATTCATATTTTTCATCAATAAAATAACGAGGCAGGTGCTTGAAGAGAAAGCTCACGAATACATGGTTTTCGAATGGTGATATTAAAAAATATTTTTTAACGCATTTGTATAAAAAAACTAAAAACATAAAAAAAATTAATATATATATATATATATTACTATATATATAAAACGCGTAGGTTTTTTACTATGCACCAACGCACTGTGCACACAGTGCACTGTGGATTGCAATAGTGTTTTTTTTCTCGTTTTGTGAACAGTGGAAGCACGTTTTTAACCCCCGAAAACGACAAATTAGTGCACAGTTACAGGAGCTCTCTCGGCTTTTCCCACTTTCTGTGCACAGTGCGCAGACAAAAAAGGCCCCCGAAAACGACAAAATTGCGCACAGCGAACGGGGGCAGGGGCGTATTTTCCCCTCAGGTTTTTACATAAATATCAGTAGGATCAGGGGCGTCTTCGTAATTATCCCATTATTTTATTATTTCTTTTAGGCGGGCGGCTAGCGCGTCGTCGTGCCGCGCCAACGGCGTTCCACGCGGGCGCGCCCTTTAGGCGGCGCGTGCGTGTCTTTCAGGCGGTGAAAAATTGACTTCCGCCGCATCAGGCGGTGCGCCTCCATGTCCTCTATCTTTCGTCGCGGCGCGTTCCGTCACTAGATGCTCAGGTAAATGGCGGATAAAGGTTTTGTGTCGGTTGCTGGCTTTCTCTCTCCTGCCTCCGCAAATTCGGATCCAGTCCCTGATGTATGTAGGAAGTTTATTTTGGTCCCTGATGTTTTGATTTCTGATTTCTTCTTCGTTCCTTTAATTTATTCGGTACAGATGTTTCCATTGCTTTTAATTTCGTCCTCTAATTAAAATTAGTCATATGTACAACCTTTCATTTCAGTCCCTCTTCTTCTAATTTTTTTATAACATTACACAGCAATTAAACTCATTATTTCATGATTTATTTTGGTCCCAAGATTTGTTTTTTTTTCAATTTTATCCTTCAATTGGAATTAATCATATATTTTATTTTTCATTGTGGTCCTTATTCTTTTTATTTTGTTATTTTATATTGATTCATTTGTTTTTTTGAATTCTTGGATAATATTTATTTTTTATTCATACTATTTATTTTTGTTATTTGATTATTACAAGTATTTTCACAATTTATTTATCGTTTTTTCATTTAAATTGAATTATAAAATGAATCAATCTTAATACAATGTGTTCAATAATTCAGATATCTTCTTGCTTTTTTCAATGACAATAATAATTTTATTCTGGTTATTTCATTGAAACCTACTAAAAAAATAAATTTATATTCATTTAAAATTTATATATTTTATACAAAACTTGCACTTCATAAAAATGATATACAGATTTATTATTTTGTTTAAATTTATGCTATGATAAAAAAAATCATACATAATAAATATTTTTTTACATTGAAAAAAATATGATTCCGCCCGCGACGAGGCGCTGGTGCCATGGCTAGATGTTTTCTTTTATTTTTATTTGTTCTTTGGATTATATAATTTTTATAATTTTATTATTTGCACAATAATAATGATAATTTTAGTTATTATCTTTTTAAAAAAATGATTTTTTTTAAAGATTTCCCTGAAATTTTAATTTATATCGGTGATCATTTTACTCTATTTTTACTCTAAAAGTAATATTACTCTATTTTTCCCTTTATTCATTTTTTTCTTTTTCTTTATTTTTTCTTTAGATTATATGATTTTTATGATTTTATTATTTATGCAATAATAATGATAATTTTAATTATTATTTTTTTATTGTTTTTTTATAACAATCTTTTGATTTTTTTTTGAATTTTCAGGGCAATTTAATTATTTTAATTGTTTTGACAGTAATGTTTGTAATAATTTTAGCTTCTATAGCAATGATAATGGCAATAACGTCAGGATGGATTTTCAATCTATGTTTTCGTCTTTTTGTTGATAAAATATTAACAAATTATTTTTTTTAATTTTATTATTGTGGGTATTTTCACAATTTATATTTTATTTTTGTTTTATTGAAATTGAATTATAAAATGAAAGAATCTTAATACAATGAACTTAATAATTTTAATATCCGAGTTTTCTTGCTTTTTTAATGATGATGATTAATTTATACTGGTTATATCATTTGAAACTACTAAACAAATAAATATATATCGATTTTAAAGTCATATATTTTATAGAAAACTTGCACTTGACATGAATTCTGCACAGATTTATTATTTTACCTAAATTTATATTACAATAAAAAATACACACAATTAATATTTTTATATTGAAAAAAATATTGTGCCGCCCACGACGAAGCGCGGGGGCATTGTCTAGTATATATATATATTTCTAAACAAAACAAAAACATTTTAAAAAACAAAACTATCACATTTCAAAATATCCTTTTCAATAACATAGTGCTGTTTGTTTTTCATGGACAGTGCCCTTCTCCCATCATAGGATTTTTTTGATAATCTTTTATTTAAAAAATATTTTTTTTAAAGTATTTTTAATAAAAAAAGATTAAAAAACAATTATTATTACATCAAAACATAAAAATATTTTCTAAAAACAATGTTATCACTGTCGCATTTCAAATTACCCTTTTCAATCACCAGTGTTTTTTTTTTTTTTTTTTTTTTTTTTCATGGACAATGCCCCCCTCCCACCATAGGGTTTTTTTTTATATATATATAATTTGTTGTTTGGCCTTTTTATTTGTTTATTTTCTGTGGCCGTAATGGACCGTCTGTTGATCATATTACATGCATTAGTCACTTAGCTTTGTCACAGAAGCAACCTTGAAATGAAAGCAACCTTTTGTCCAACGTGCCCATGTCTTTGTTAGGCTGTCTTGTTCAATGACTTTTTATAATTTTATTGCTTTTCTTCCTTTTTCTTGTTTAATATTTCATACTCAATTACCTAGGCAGTAGCCTCCCTTCCTTGCCTGTGTTTCAAATCATTAAAACTTAATTAATATGCCATATTTAAAAAATTAAAAAAAATCATTATAGTGGCTTGTGATTTCTGTTATTGTGTTTCAAAAGTGTTTTTATAAAAAATTAAAAAAAAATATTTTTATTTAAATTAATTTTTAGTGATTTTAAATCATTTTTACATGCTGATATCAAAAATATTTTTTAAAAAATAAAAAAAAATTATTTTAATTCATTCATAAATAAAAAAATAATTTCAAAAACAACATTTGACTAAAATTGTTCATTGTCAACCTACCAATACTATGATGACTTGTGGACTTGAAAATGAATGCCTTTTATTTATTTGATGGACGGCGATGGGGAATCGAAAAGGTAGGTGGTGATATTATTCCCATTGATCTTAGGTTTATTATAGTGGAAATCCGACGAGGCAACGAACAAACAATTTTAAGAACTTACTCCTTTATTATTTTAATATATTCAAAGAAAAATAATAAATAACCCTAGATATTTATTTCAAAATTAAATCCCAAAAAAATAAAGAAATGAATAGAATAACTCCTTCAAATTAAGCTACAATAGTTGTAACATATGTTTTATCTAAACTAATAAATAATTCAATCAGCCATGAATATTTTTTAGAAAGTCCTTTATTTAAGATTTATCTCGCCACATATGGCTTTGTAGCTCATTGATTACATTTCAAAATAAATGTATTTAGAAATATATTAAGATAATATTTTTATTTATTTTTTAAAAATAATTTTTAATATTAACATATAAAAAAAATATAAAAACACTAAAAATATTAAATTATTTTTTTAAAACACAATAATAAATATCTACACTACTTTATTTTTTTTGTCAAATCAATACAACAACTATTAGATTCTTGAAATTTGTGTACCTTTTGTCATTATATCAAAAAATATTAAGAAATTATTTTATCTAAAAACTTAAACTTGATGTCCTAGAATATGATTTATATTATTCTATAACACATTTCTTCAAGTAAAAGTCTTCTGGTCTTGAAACTTGTATAAACTCGCACTATCTTATGTTTGATTCTTACAAATTATAATCGAGTGGTGAAAATTGAATTCGTGACTGTTAAATCAACAAAATTTTAATACTATATTAATAAGTTATCTCACCTAAAAACTTAAAAATTTAAATAAAATTTTAAAATATAATTTATATTATTCTCGACCGTACTCCTATCCATTCCTCACCTCCATCCTCCTATCCAGAAAGGCAAAATTGCTTATATCCTAAGTAAACTTTTCTGGGGGGATCAATTTTTCTCTCTATGATGCTACAAATTGATTTAAAAAAAGCTACTTTTTTTAATATAGGACACCTTGATCATATATTATTCTTCCGTTGCATTCTTTTAGGATTTAAGCATAAGAATTTAACCGGAAAATATATTTTCAATGGATGAGGTTTAAGTTTCTGTCATGGGAATATGCTTTAAATTCTTCGAAGCTTGTTTCGGATTGTAATTGTTTTTTTTTTTTTAAATATATTTTTTTATTTTTGACACCAACATTTTAAAACTATTAAAAAACATTACAAATACTTCATATTGGCCTATATAGAATATGGGTTTAAAGTAGCATTTTATAATATAAAGGGAGAATATAAACTTTATTCGTTGTTAAATCGTGTTAAAAGTAAAAAAATCAATAATATTAATTAAATAAACTTTTTATTTTTTAAATTAACACGTTAAAATGATTTGAAAAAAAAAATTAAAAAAATTAAAAAAAATCAATTTTTGTTTTTAAATCTTTTATAAAGCAGTATCAAACGAAAAGGCATCCAGACCATATAGAGCTACATCTAAAAAAAGAAAAAGCAAGTCATGACAAAAAACAGTGAAGCTTTATCTTCTTCCAAATTTGATTGCATACTTCCAATGGTTCCACTCATTTTCCACCAATGAACAAATACAATAGGACAAAACTTTACACATCATGAACGATGATAATTAATTATAATTTAATCCTTGTAATTTAATAGAAATAATTTATTAGTCCTTATAATTTAAAATATATACTAGCTCGAATTCTTAAAATCGCTTGTGACTTTGTTTTTATATCAATTTGGTGTTTATTTGTTTCTTAAAGAAATGGAAAAATGAATAGGAAGATTATAAGATGGGAAAATAGGATTTATGGATTAGGGTATAAGAAAGAAAAAAAAAATGATGACAAAAGAACTATTTAATTATTTTTAATACTATAACAACTAATTAATTAGTTTTGTTAAACTAGATTTGACTAAGTTCCTGTTTGAGAGTGCGGTTGCGGTTGTTTTTTAAAGTGCTTTTCATTTACAAATGCATTAAAATAATTTTTTTATTTTTTAAAAAATTATTTTTGACATCAACACATCAAAATGATCTAAAAACATAAAAAAAATTAATTTAAAATAACAAATAAAAATATATTTTTTTAATTTTTTTCAAAAACACTTCCTAAAATAACTCCCAAACACCCCATAAATTTTAATTTATTCTCACAAAATACGTTTTTTGGGATGAGATTTACTCGAATCCAAAACAAACTATAAGAAAGAAAATAACGATGACAAAAGAACTATTTAATTATTTTTAATACCAAAACAACTAATTAATTACTTTTGCTAAACTAGCTCTGACTAAATTTTAATTAATTCTAGATAGTGGATATGGTGTGAACCCTTACCAATCAGGCAATAAAATAAATTAAAAAAGGGGAAGAAAACACAAAACAGACGAGTCATCCAAGTTGGCAAAATTATTTGCTCCTTTTTATATATATAAAAGAAAAAAACAAATAGAATTTAATCAACTCCCACGTGTCAACCATCCATGAAGTTAGCTTTCGGTGTGCCAACAGGAGCTTTTCACAATGTCATAAGGCAATATATATCAAGTGACAGTAAGTCAAGCCAAGGAAGACCACACCCCTCCAATTCCACAGCGTTGCTACACTCATCAACACTGATAACTCACCGGAATCTGAAGTGTCTCGCCTGGAAAAACTTACGTTATCATGGATGCTGACTTCTGGACCTCTAGAGTTCACTCTGCCAAGAAATTATCTGCTATCCAAGCTGCTACTCGCAATTCTGGTATTTGATTAACTAGCTTCTTCTACTATCACTTGGTCTAGATACACACTTGTATTGTTAGAATCAATGCTTTCCACACTTTGTTGTTATTCTAATCCTTGTAAACTGTTTTTTTGAAAGACTTATAATCTGGGTTGAGTTAATTTTTGTCTAGTTGGTGCTGTGTCTGAGTGGTGGTTTTTCTTCTTGGACATTTACTTCTAGATTTAGTTCGTGCTTTTTTCTTTACTGATAAGTGTTCTCTGTTTTGATTTATTTTACTCATTATCATTCCATTTCAGGAAAAGGGTTTAAGAAATTAGAGGTTTATTTTATTTTTTTTTATTTTTTTTCTTGGAGGACAAATAATACTTTAATTACATTAATTGCTAGGAAGTGTTAAACGAGAAGTGACACAGACTAAGTGGTGTGTAATCGGTGAAGAAGTAGATGTTTTTTGGTCATAGCCTAGCTATTTTAGATGGAGATTTTAATGAGATAATTATTGGATGCTCTATGTTTGTGATAAGTACCGAGGAAATTTATTAAAAGGATGTAACTTGGGAAAGTAGACCAAAGGAGCTCACGTAAGATTTCAGTGGGCAGCTTTGAATATCAAGGAAGAAGATGGAAATTATATTGAAGGGAATCAGTACTCAAAGTGGCCAACCAAACACGACAAACCACACTGAGGATAGAGAAGGCCCTGTAAAGAGTGGAGTCCAGGCCATGAAGTGCTAAATGCAATTGATTTGAATGTGTCAAAGCTTCAAAAGGCTTACTATGAACTTATGGCATTGAGAATGCTGTTTTCAAAGAGAAAGGGTTTGAAACTTTCAAAGGAAAGCTCTAATCTTTCAAGAACACAATCGAACCTTTTGCCAAGTCATTTGGCTTTTCTGCATTAAAAGATGAGGAAAGTGAGAAGAAACCCGTGGCAAATACCCCACATATTCACAGTGAGTGTGGATACTGGGATGAATGTGTTGGTGAGGAATTAAATGGTTTTGATAATTGCAAGAGACTGGATTTTGTAATTGATGGAGGTCTTAGTTCTGAAAAGCATTGGTTTTGGAGTAGGTGTGGCAGATGCTAGTAGAAGAACTGATAGTTCAATGAATTGGTTGATAATCTGTTTCTTTTAAGGAAGATGTGAATTTTCTTCAGGCATTCAATGCCTTGAAAAGCTTCTTCTAAAACACGAGTTGGATTTTGCTTAAGTAGTTGGTTGTTTGAAATTGGGAGATTAGAGAAAAGAGTTGTAATTGTAGTTTAAAGTATAGTAGTTGAATTGTTAAATGGTGTCTGAACTCTTAGAAATTGGATTGGATAGGGTGAATCAATGTTTATGTACAGACACATGCATATTTGAGGTTAGTGCTGCTATTATATATGATGTTCTGTGTTTGATGATCTGATGGTTAGTATTAAGCCATTATTCTTTATCGTTTTCTCTGCTTTTCTCCATCCCTGTTCTTTTAGTTTTACTCCCTGAATCAGTAGTTTGTGTTACTGAGTTTCGGCTATTTCACTAGCTTTTATAAGATGGTGCACTGTTTTACGTCTGCACTGGTCAGTGATTTTTCCAAGTTTATTGACCATGTTATTCGTAAAACAGTAATCTCACTGACTTCGCTCTCGGTTATGTATCAACAGGCAATCATTTGGCAATGGATGATTCAGATGGAGATGACAATTCAAGAGCATACTTTCCATGCCCCTTCTGCTATGTGGAGATTGAAGTTCATGTGTTCTGTAGCCATCTGCAGGATGAACACTGCTTTGCTCTAAAAAATGCAGTATGTGATTGTCTTTAATTGATACCGATGTATATTACGTGTATGTTTGGCCTGCGTCCATATTACCTCCCTCATGTGGTTCATCTTGATTTGCTAATGAAGATAAATTAGAACCTTCACTGTAATTGGACATCTGGAGGTTCTGCATGTGATATTTATTGTTATTCAATTGAAATTCTGAATTCGATGGCTTGTTCTGTCTCAGGTCTGTCCCCTTTGTGCAGCAAATCTAGGGAAAGATGCGATTGAACATTTCATAGTGCATCATGCGGGTTCGATGAAGGTATTGTTCACCTGTTTTGGACCTTCTAGTGAAAAAGAACAGGTCAATTAAGCTTTAGTCAGTTGGGTTTGGCTACAAAACTCCTGGCCAAACTACCGTATCTTCGTAGCATTAATCAAACAATATATTAAGCACTTTTTTATGCTTTGAATTCACCTGAAAACATGTATCTTTGTCCTTCGCAGCACAGGAGAAAACATAAAAAATCTGGCCTTTTGACTGGTAGTTCAGCGATGCTTGGCAAGGATCTGAGCTCATTTCTTGGATCTTCAACCAATAGTAGGACTAACACGCACGGATCTGCTCACGATCCACTCCTCTCACCATTTTTGGTCAATCCATCCCCTTCCGATCCCAGAAATAGCCAGCATGATGAACCGTTCAGCAAAAGTGCGTCTGATTCAAAAAGGTATACTTCCTTTCATGGCATCATAACGTCTTCTTTTGAAGAGAACCAAAGTCTAAAACCTGAAACAATGAGCAGCCAATAACCAATGAACTTAAAAGTAGTGTAAGAACTATATACTGCTAAACCAAGATTTGCAGTTTCCATGACTAGCTATTATGGATCAAATTGAAATGAAGGTGCCACTGATATCTGCCTGCGGATAAATGAATGACTGAGAAGGCCAGGCCAGGCCATGGGAAATCACTATTTTCATTTCTTTTTGCAGCTCTGGGATGTCTTCACTTGATGGAGGAAATCAGGTGGACTATGAAGAGCAGAGACAGAAATCAACATTTGTTCAACAGCTGATTGCATCAACGATCCTCTAGAGCTTTTTGCTACCTGGGATACTGTATCAAGGGACATAAGTTCTTGATGCTGGTGCATGTTCTTAGGGTGCCGCGTGGTTTCCACGTGATAAGTTCTAGAAAGTCTACGATCAAGTGCAGAGTTCATATATTTTGAGTATATATATATATATATATATATATATGCAGCCACTTTAGAAGCTGCATGCTTTCTGTCATGACAACTTACAGAGAACTCTTCTAGGCTTAATACTAAGCTAAATCATCCATTTATAGTTCAAGAAGACGAGTTTAAGTATTTAATAATAATTGTGTATACTTCTGAGGCACGATACATGATAAAATTACTTAATTACCTATAAAAACAAAAAAAAAATAGTTATTAAACTAAGCCTCCAAGGGCTTCTTAAGCTCTTTCTTTCTTAAGCATAGCAAAATAATTGAATTACTCTTCAAATAAAATAAAATAAAAAACTATTAAGCTGATATTTAGGGGTGGTTTAGTATTTTTCGTTTGTAATTTTTTTTATAATAAAATTGATATGATAGAGAGGTAATTTAATATTTTAATAAATATAATATATTATTTTATAAAAAAAATAGTTGATGTGTGCCAGGCTGCCAGCATTTGCGAGGCGGCCGCACCATTCAGGCAAAATTCAAATTCATGATGACAGCTTGTTCATTCTTGGGCTGCCTGTATCCAACAAATCATTATTCTGACACCGACAACTTTTTCTTTTCTTTTTTATCTTCTTGAGCTCAGAGCATGACTCCAAATTTTTAAATGTTGCCTTTTAATTTGTTTTTTTAGATTTGATTTCTATTTTTTTATTTGTTTTATTTGAAATAATTTTTTTTTCAATTTCATCATTTATTTTTTTTATCTATAATATCTAGTCTTTATTCTCTTGATTATTGTTTTTTTTTTTGTTTTTTTTCCTTTTCTTTAATCATTTTAATTTTAATTTTGTCCCCTAATATTTTATTTCATTTAATTTTTTTTTATCAAATTTGATCATCATTCTTTTTATTACTACTTTGTTTTGTCGCTGTATTGATTTGTTATATTATTCAATTTCACCCCTTGTTGTTTTATTTACTTAATTTAATTTTTATACTATATTTGACCCTCATTCTTTTAATATTATGGATTTGTTTTTAGTTTCTCCTTTCATTATTTTTTTGTACAAGGTTATCACTATTGCTCAACCAAGTTGTGAATTTAACATGATGACTCATGTTAGGTTCTTTTATTTTTAAAAAAAAAACTTGTTTTTTTTCAATTTATCTTTTAGCGTTTAATTAGTTGGTAATTGAGTAATAGATATTTATTTTTTTTCTATTTATAATGTTATCATTTTCTCATTTGATTTTTACTTTGTTATGAAATAAAATTGTTAAGACCTTTTAAGAATATTTAGAGGGTGTTTTTTTTAATATTAACAAGAATTATTTTTATTAGTTATTGTTATTTTTTACTGTCATTAATTTTTTATAGTCATATTATGCATTAATAAATTTTATTAAATCTATTCAAATCAATTAACCAAGCTTATTAAAAATATTATCAACAAAAAGAATCTAAGTATTGCTAACATGTCTTTTAAAAAATAAGAATACTTTATTCATGAATTTAAAATCAATTGAATAGCAGATGATATTTTTATCTAACATGGAGAAGGAAACACATTGGATCAAGCTAAGTTATTTCAGTTGATATGCAAAAAGTTGAGGGATAATCTTGAAATAAACAAAAAAAATCTTGAAAAAAATAAATTGAGAACCTAAATCTTTAATTAATTTAATATTGAAGGATAAATTAACAAAAAGACTCATTTTTTTTTAAAAAAAAAAACAAGTGAACTTCAGTTAATAAATTTACTACTCTCGATCCAAGTCATGCCACTTTAAAATTCAATAATTTTTTTATTACATAAATTATTTTTTTATTTAATATATTCACATGATAATAAAACAAATATGATATTTTATAATGAGATATTTTTTTTAATAAAATTTAAGTGCTTGGTACTGAAAAAAAAATTATTAATAACGAAACAATATAAAAGAAATAATAACTTGGTTTAGGATTCAGAGACAAATTAGATCCCATAATAATAATAAAATAGTTTTTCAGTCCCTCCCACAAAAGAGTTCTGGGTCTTGGACAAAGCCCAGTTCAAATCAGTTTTCATTGGACGGACCAAGCCCACACTTATCAACGTAAATGTACAGAAGAGTTAGGCTGCGAAGACAAAACCCTAGCGGTTCCTTGAACTCGAGCCATCTTGTCGCTTCTTCGAAGAGAAACAGCAGCAGCAGCAGTCATGGGTAACCCCCTGGATCTTGATCTTCTCTTTGAGATGTTGCTGAATGTTTTTCTTCATCTTATCTCTTCTTAACATTGGTTCTGATTTGCAGGTAAGGTGCATGGTTCTCTAGCTCGTGCTGGTAAGGTGAGAGGCCAAACTCCCAAAGTGGCAAAGCAGGACAAGAAAAAGAAGCCCCGTGGCCGTGCCCACAAGAGGATGCAATACAACCGCCGTTTCGTCACCGCAGGTAATCTCTCTTTCCCATCTATTTATTTATCTGCAGGTTCTTGTTCCGGTAGCAGAACCAAGAAATAATGAATTTATTATATGTACAGTTGTGGGATTTGGCAAGAAGAGAGGGCCCAACTCCTCTGAGAAGTAAAGCTTTAGAGAACGAGGAGATGAAGAAAAAGCTGTTGGCTTTTAAATGAAGAAATATTGCTGCTTTTCCTTTCAAAGTATGACAATGCTACAACAGCTTGCTTTTAGTTGTTGATATTAACTGTCAGACCATGTTGAGCATCTGCTCTTTTTGTCAATTATATATGATTTGATTTTCTTTTCACTGAAAGTGTTGCTTCAAAATTCCGTGATGGGCTCTGCTTAGTTTGTTTTCTGTTCTTGAAAAATGATTTAGAATTAAGAATAAATTATGATGGTCTGTTGGTTGGTGTGGGAAAGCAATGGATTTTGATTGAAATAATGTGGAAGTAGGCAATCTTTGCACATTTTGATTATCTTTTGCACTGTCTATAATGCAATTGGGTGTTTAAACAGGTAGACTTGGAGAGAAAGGGTGAAATTATGAGAAGATGCCTAAATGAGGGATCTTCCCTATTCTCTTGTGGTTCTAGTTTTCGTCTGTATATTGTTTTTCTTATCGGCTCTATTTTGTGCATCCCATTGAATCATTTCGAAGAAAAATGAATGTGGTTGATGCTTCTTGCTAATGGAAGTACTGTTTCCAAAGCTTTTGGTTCTGTTTTTTGCCATGCGTACCCATGTTATTCCTTGCAGAAAATGGCAAATTGTTGATATAGTTTTTCTCTCTTGTACCCACTAATGGAAAAAAAAAGTATTTTAATCATGTATTTGTATTTTAATATATATAAAATTAATGCTTTAGGTTTTTTTTAAGAAAAGTTCGAAAAAATTATGGAGATGAAAAAAATGAATATATAAGTGATCTATTTTAATACTATTGATTTATTTGATAGATATGTAGAGTATTTTTTCCTTAATTGAAAAGTCATTTTAGTTCTATATTTGGCAATACTTTAGAGCAGCAAAATCATGGAGAAAAAAGCTGAAAATTTTAGTTCTCCTCATTTGGCTCACTAAGAGGAGATATCAGGCACGGTGCATCCAGAAAGCATCAAGAATCCAAGATAAACCAACTTCTGATCCACCATATTAGATGCAATGATTCCTTTCCAGATTTGTTGGGTGTAAGGTAAGATGCAAGCAAAATGGTGCTTCCGGGTATCAAGATCTCAGCATGTTGTATCACGTTTCAAAGCCTTAAAAAAACTGAGAAATGCCTAAATTTGTTTTTAAGTTTTTATTCGGGAGGGAGTACAATTAAGGTTTTTGAAAGTAGTTTTTATTTAAAAATATATTAAAATGATATTTTTTTATTTTTTAAAAAATATTTTTGATATCATTATATTAAAATGATGTACAAACACTAAAAAACATTAATTTAATATAAAAAATAAAAATAATATTTTTTTAATAATGCTTAACAAATACATTTTCAAACACCCCCTATAACTCAGTGCTAGCTAGGAGCCTATAGCTCAAATCCAATAGAGTTTTTTTAACCCTTGCATCGTAAGAGTGATACAACCATTGCTAAACTACCTTTTTCATGGAGATTGCTCACATTGAAGAGTTAACCGCCAGAAAGAATCACTTGACAGCTCTGTTCTGATCAGCTGATAAAGAGTATTTTGGACATGAGAAACGCCACGACAAAGAAAAAGAAAAGGAAAAAAAAAAACAAGACATCTACATTTTACGAGTAAGAAAATGATATTACTCCTAGTTTGGTTACTGTTCATAGGCTGAGGGGAGGGTTTAGACAATATTTGACTGTTTAAAATACAGGAAAATACAAAAAAAAACATCCCTGATATAAAATCACACTGAGTGACTACATTGTTAATACACTGTTGTAATTAACAGTCTTATGAATGTATGCACAGTGTTTAAACTAGCTGTTTTAGCTTTTTTCTTAATTATTTTGCCTTTGCTACTCAGCCTGATGCTTCAGAAGCTGATCAGGGCAGCAACCGTCTCAGTTTACTTGTAAGGCATTTCAACCACTTAATAAGACAACCAATAGTGCTGCACCCCAAACTTGATTCACTAAAAAGACAACACACAAGAACCAACAAATAAATTAAGGCACAAATGGCAAAATAGTGCTTTAAGTCATTAAATCCACACCCTTCATAACATTAAATAGCTTAACGAGTTTGATGAGAAAAGGTGAACACAATCACTCCAACAACAGATTTTGAACCAGCAAGATTAGTGTAATTCAAACAAATGAAACACATGTACAAGTATACATTCAACAAGATTCTGAAGACCCATATCAGACTGTAGAGAAGACAAATAATTGGGTATAAAACCGTGGAGTTGGGGTGAAGTAAGAATTTTAAGTGAGCTAATCTTACAAAAATACATTACTTGCTGGGGCCTTGCCTCCTCTATGCAGCTCAATCAAAATATCAATGTAAGATATTGTGCTGCTGAGTCTGTTTCGAGCACATATGATTCTGCTCTGTCGTCTCTCATGGCTTGATATCACAGCATTTTCTTTCAGGGCATGTCAAGCAGTAGGTCTTCTGTAATAAAGATCTTCAATGGAATACGCTTCAAATTTTATATGGTAGCCCATATCTCTAGCACAGCAAGCGCTGTATCACGGCATTTCATGACCAGGTATTTTCAGTTTACATATATTTAAAACATCCAGATGAATTTCTGGAGGCACTTCATTCAGAAGGTCTAGTATGGCTACTTTGTGCTTCCTCTTTAGTTCCTCTAGCTCTTGTTGCTGCGTTGCCAGAAGTTTATCAAGTTTCTCAGCAATGATCTTGACAGATGTGCTGTTTCTATTAGCAAATTGCAAATCATCAGATCTGTTACTACCATTTTTTGCACTGTTATCATCATCGTCGGACATGCTCTCAAACCCCAACTGTCCATGTGACTGAGCAGCATTTGTACTACTTGGAGAAGGCTCATGACAAGACAGGTTTGAACGTCCAAGCTTGCTTGGAGAGTTTCCATCAACATCCTTGGGTGAGTCAGACCAATACTTACGACCTGAAGGCAATCTTTCCAATACAAGATTGCCAGGAGAGGGAATGGATTCATTTGACAAAGGTGAACCGTCATCCTTAGTTTCAAAAGGAGGTTCTGAGTCCTCAACAACTAAATTTTCTGGTGAAACATTGTGGGAAGCCCAACCAGGAATGTGGGACTGAATTTCTGAATCAATCATAACAGCAATTGTTGAAACATCTTGATCAGTCAGATCTAGCTCCTCCACCATTTCACTAGCAACTGCAATTGCTGTATCTACTTCAACATCAAATGGGAAGTGGATATTGCGGATATGACCTGGACGAATGAAGACAACTTTTAATTAGAATCATTTGTGGATGCTGATGGACGACCTCTAATGGTGGGTGGGTGGGAGTGTGTAGAGAGAGAGAGAGGAGGGAACCTGTGGAATCAGCTATCCTTAGTTTCAAAAATATTGTATTACTGTCTTTCCTCTGACCTTGCACAGTGAAATCTCTGCTTGGTTCATCAGAAGAATCCTTAGCAATTTCATTAACATCAATCTGATCAGAACTACCACCTGCAGTTCGAGCAAGGTATTAGAGCCAAAAACACTAATGATGAGGTTGTCTTAAAACAAGTGAGGGGAAAATTTGCAAGGAAGCATGTTCCTCTAATTTGGTTGATAATGTGGGCAAAAAAAGACAACAAAGTTGAGGGAAACTTTGCTCTAGTTATGAATTGTGCGTTTTCCACCAAATTGTTGAGGATTGAAGCACTTGAATATTTTTTTCATTGTTTGTCGTAGATAAACAAAAAGGAAAGGACTCTATTCCTTTTTCTCTCATTTTTCCTATCCATGACTTTTTGTTTTACCAAACAGAGTGTAAAAGCATTTGACCACCAAAGAATTTGGAGGCTATTTGAGTTTACCTGAAGAATGGGCTTTGGGTCGTGAAGAGCGACCAACAGTTTCATTTTCTTCATCTGACCGAAGAAAGGGATCCATTAAAAGTTCCTTTGCTGGCAATCGATCAGAGACCTTTGCAATACATTTTTCTATAAATGCTTTAACAGCAGGATCTTTCACCTTCGCTAATGATGCTGGTTTAATTCCCTTTCAAGAAAAAGAAAAGCCAAGGTGACAATTTAGAAACATAAGTAAAACACGAAGAAAAATTTGCTGCCACTGTCTGTGAATAAATTGGGATGTTAGCAGGTTGGCTAGACAAGCTTTGATTCAGAAAAAAACATAGCAAGGAGAGGTGACATTAATCAATGCATGGAGGCCTAAAAGCCCCAGTGTCTGATCTAATCTGATAACAAAAGTATGGGAACATGACAAGAGGATTAGCTACCTTTTCTCCATTCATCAAAACCCTATGTAGCAGAAATTTTTCTAATGTCATTGAAAACTAGATGGATGTTATTAGAGGTATGCTCTGCATAAAAGTATGCAAGCTTCTACTCTACAAATTCCAACTGTCCTACTGAAGACATCTGAGGTAATGTCAGCACACGTTGAGGAGGAACACAACACATGCATGACAACACCATATTCAAGCATTATTGGAGTTCAATGGTATATACAATAATATGTCAAGTAGTAACTATAGAAATGAAAAGCAATCACATCCTAGAAAGATGAACATCATGTTAGTGCCACATTCTTCACCAATAAGTGAATTGATGCTCATATCATAAACTATCACAAGAACAATAAAGTCTTTTGAGAACAGACTCCAAAAGATTAATACAGGGTTTTCACTTTACAGCATATATATAAAATCAAGATTGAACAAAATCTGTTGTCCAATGAATCATGTAGACAGGACTGGAAGGAGAAAAAGAAGAGAGATTAACCAGGTAACAGTGAAAACTTTCTGCAAGAATAAAGAAAATCAATTTCCAATAGAGTTTGACAAACTAAACTACCAGGACTGCACAGCATTTAAAAGCTAAAGATGCACAACATATTTAACTACAAAAGCAGAACTGCAATAAAATTTGTCTTTTTTCTTTTGTTCTTTTGAATGGTGTTGAAAAATAGCCTACTCTAAGACAGGACAAATAACAAGAGTATAAATTGCAGAAGTAGTTTGTTCAATAAACTTAAATTTGGGCAAGGACTCCAAATCCCTTACTGATGTCACTTTCTTATATATTTGAGCAGCATTGGTGCATTCCACATATGGATATTCAACAGTCACCAACTCCAGCAAGCACATGCCAAAGGCATATATGTCAACAAGCTCATTATACTCCTCTTCGTAAAGCTCTGGTGCCATAAACTCTGGTGTACCTAATTCCGCACTAACAATGTTGTTATCATTGCCAACAGATAACAAAAAACTCCAGAACACCTTCCAAGTCAAAAAAAATGAAAATCACCAGAAAATAGTCCTCACCAATAACACTATGAGCTGACCGAGCTTGCTGAAGAATGGCAGCCAAACCCAAGTCACCAATTTTAACCTCACCTTGGTTTCCATTAACAAAGATGTTGTCACATTTTAAATCCCTGTGAATAACTGGTGGATCATGACTATGAAGATACAAAAGTCCCTCTAAAATCTGCCTAGACCATTTCTTCAATGCTCTTAGATCTACATGCTTATGCTTCTGCCGATACCTACATCGCAAGTAAATAAGCTCCTCAAGTCAACCAAGAGCACAATCAAACTAAGATAAAAAAACAAGAAGTTTTTAAGTAGTAGAACTCATGGACTTACTGCCGCAATGTCCCAGAAGTGAAAATCTCAGTGATGAAGTTGATATTCTCATTTTTGGTATCGACCCAATAATTGTAAAACTTGATAATGTTTTTATGCTTCAAAGTCTGAAGCAAATGAACTTCAGAATACAAACGCTCCAAATCCACCGAATTACGCAATAGATCTGCCACTTTAACTTGATTCCAAGCTACTTCTATTCCTTCAAGTTCATCAAATGCTCTATATCTAAACCCCCATGATTCAATCAAGGACAACACACACACTCATTAGTCCTTACTTGCATCTCACTCACTCACACACACACACACACAAAGAAAAAAAACAGTACATACAGTAACTTCCATTGTAAAGTGACAAAATTGTACAAAAAAGAAAAGGATACACTTTCTTGAAAGCACCCCTGCCTAATACCTCTTTATACTGCAAGAAAGTCAAGGAAGAAGAAAAGAACCCCATTAACAAAAAATAAACAAAATACCAAAGCAACTAATAAAATCACCATAACATTGACCTGAGAAAGAGACATGGCAACAATATCATATATTCCAACATGGGCTAATTCAACTTTGATCGACAAAAACAAAAGGCAGAAACTTAAATGGAAATTTTCAAATTACATGACTTGAAAAAGAAAAAGAAAAAACATCACATACCCGACCATAACGACCAGTAGGCTCAATCTCTACGAACTCAGCATCAGAATCATCCGGGTCTGGCTCGGACGAGTATTCCTGGGGCATCCTCAGTTTCTCAAAGAAAGGAAGCTTTTTGTTATGTGTTTAAAGATGAATCAAAATTAAAAAAGAACAGTGCTGCTATTGTTGAAGAAACGGCAGAAATAGAAAAGGAAGAAGTGGGAAATAGAACGATAGAGTAAAGAGTAAAGACTACAGAGAGAAGAAAAGCGTTGCAGGAAGGAAAGCTGAGTTGCTTATATTTTTAGGAACAGAAAAATATTTCTTTTTTATTCTTTTCTTAGTGAGTAAAAAGGGGGGGAAATAAATAAATAATCCAATCAATAAAAAAAAAAAAAAAAAGGGTATCAAAAGGTTTGATTTGGGGCTATATGGGAACAGAAGTGGCAGAGAGCTTAGACTTTGCCACAAAATATGGGAACTGGAAATCGGCCGACATCTCACATACACCCACCAACTATTCAAACGATATTTCAAAAAGTTTGGTACTAAAGATTTGCTTTCTTTATATTATATTCGAGTTTTGTAATTATTAAAACCTTATATAATTATTAATTTTAGAATTTATAAAATTAATTAAACTATATGTAAGTTGATTTCAACATTTATATTAATAAAAAAAAAGTAGAAATTAGAGAATGGATGCATCAATCCACCCCTTACTAAATAAATTTGATTTTTTTTAAGGTTAGAAAAAATCTTTTAAGGTAATGTTTTTTGATACGGAGAGTGTTAAAATAGTAATTTGGGTTTGCTTGGTGTAAGAAAAGAAAAGGAAAAGGCTATATAGATCATAAAGATGGGATTCAAATGGTTTGATTTGAGGTTCGAATTCTAATTGTAATAAAGATGGCATTTTTCTCAGTCATGATACCAACGCTATTGAAAAGAAAGACTAAAATAGGTATTGAAATTACTGTGGAGCTAGGCACAATCCACTAGTGGATTGTAATAATGCTCCCCTGTGTTTTTTTATTTTTTATTATTTAGTTTCTTTTTTAATTAATATGTTTATATTTAGTTTACTTGATTAACATGAAGTTGAAGAACAATTTTGTTGCTTGGTTTCACAAAATAAATTTTAATTTTAAAGCAAATAGAGTTTTGAAGATCAAATCTGAAAATTAAATAAATTTTAAGTGAAATGAAGGAAGGAGAAAACTATCTAGAGTGAGTAACACATATAAAACGAGCAAGTGTGGCGAATTGGAAGCTTATAAGTCAACCTTTCTTGTTATTTTTGGAATCGTCTTTGGGATTTTCACCTTACACGATATGCATGTCGATGAAAGACTTCAGGCTTGGCTCTATTGAGCTATTCTTCATTTCTATCTTTTCCTCTTTCTTTTCTCTCACTTCCTCTATTTCCATGTTCGGCTCTCTCCAATATAGCAAAGTGGATTGTCAATTGTTTTTATGACAATTTTTTATATTGATTCTTTTGATTGCTTTTTTCAACAGTTTGTTAATATTATCTTTTAATAATTCATTGGTTAAAGATTGAGCTTCAAAAGGTTTTTTGGTTTGTTTTCCATTGACATTTGCTTTTCATGATTTGTGTCCTCAGTTTGTTTAAGTAGTATTTTGTCATTTGTTGTTTGTTGATTTTTTTTAATTTTATCATTCTTCAATACATTGATCGAGAATTTGACTTTATTTTTATTTTTTTGTTGGACTATCATGTTGTTACAATCTAGATCGCAAGTTTAATAGACTAATCCAAATTTGATGGGGTTATTTTTTAACTGATTTTTTTATTCCATACTTCAATATTCAATTATATGAAAATTAGTTGTATAACTTTAATCGATTTGATTTGTATAAAGATATCTTATCTTTGTTATCTAGGTCTCGTGTTTGTTAGGTTAACTTGTGTTTACCAAGTTTATTTTATCCTTTTTTTAAAAACTAAATATTTTAAATTATAGTTTCGTCCTCTACTATTTTGTTGGTTGATTTTGTTGGTTGATATAGTTTGTTATATCCTTGTATTAATCAAAAATGCATTTTAGATATTATTTTATTAAATTCAATTTCTTTTTGCTTAGTTATCTAGTGAGATTATATAAATTCTTCAAAATATTGTTATATGATTTTTGTGCATGCCATCATATGATTAATTGTTTTTATGTTTAACTCAATATATTTTTCACAGTTGTCATATTTATTTTTTACTTTAGAAAACATGGTAGTGGCAAATTATTATTCTTTGTTTTTTATGTTAACCAATGTTTTGATTCGATTTGTGATTTAGCATGAGTCACCAATCTAGGTAGAACTAATCCTTATTATTGCACATATGCAGCAATATGATGATTATTCTCTTGAATCGAGCATAGTGAATTCTTGTCCTTTATATGGTTTGAAAAGGTTTAGAATCATCACCTAGTATTTTGGTAACTAGAAATCTTAATTGGTCTTTAGAGTTCGGATAAGAAAACTAGTTATGTATAGAAAGGATAATATCACCTCTAGTACACCTTACTTACGATAAGATACATTGCTCACTTGTCTTATTATTATTAAATCTCTATTATGTTTTTTTCTAACCATTGATTTGGTTATTGGTTAAAGCAGGTCCCCCCCTATGAGTGGATCATGGCTTTTTAAATCAAATCTAGCTGTTCTAAACACAAAACATAGTTATTGCATTTGTTGTTTATTTAATATTGAGAGTAATCTTACGTATAAGTTCATAATCCTTGATATTAAAAATAAACAAATATTTTCTTGGATTTATGAAATTTAGGTCAAGTCTATATGGCTTTAATAAACTTGTTATTAAATACATGATGAATGCAAAATCTAATATTTTTTTTGTTTTTTAAGAGATGTTAAATGACACAAAAAAAATTTCCTTTTCTTTCATATTTTATGTGTTTTTATTTTTTTTATTAAAAAGGCAAACATGTTTTTTTTTAGAGAAAACTTGGTCATAAGCGATTTCAAAACATAAATATAATTTTTGAAAAATAGTATTTTTTTTTTGTTATTTTTTCTATTACTATTAAAACTAGTTTATTTAATGCAAAAAAGTGTCTTATGTATAAGATCACAATCCCAAATGTTTAATATAAGAAAACCAAAATTTATTGCAAAATTATCCCTTAATAAACTAAAATATAAATTAAAGGTTTTGTTTAGCAAAACACTAAAAAAAGAAATACAAATCTAAAAAATATTACAAAGTGTTTTTCAAATACACCCTTAACTAAAACTCACAAATCATAGAATCTTCAAAACACATTTCTTCAATCATAAACATTGTTACATTGATTATATATTTATTTGTTTTTATCAGCCTTAACATGAACATAACTTGATTAAACCCAAAATCATATCATAAACAACTTGTAGTCATAGTTTTGGGACGTCATTTCTCCATATATGTAATAAAAAAAAACTAAAATCACTAAACAAAACTTCAAAATATCATAGCTACTACTTAAACATACTAATAATATGACACTAACAATCATAAAAAAACATTAAACTATGTATTCAAGGTTATCTTAAGCTTACTTTCTAAAATAATGCATATCATCTTTAATAACATAATCTACCATAAATTACCATAAATACAAACATAATCACCATGAATTAAAAGCAAACATTCAAAATATACCTTTAGTAGAGATTGAAGAAGGGTGTTAGCTTTACCCTCTTGTCAAAGTCTAGGGTATAACTTCTTCAACAAAGTTGCCTTTTTTATGTAACTTTTCTCTTTTTCTTCTTGTATCTAGCTTCTAATTCTTTGTTTGTATGTTTTTCTTCCTTATTCCAACCTTTGCATAATATTTTTTTATATTTAGTTTACTCTCAAATATCTATAGTATTTCTCTTGTTTTTCTCTAAAATATCCCTTCCTTTTTCTAATCTCTCTTTTTTTTTTCAATTGTGGAATCAAAACTAAGAGGTTACAAAATCATGGTAGTTATTTTTCAAAATATAGGTGGTTACATACTTGATTTGGAACTCTATAAAATTGCATTTATTTATTAAAATATTAGTCCTTGATCATTTTGAATATGTTAAAACAAAAGGAAATGACAAGAGATGAAAATTTAATGAGTTCATTGAGCCAAATATAGTATAAATATTTGATAATGATGGTTGATGTTTGTAAATAAAGTGTTTTTTCAGTCTTATGGTTCCAATTACAACCCATGTGATAGTCAAAGATGCCACATTCATTCTTCTAAAGATGATTTCTTAATTAGCTTTTTGGGTGAAGGAGAAAATGATCAGTAGTTGAACGATGTGTCGCTCAGTTTCTTAATTAAATTTTTATTGACACATTGCTTTTTTAATCCCTAAAATCAAGTCAATTCTCAAATTGTGTTTTGCTGATGGTGTTCATTGCTTTTTGGGTGAAGGGAAATCAAATGGTGTTCATTGATTTTTGGGTTTGGATTGTTAACCTATATTAATCCAAACTTCTTCTTTTTAATCAACATATATCAGTCATAATTTCCATTTTCTTCTCTATAAAATCAACATTTGCTGCCTTGTCGGGATAAGAACCGTCCCGGGCAGTAGATTTCCAATTGAACACCATTTCTGTTTGGAAGATGACGAACCAAATAATTTTTCTGACATTAAAGCATCATCTGGGTCCATTTCCTTTTCGTCTATTTTGGTGTTTCGTGTTCCATTTTTACCTTTCCGTTTAACCGACATTACAATCCTACTTCAGGGTTTATCCTCCAAAAAATTTATTCCTGTCAGATACCAGGCATTCCTCGAAGAAGAATGGGCAGCCATTTTCATAAAAATAAAAAAATAAAAAGTTCAAGTAGCTGTATACGTAAGGGCAAGAAACTGACATCCTCCAGGTTTTTTGTATCATCAACCAACCAACCAAATGATGCAAAATAGCATTTATTGAAGAATATAGTTGACTGAAAAGAGAGTTCATATAGAGTGGTCTGACCTCCCTTTTCTTTACAATATATCACTGTAATCTCTCTCTCTCTGTAAACTTTAAAGCCAATCAGAATATGTCATCCATGCTATGAGAAAGGTCGGCAGATTCAAAATTACAATGATAATTATTTTAATAAAGATCCTTTAAAATACATGCATGAGCATGCTATTTTGAAATGTTCCAACTTAAACCCAAAACATATGTGCATTCCCCTATATTATTGTTCTATCATAAAATCTTGTGCTCATTAAGTCGCATGTTCAAAATTATATGGTATAATTGACGAAGGAAATTATGCAGGTAATGTAAGATAAACTGAGAACAAAATTTTATGCTCTTAGGATTCTTTCCCACTTTATCACTAACAACTTATGCAGGTTGCTGAATACGCTACCAGAGACCTCATATCTTCTTCCCCATCCCACAATTTCAAAAAAGGTCCTGAAATTAAACCTGATAATAACATCGAAAAGGAGTTGGAAAACAAAGAGTCTGCAACTTTTCTTGCTAGGATGATCAAATCCACCAACTTTCCCGAGGAAAAGATAATGTATCTCCCTCTAGATATAGAACTTGCTAACGTTTCTTAAGTGCATTCATCCTGTCTCTTAAATAGTAAAGCTTGGCCCTCCTCACTTTCTTCTTGTCATCGAGCACCTCTATCTGCTTTATGTTAGGTGAGTACCTGTCATTCACCATCCACTTCCTTGGTTACCATACAGAAATTAAGAGAACCGGCAATAAAAAATTGATGATAAGTATCACTGTTTTCTAGAGAGGGAAAAAAAAAACTCTACATGAAAACATTCACTTCAATGTGAACCAAACACAAAAAGTAGACCAAGATAGGAAACATAAATCTGGGATCTCATCAAGGAGATGAGTTGTCAATTAACACATTAGTTTTTCCACACTTAGGCTCATTCTATCACAGCTGATCACACACTGATATAGTTGCAAGATACAAAACATCTGTAGATCTAATGCAAGATAATAATTGTGTTGTTGTTATTGGTAATCTAGTAGTTCGTTTTTTGGAACTGAATTTGACAGAAGAGAAAATCGAAGAGACTAAACTTAGAAATTTTGTTAAGAAGTTGATTTTTAAAGATATACATGCAGGCATGTGAATTTTGCCTAGCTTGGTAGGATGATGAGAAGAAATACTTATGAAGGGATAAAAACATTTAACTAGGTGCCCTCTCACAAGCATACAAGGTTCAAATTTAAACAAATACTCCTATCAACATCTTCAAACACACACAAAAATACCTACACAGATAAATTATATTTAACAGTTTATGGATTGAACTCCATATAGCCCGCTTAGGACATTCAAGTTGCGGGCGAGTAGGATGACATATTTTTCAACTCGAGGAATTAAAAAATAAATACATATCAACAAATAAAGGATTAAGGATTTTTGAAAAAGTAACAGAGCAAGAGGACCTATATGTATCAATATCATCAAGACAAAGTATATCAGTAAAAGATGTGCCTTCATTCAAATTTCTGTTCCATAGATACTTGGCATATCTCTGCCAAGGGGCTGTAAGTCATGCTTTGGCACAATTACTTGCCATATGTGCCTTGGATAACCAAGGGCACCAAAGAAGGGGGTAACATGACTCATTATTTAAGAATCACAACCAGGCAAGTCCCCTTGCCATTTCTATAATTGCAGCAGATAAAGGTAACATAATCTTCACCAAGTTCTGACCTCGCTAAAACAGAAGGATAAGGATTTAATTCTGGGGAATTCTGGCTTCTCATCACAGTGAGACAAGGTACATGTAGTTTAAACTATGTGAAACCTTGCCATGTACATCTGAATTGTTACCGTAAATCCTTTTTTTCCCATGATCAATCTACAATATGGACAAAAAACAGGGAGGAAATGGAGGAGCCTACACTATAACTTCAACACATTGAAGTGAATGGAATTTATTATGTTTTTTGGGAAAATATGTAGATCTCAATATGACTTCATTGATATTCAAAATGTTCGATGTGTCTGCAAGTGAAACAGAAGCAGATCAATACAACCAGCAGTTTTTAAGATCCATAAATCACCTCACACCATCAATGATAACACGGGTTAAAAAAATCATGCATAGAAAGTCTTTTAAAAGGATAATGATACAAACACTTCCTACAAAAAGATTGACTGTTTCTTTCTTTACTGATTCCTAAACATCTAAATACTAAGTTTTGTCCTCCAAGTCATTGAGTTACAGTTTTTAAGTAAAATTTCATGGACTTCACACATATCTTAAATCCAGTATGGGACAGCAAGTAATAATAATAAAAAATTACTAGCAGGGCCACAGCTTTGATCATTGAATAGAAAAATACTCCATCAACACTTACAGTGGAAGGAGGGATTCAACTCCAACACCAGCAACCATCCTCCTTAATCTAAAAGTAGTATGTATACCAGCATTCCGTCTAGCTATAACAGTGCCTATAATAGTCGAAACTCGCCGCTTATTTTCCGGCACTTCCTGCTCATAGCAAGGTTCAAAATGTAACAGAATTAAAGCATGCCAATCAAGCCTTCCTTCACAACCAGCAAAATTAAACAAAAAATAACAATACCCCTAAGAAAAAACATACCACTTTAAGTCGCACAGTATAACCAGGCTTTATATCAGGTATCTCCCTCTTTTCCCTTACTTCCTCCACTGCTTCTTTATTCAAAATCTGCTAAAAAATAATTATTGATCAATAATGCATAAAATAATAATAGAAATTATTGTTAAGAAAAGAAGAGGCTAAATTACCTGCATTATATGCCTGGCTGTTTTATCAAGTCTCTTGAATTTGATGCGAGGAGGAACATCCGCAACAGGAGCAGGCGAATCTTTTGGAGAGGCTTCAGCCGAATTTCCCACTGTTGTCATGCTCCTATAGCAAGACAAATTCATCCTACAGCTTCTCCCATCACCATTCAAGAGCGTCCCCGTTTCCGCTTGAGTACCAAATTTTGGCTGCCACATGAATCAATTAAGAAATTAAACTTAAAAAACTGATTTAGTTTACAAAAAAAAAATGAAAGGAAAAGGAAGGAGAACATACAATTAAGTGGTGAAATGAGCGAAAAGGTTGAGTCTTTGACGCAGGGAACCGAGTTGGAGGCGAAGAATTTGAGCGTAAAAGGGTTAATCCATGATTTTTACTTTCAGTAATAGCTAAAGAAGCTAAAGTGGATTTGAAATGAGAGCTGTTTAGATTTTGTCTTCGAAATAAAGTTCCGTAGAGAGATTGCATTGCTTCGAATTAGACCGAGGCTGCTTGGTTGCTGAGAAAATGAGAGAAAGTGAAAGAAAATGTATACAGTTGATCAACGACGGGGCCGAATCCAAAACCCTGCTTTGCTCTCCCTTCTACTTGATGGGTTTTGAGGTTTATAGACATGGACCAAAATGCCCCCCTGGGAATTATGAAAGACCTGTCGTTTTGAATGCTATAGGTGGAAGGGTCGTGGCGACCTTCTCTTCCGGTTTTTGAAGTACAAATATATATTTATTTTTTTGAAAATTAGCAATGTTAAAAAGAAAAACTGCCAAAAATAACATAGTTTAATTTGATACATGAAATCTTGAAAAACATGAAATTTAATAAAATATTGTTAAATGAGTTAACACAAATTACAATAACAAATGAAGAAAAAAAATGGAAACACATTGACATTTTGATCATAAAACCATCAATATCATCAAAAAAATATTGACAAAATAAATCCAACAACATCAATAAAAATCATCAACAATAATTAAAGTATATTATATTAGTAATCCAACAAGCATCTTTAGTTTATTAGTGACAACTTTAAATGTCATGTTTTCAATTATCAAACTATACTATTTTACAAAAACTTTTACAGATTGTTTGGCAGGGTGATTGCTGTTGTGGTTGAGGTTGAAAAAAAAAACAGTTCCATGAAAAGCACTTTTAGCTGCGGTTCATAACTGAAATTTTAGTGTTTGGTTAAAACTGTGGTTGAGTTTGAGTTTAATGAAAAGCAGTTTCGTGTGTTTGGTTACCATGTTTTTCATATTATTGTCAACTTTTGAAATTACTTTAAAGAGCACACACACACATATATAGGGTTTCTAAATATTATAGATTAAAAATCATAAAAATAAAATGTAATTAATAATTCAAGTAAATTAGACACTTGTTTTTATTATCTCATCAAACTACTTGCAATTCCATCACGAACTAAATCCATACATAAACGCGTCTGAGATTCCTGACTATATGATCGATGAACAACATCTGGTTAAATATCTTCAGGAACAAAATTAATTAAAATAAATATTTTTTATTTTAATTCATAAATATTTTTAAAATACAGTAACAAATCATGTCTATATAACAAACAAACAAACCTCGTCCTAATAATCCCAACAACTAGGAAGGCCCTCCTACAATTTCCTTACATAAGAGCAAGTCCAATGGTAAAAATCATTTTGGAGAGCTAAATCTCTAAAATAGCTTTTTTAAATAGTGTAAATATAGCTTTTTGTCTATGTATACTCCAAAGGTAAAAATCATTCGGAAGAGCCATTTTTTATATATCAATTTAAATATAGTACAATTGTTTTGTATATAATTTAATTATACAATTAATAGGAGTAAGTTATATAATTAAATAATTGCTTTTAAAAAACCTTCCAACAATATAATTATTAATTATGTATATAATTTTTTACTTGTTGAGGTATTTTTTAATAAAAACAAAAACAAATATTTTTGATATAGTTACATCATTTTTAATATATATATATACCCCCCCCCCCCCCCACCCCACACACACTAGCCCCCCTCCCCTCAGCTCTTCCCATTCCCAGCCCCTCCAGAACAGCACTCCCAGCCTCCTCAACACTTCACTTACCCACACACACAGACAACCCCAGCCAGCACTCTCGATTGTTGCCTTGTTTGGTTCCAGAGAAGAAGACCTACACTCCAGCACTCTCGATTGTTGTTCTAGAGAAGAAGACACACACAAACGACACTCCCACTCCCTAACTTGTTTCATGTTCTGAGTCTTTTTATTTCCAGTCATTGCTGCCTTGTTTGGTTCCAGAGAGTTAATATTGCAAGAGTTAATTTACGCTGCAGCTGCAAAAGCATCTCTCAGCTGCTTTTGAAGCTGCAGCCCAACGATTATTTTTTTGGTTGGACCCATAGTAAAAAACCAGGGTCCCTTTTGGTAATTGATGTGTTTGGCTCTACAGTTCACTGCAAACACAACCTGATCCGCGGAGCCAAACGACATCTTGTCGTAACCCAATTTTTGGGTTACTCCCCAAAATAAAATAAAAATAACAAAAATAAAATAAAAGGGGTTTGGTGTCGGTAGAAAATCACGGTGGAAATTTGGAATATTTTCTGAACCGAATCGTATCTCTTTTGTGCCCAAAAATGAGAGAAAATACAAATTTGAGGTAAAAATTAAGTCAAAAATCATAATTATATTTTTTATAGGCCAATTTGATTTAATCATGGGCTAATTCAAAATATTATTATGTTTGAGAATTAATTTAGGGTCCAATTGAAGAATTTAATTAAGTGCAAGGACTTAATTATGCTTTAAATTGATCAAATTAATTTTATTAAGGGCTTAATTGATGGAAAATCAAATTCTTGAGTTTAATTCGGGCTCAATTGAGAAGATTGAAATTTTTGGAGACCCAATTGAATTTTTCCAAGCTAATTGCGCAAAATTAAGGGTCAAATTGAAGTTTAATGGTCAATTGAGAGTCAAAGTGCATAAATCAAAAGTCAGGGATCAAAATGAAAAAGGCACGCAAAAGTTAAGGTTAAGTTGAAATTCGGTCAGGGGTACAATTGCACAAAATTACAAATTTAAATCCAATTGAGGATGCAATTAAAACAATCATAAATCGAAGGACCAAATTACACTTTCACCTTATCCCAAAAACTGCACCGGCCGCTGCCTTTTGCCATGCCCCCCGACAGTCACCTGAGCGCCCACCGACAGCCCAACGCCGACAGCCACCATCGCAGGCACGCCAGCCGCCACCTCCGCCGAAAGTAGTCCAGCTAAGCAAGCCGTTCGTGTATAAATACCGGCTACCGTGCACGACGAAATGGGGGAGAAAACTGAAGAAAAAACTGGGGAAGAAAACACAGAAAAGAGGAGGAAATTCTAGACAAATTACGTTGATTTTGGCATCAAAAACACGCCCAACAAATCAGAAAGAAAAATATCATCTTCTTCTTCGTCAACATCACCTTCTCTCTCTCCAGTAACGCCTGTCTCTCTAGAAAACAGCAACTTGCAGCAGCCCCTACTTTCCTCCACCAGCAAACGGCCACTCAACCAACGGCAGCCATCATCCTTCTTCTCCGGCGACCTCTGCACGAACTAGCAGTGACAGGGACGACGCAACGGCAGCCCCTCTACACGTAACCAGCGACCTTCAGGCCCTCATTCCGGCCACCAAAGGCCTCCGTTTCCAAAGCCACAACGACAGGAAGGACCACCTTGATCCCCTCTACACGGCTGCATCATCAGGTAATCCCTTCATCGTGGTCGGTCGACCAAGTTACTGTGCACGTAATTTCGCTGCACTGTTCTTGTGTTTTTATTTTCCTTCGGCCTTGGGCCAGCCCTTCTCGGCCCAGCCTAGTTGGCTGGGCCGGGCCCAAGTCCAGCAGACTTGGGCCCTTGGCCAACCTCAACTGCGCCAGGCCCATTTAGTTGGGCCAAGCCCAGCCCGAAATTTAATTTAAAAAAAAAACAAAAAAAAATTAACAAAAAAACAAAAAATATTTTGTTTTCGTGCATACGGCCGAATTCCAAGATTTTTCAAGCATATTCTTCGTAAAAAAACTTATGTTGCATCTTTCTCATATTTTAAAACGAAAATTTGGATATCGTAACCAGTTTATGATCATCCGTTGTAATTTGGCCAAAATATCAAAAATAATTATAAATATTTTTTTTTATCTATTAGGGTGTAAATTTACATTGTAAAGTACACTCATGGATAAAAAAAAATGTGTTTTTAACTACGGTGTAAATTTACATTGTAAAGTACATCCGCAGATAAAAAAGATTTTACTACGGTGTAAAATTGCATTGTATAATACATCCGTAGATAAAAAAAAAATTACTACAGTGTAAAATTACATTGTAAAGTACACCCATGGATAAAAAAAAAAGGGGTTTAACTACAATGTAAATTTACATTGTAAAATACACCCGCAAATAAAAAAGATTTTACTACGGTGTAAAATTATATTGTATAATACATCCGTAGATAAAAAAAGATTTTTAATACGGTGTAAAATTATATTATAAAGTACATCCGTAGATAAAAAAAGGTTTGTAACTGCGGTGTAAAATTACAATGTAAAGTACACACGCAGACAAAAAAATTGTTTTTGAAAATGCAGTGCAAAATTTTTAACTTAGAAAAACAATCAAACAACAATGCAGCTTACCTTAGGTAGGGTGCACTGGAGGTGATGCGTCTTCCCCTTGCACAACAAGTCCCCTTACCTAGACTGTCGCAGACCAATAGGTTCCTAGTGACCTTAATACTATGTGGTGACTCCTTAGAATTATAGTCGTAAATTTTACGGCTATAAACAACCCCACATTTCACCGCGCGCCGTTGCCTCCCCAAATACGCGGGGAACGGCGGGGCGCGAAGCGCGTAAAAAATCACCGTCGCGACACATCTTAATGTGTGTTATTTGACCAACATTTCTTTTTCAAATAGTGTAGTGAGTGAAAATATCAAAATACCCATACAAAGATACATTCAAACTATTTGATAGTTCAATTTAACATCTAAAGTATTTTTTGTTTTAATTTTACAATCATATTATTTGAACTTTTTAATATCAATCGCTGTTAGAATCCACTAAGAAAACATTTATTATAAAATCACATTTTTTTTCTTACTAACAAAATATAATCTAGATAGAAATATGGATGAAAAGTCTTAAAAATAGATGGAAATTATTAATTGAGAATATTTGAAGATTTAAGAAAAAATTAATGAAAAAAATACTCTATTTTTAATTTGATCTTAAATGTGTCCATAAAACATATTCATTAAACAAAATTCAACACTCTCGTTTTGCAAAGTCACAACTTTCTTGTTAGTTAAAACAATAGATTGGGGGGGGGGGGGGGTCTTAGTCTAAGTCATTATTTTATTATACCTCTCAATTGTTTTTTATCTATATAATCCTATATCAAATACCCCGCCTCTAAAAATAAAATTAAACTAACAAAAAAAAGTATGAGTATGCAATAAACATATTGTATTTTAATTCAACTTCATTGTCTTTTTTTTAACCTTTTGGTTCTCTTATAACAACATTTCTTTCTTTTACTTCTAGACTATTGGTTTATATTTATCTCTTTTAGCACAAGACCTATAATAGTTATGACCTTAATTTCTAGGTCCATATCTAATATCTTATGGGTTTGGGTAAAGCACTTGAGCTTTAATAGTAGGTTCAAGCTAAGTAGAGCACCCAAGCCTAAGTTATCAGGTTTGCCTAACACTTTTTTTAGACTAGAGCGTTAGTCCACGCCCTGGTGTTGGGGAGTGCCCAACACCTTTATGGGCTCAAGCATTAGCCTAAACACAATTGATAATGTAAACCCAATACTATTTTTTTTGGCTCGGGTGTCAGCCCAAGACCAATTGTTGGGGCTTGCAGAACACCATGTTATGGGCTCAAGTGCACCACCCAAGCCTAAGTGTTAGGCGAGCGCTTAACTCTTTTTATGGGCCCAAATGGTGTTTTTTAGCTCAATTCTAAAAGGTGGTCCTGATCATTTTATGTCTTAACCTCCCCTTTAAACTTGATAATATTACGTGGTGTTCTTGGAACAAAGCCTATATACTTATTCTTTTATTTATACATGTGAAAATAATATATTACTTTATTAAAGCATGTGTAAGAGATATTATTCATCGATACATATGTAAGAGATATTTACCCCTCATAAATGTGATAATAATATAATTACTCTTCAGTCTCTCTATTCAAGGACTATAAGTGCCTCTTAAACTATTAGATAAAAAGCTTCAAGTTTTAACATTAAAAAAGGCAGATTCAACACAAGAGCAACTTTGTCTTTAAAATTTAATTCTCTCTAGAATATTTACTTTTTTTCTCCATAAGATTACTGACTTTACTATTGAAGGGTCTTCAAACCCCTCAAAAGAGGATTTTTTGCAGGTATCCAAAGACATTCATCAATATAGTTTTTTTTTATATTGAAGAAGGATGTTATATGAAAGGACATATAATCAACTCATAATTCAATCACTAAAAAACTGAAGAAAGAAGTCATGGCTACAAATGATCAAATGCTTGTGGTGATCATTTGTTAATGAATAAACACAAGAGTATGCAATGAGCAAGATAAGTATTGTAAAATCATAAGATGGACAATTAAATCATGATTTTATCTGATTTTTTATTTTACATGATTTTGCTCTAATTTTATCATTTTTTTATTCTTACACGATCTTGCACAATAAGCATATGACGGCTCATAAAATGATACGATCATACAAGTTATCTCATGATTTTAAGAACCTAGCTCTCATCCATAAACCTTCATATACACATAGACTAGTCATAAAATCGATAGTAAAATCATGATTTTACCTCATTTTTTTTTTAATTTCACACAAATTCAATCTGATTTTATCAGTTTTTACAAGTATATGTCGTTTTGGAGGGAGTATTGTAACTAAGTGTTAGCCAACAAGGAAGCATAACTGTAAAGACCTAGTTGTTTTCAATGTTTTTTTCTTGTACGCAAAGTCTAAGCAACTATTTAAAAAAAAAAAAATCTTGAAACTTGCATGTTAGAGTTTTATCATGCAAAAAGAAGTATATCATCTCTTTATTGATAAAATTGTTTAGTGTTGGTATAAACCATATATGAAAAAAATTAATATTTCTTATGATTTTCAATATAAATTTACTTTGTACATCATATCAAAAATATATTTTGACAACTTGGTCGGAACTCTATCCAATGGTTTACATTGTAACTAGAAAATAAAGAAAAAATGAATAAAAATCAGGAGTTCAGTTGGATTTGAATGAAAAACACAAAATAGCTTTCGACCAATTAGTCTATTGCATGTAACTGAGGCGATTGAATATTTTGTAGTTAGGATGCAGTTTAGGATCGTCATGGCATCGTATCACGGAAAGATAGTATCAATGGGGGAAAGAGAAGACCCAAAAATACAAAAGGTTTTGTTGAAAAACATAAAAACCTATCTGTATCATCTCTTTCATTCAAAATATTTTTCTTCCATGTGCAAGGTAAGCCCCCTTGCAGGTTCTTTTCCAGCAATCGGGGCCCTCTCCTCGCCACCTTCATGGGAATGGCCTACATGATTCATATCTACTACTCTTGTTCACAAAATGCAGTATCTACACTATATTTTCAATGTTCTCTATCCATTTCACATGGACGAAGTTTTCCAGCTTCCATGTCTTCAACTCCATATCACATCTTATTTTGCTAGCCCTTCTCAGGGTGTCTAACAAATAAAACTACTAGTAGGAGCCCGACGGAATCTCACCGAACCCACTTCAGGTTCTTGCTAGAGAATTGAGGTGGGTCTTGACCAGAATCGTATCTTTGATACAAAAGGGTGCGTATTTTCCCAGAACTTGTGAAGAGTTTTTGACAGGATCTACGTTGTCTCAGGCTGTTCAAGAATCGGAGAATTTCTTGATCTGGTACTATCTCTTTGGCGTGAGTTTGGAGGGGTCACCCAAGAGTGCTTCTTGAGAGGCTGTTTGCTGATTCAACACTGAATTGCATGTAAGTGATACTTCTGTGATGCTACTGTCTGCACTGCTATCTGGACTAAGAACGCTAGCATTCAGGAATGGAGGTTGCTTAGGAGAGGGAATTTCACATTGGGCATCGGTGAGCATCTGCACTACTTCATTCATGGACGGTCTTAGCCTCGACGAAGCTTGTGTGCATAGAAGTCCTATTTGAAGCACCTTTTCTGCCTGTTTCTGGGAAAACACACCTTTTAAGCCAGGATCAACCATGTCTGTAATTTTACTAGCTTTGTAATGCTTCCAAACCTGATATCAGAATGATGAAAACCACTCCAAATTACAAATCGCAGTCGAGATCGTCAAGAAGTTTCCAAGTGGAAGAGTAAGATGTTAAATGATCAGATGAAATGCTTTCCATATTTCTAAAAGGCTTTTACATTGAAAACACCTGAGAAAATTCAAAAAGAATATATTTGCTGCAGAGGAATAAGAATCTTACAGAATGCAGAATTGAACTTGATCCCTGTGAGAACACACTGTTCTTTTTACCAGTTGCAATCTCAAGGAGTAGAACCCCAAAACCATAAACATCAACTTTCTCTGTCAGCTTCCCTCGAACAAGATATTCAGGAGCCATATATCCCCTGCAAACAAAGACTCGCAATTTAGAAGCAGCAAATGATGTTACAACTCTGTTTATTATATTGTGATTTTAATTCTGAGTTGGTTTTTGTTATATTGAAACATGGTCGAAATCAATGGCCGATGTGCTTTATAAAGAAAAGAAAATGTAAACAAAAAGTAACTAAAACTTGTATATAGATAGGAGGTTCATTTCTTACAACGTTCCTGCAATGCCAGTGGTAATATGGGTGTCGTCAGTGGCAACACAACGTGCGAGTCCAAAATCAGCAATCTTTGGAGTGAGCTTCTCGTCAAGAAGAATGTTGCTGGTTTTGATATCTCTATGAATGATAGTCGCTCCACAACCTCCATGGAGATATGCAAGTCCTCGGGCTGTTCCTAGGATAATATTAAACCGCTGCTGCCAGTTGAGAATATGTATGGAGTTCTTAACTGCAACAAATGAAGATCATGTTATTGCTATGGATTTATATGTTAAGGAACCATCTCATCTAAAAGCTTTAATTGTTAGGTGAGGTCTCAGAATATGATTTATTTTATTTTCTAACACACGCCCTCCCTCAAGTGATAGCCCTTAAGGTTTGAAACTTGCACAGGCTCACAATACCCTGTGCTTGATTTTTATCAAATAGAATGGGGATGGTGAGATTTGAACTCGTGACCGCTAGGTCAACAAGGTTCCGATACTATGTTAAGAAGTCATCTCACCTTAAAGCCCAAGCTGTTAGGTGAGATCCCATAATATAATTTATATTATTCTCTAACAATATACACTTTTTCCAAAACAAATAGATCTCAAGTATTCTACATCCTCTTCTGTGAGGAAATTATTGTGGGCACAAGATTTTCCAGAAAGATCAAGGATTTTTAAGCAATGTTTAGCAATGTAATCGAATTAGAAAGGGAAAGTCAAAGTGGGCATCTAGGAAATGAAAACACTGAAATTGAACTTGAAGATTGACTTACTAAAAAGAATCTGATCGAGGCTCCTGTTAGGTACATATTCATAAACAAGAAGACTCTCAGGACCTTCAATGCTGCAACCCAGAAGGATTACAAGGTTTTCGTGTTGAATTCCACTGATCAAGTTAACTTCATTGAAGAACTGGTCAACCCATTGCCTTCTATTGTAGACCAATCTCTTCACTGCAACAGTTCTTCCATCTGGGAGAGTCCCTTTAAAAACAGAACCAGCTCCTCCTTGTCCCAGTTTCCTCGAGTCAGCAAAATACTCAGTTGCCTTCTCAAGCACTTCGTAAGTGAAACATAAACTAGAGTTGGGCGAAAGGCGGAGATTGGTTTTGTCTAGGGACAAGAAAGATTAGAACAAGTTAGAAATGTATAAATTTTAAATTGAATGTTCATCAGGGACATTGTTTTTTGGTTGCAATTTCACCTCCTATTCTCTTTGACAATCTCTCATACCCTATAAAAGCACCAAAAGAAGCTAGCACGACGAACGCAACTGTCGATAAAGTAACTGCTACTATGATTCCAGTGTTGTCTGTACAAGGTAGCAAAACATGTTTGTGACAACAACTCAACATTCATGACAAAACAAATAGTGTTGACATAGACTACATACCATTAAAAACAGCAGCAAAACATTCAAGACCATACAAATTTAATCAAAGAGAGGCGATCTTACCATAAAGATATTCTGATTCCACGGATTTCTTAAAAAATATTTCTGTAGAATATTTCATGTAGCAGCCAGTAAATAAGGCACTGCCCTCCGATCCAGGAGCACAATGACTTAATTTTGAGCCTGCATTCACCAGGCACTTTCTACACTCATCCCTATCAAGCGTATTCCAACATTGTGCCAATGCATAAACAGAAAAATCTCCTCCTTTTGCCTCCGCAGTTGCAAATGTTCCATTCCCGAGCGCCATTGCAGTGACATTGTGTATCACTGACGCAATGCGTTTCTTGAACTTCAAAATGCTATCTGTCAAAGGATGTTTTGGCTCACCACATACCACAGCGTCATTCATGGGATCAATGGCTTCATGAAAGAAGTTATATTTATCGAAGCGAATAAAACAACCATTAAGATAGATACGAGCAGAAGTGGCAGGGAGACAATGTGGGAGTTTGTCTCGGCCTTGGCAAAAACAGATTTTGCAATCCAGACTCGAAAGATCATCGTGACATTGGGCGAATCCATATATCTTAGGAAATGGGGAGGTGATTGAATCGCTTCCCCAGTTCCGCGAACCGACCTGTTTTTGGATAGAATCCATGACTTTCACAATGTGTGGTACGAAGGAATTGTCAATGTGCTTAGAAGAGCCGCAGATAAGGCTGATTTCGGACTGGCGATAAGCGGACGAAAAGGGAAAGACAATTAAAATGAATATTACCAGCAACCCTGCGAGGTTTTGAGAGAATGTGAATGATAATTGCATTGAATTCAGATGGGGTTGCTCTGTTTGTCCCTGTTCTCCTCTGTTTTGATGACTTTATGAACAGAAAAATGAAGGAGAATAGAGGCGACATGGATTACCGCCTTCAATTTTGTTATCTTCTGAAACACATTATCCTCCCTCTCTCTCCTCTCTGAATTTGAGTGACTTGTAGAAAGAAATGGAGAGGAGGAGAGGATATGATCCTCCTATGTGACGGTGTGTGGTTTTGTATAACAGAATGTTTTCTGTTTCTTTTTCTTTTTCTTGGATGAACTATCATGATTTCTGCAAATGGATTTCCAGAGGAAGATGGAAAAGAATAGAAAATAGACTGGGAGGATGAACTGGCTCTGGTTTTTCTTTTCTTTATTTAGAGTATCATTCAGCAAAGTGACAATTGTTTTATATATATATAGGAGGAGGCCATGGATTTGGGAATAAAATGAGCTGCCTTTCTGGTCTGGTACTTATTTCACACGTTTAAGTTACTACAAGCTAGGCTTCATGAAGGGTTCATTTTTTTATATATATAATAATAAATATGCAAATACTTTCAGCATGTATTTTTTATATATATAAAGTAAAAATAAAAACTACAAAAACTTGTGTGTATACTTCATAAAATTAATTGACAGATGTATGTGTTAATAAATAAATACATATTTATTAAAGATATATAACTATAAAAATTAAAAAATTCAGAGTTGGATAAAGGTGAAAATATTTGGTCTCGCAACTAAGACATTTCACATGGTTATGTTTAACAATTTTACTCATGAAAATCAGTTTTTTATTTAATTAAAAAACAATAAAATATTAGGAAAAAAATATTATGCAAAATTATATATTTTAAGAATATCATCTAAAAATAGATATTTTGAACATGCAATTTCTTTCAACATGTTTGTTTTTACATAAAAAAATATTAGGCGTAAATAAAAATGCTTATGAACACATCAAATCAAATAAATAAAGAATCATTTGTGTAAATAAATAAATAAAAACTTATCAACAATAAAAATTAAGAAGCGAATATAGATTAAGATATTTGACCACAATACAAATCATTTATCAGATTATGTTAAATGACAAGGTTTATTAAAACTATTTTTTTTAATAAAATGATAGTGAAAATAAATAAACACATAAATTAATTGAATAAAATCAAATTAAAAAAATATTACCCGAAACAGGGTATATATATTTTTTATCCTTAACCTCAATTAACTGTTCATGTTAGTCTTTCTAATCTTTAAAACTAGATGTGATTCCTTTATCTCTTTCTAATCTTTTAGTTTGCTAGATATCTCATGCCATAAGAATGATGATATGATAGAGATGATTATAATGGAATAGAGATCAAAAGGTTTTTAAATATATTCGCAAAGGCTATGAAGCAAATGGTGGTGGTAGTAATAAAATTGAGAAAGACGATAAGAAAACAATGATGGAACTCATATCTAATTGTAATTGAATATTTAATGGGAGTGAGATTTACATCCCTAATTGATATGGTATAGAAAAGTTATTTTATATTATTAAAGTTTTATACATGATATAAATACAGGAAAAAAATGAAAAATAGAAGTTTTTGGAAGAGCAAATAAGTTCTAAGAAATTTGAATAAGATGGAAGACCATTTCTTTCTCACTAATTTTGGAATTACAATCAAGAAACTAAAACCTTCTTTCAATGAAATTGATTACAATTACAATATGATTATTATCTAATAATAAAGGAGAATTATATTTCTTACGTAATTCAAAATATAAGTGATGATGTAGAACAAGTAACAGAAGCATTCATGCCTAAAAGGGAGCACCCGAAATTCAAAGGCAACTGAATTTTGGCAGTCCGGACGTTGAAGTTGGAATGACGCGAAACTCACCCAGTCGATACATTTCGCCGTTTGCGGAGGAAGTTAGCGGCTTTGCATCTATTGTTCACCAGTTTTTGGCCAAATTTTATCGTTTCGGCCCCGAAATCGTCATTTTTGTCATTTTAGAAACGTTTCATTTTAGCCGTAACTCTTGATTTTCGAGTCCGAATTGACTTTCGTCAATTCCCGCTTGCTCGGGATTTATAGCCCTTTCATATTCTGCATTTATCTCAAATTTGGCATTTATAGTAAATTTGTTAATTAGCGTCGTTTTCTTATCCGTCATGGGTTAAGGCTAGGGTTTTGTTTTAAATATGCTTGTAGGCCTCTAGCCGAAAGGAGCTAATGAATTATTGAATAAAAGTTTGAGCTTTTCTGAGAGTTCCTCTCGTTGCGATTTATTTACAGAATATTAACGTTTGTCGTATTTCCTTGTGATTTTCTGCTGCATCAAGTGATCTCTTAAGAAAAAAATGTTATATTAAATTTCATCACTAGCATATGTATTCAAGAAATAAGATTTTATAAAATTAATACACACACATAGCTCGAAGAGTATTCTAAAGATGATTCCTCCCTGAATTTTTACCCTTACAGGAAATAAATTTCTCGCAACCCCCAAAAAAAAAAAGCAATTTTTTTTTTCTTAATTTACAACCGATCATGTTAACGTTCCTAGGATTAAAAAGTCCATTGAAAATCCTCAAGCTCTTTATTTTACCGAAGAAGTATATAATTCAATCAAGAAAAACTCAAACTTTCACGCAATCATGCGGCTAAATAATAATTGAAGCTCAAGTCTTTGATGTATGATTTTTGAAAATCATTTCAAATGTATAATCAACCTGAGTTTCTCCCAACGCATTATGAATTTTAGAAAAATACGAGCAGTTTTGCCCGCGTGATGTGTTGGGTTTTTTTATCTATATAGAAAACTAATTGATTTGATACGTTTTGTATTTTAATATTTAATTAGTAAAATTATAATTGATAAAATCTATTAAAAACAATTTTCCCCCCTAAAAAGTGATTGAATGTAGCTATTGCTAAAATATTTTTGATAAAATTTGTTAGAAAATTTAGTAAGAAGATGAAATGATTTATCACAAATTTGTTGCAACGGAAACTCTGGTTAAAAAAACACAAACAAAGAAACCTGGTTAAAAAAAAACTTAGTTGGAGACCTCGGTTATAATTTTTTTAAAAAAATATATAAAAAAGGTCCCCAGTTATTAAAAGAAAAAAAAGGAAGCCAGATATAAAAAAAATACAAGGGGAAAGCAATTTCTTAAGAAAATCATTTGACTTGAAAATTTAAAAAATATACCGCATTATACTACGGGCTGAGTAAACAATTTTTATTATTGTTTGGATTAAAGAAATCAATAGGATTTTCCAATCCAAAATTAAAATATAATATCTATATATGCAAAAATAAATATAATAAAACAGATCATCACACCCTATTATAACAATAGCAACATCGAAGCCTTAACATCTTAAACTATCATTGCTATTACTGTCAAAATAATAAAAATTATCAAATTATCTCGAGGAAACAAGCTGAAAAACAATTAAAAAAAGCAAGCAAGAAAAATAATTGAAATAATTCGTCGTCTTCTTCTTCTTTTTCTTCTTGTTATTATTATTATTATTATTATTATTATTATTATTATTATTATTATTATGATGATGATGATGATGATGATGATGATGATGATGATGATGATGATGATGATGATGATGAAAAAAATGAAAGATTCAAATAATAATAATAATAATAATAATTTGTTAAAAACATAGTGTAATTGAAACGGGAAGTGACTCGCATAGTTTTTTAATTGTAGATAACCTAGGTAAATTTGTCAAAAAAGAAATTGAGTTGTCTTTTTTCCTGGTAATATTAGAATTTAAATATTAAAAATAAAAATATTGTAAATATCTTTTAAGAAATAAATCTAAACAAAAGAATATAAAATTTAAATTGAAAGCCATTTTTTTATTTTATAAATCATATTATTATATTAAATATATTTAAGAATACTGATATTAATGTTTTTTTTCAAAAAATTGTAGGTCATTTTTTCTCTCTCTATATATATATTTTTAGGCAATAATATTCAATAAATATTAAAATATATAATTAATCTCACATACTTTATAGTGTGATCGAAATGGAAAGTGGTTTTTATATTTTTTTTAATTGTAGATAACCTAGGTAAATTTGTCAAAAAAAATTATGAGTTGCCTTTTTTCCCAAGTAATATTAATCTGAAACATTATAAATAAAAATATTGCAATTTTTTTAAAATAAATCTACTTTTTTTGCGTGCTATAATTATTTATTTGCTGTCTAAAAAGAACAGTGTAATCGAAACGAAAAGTGGCTCGCATAGTTTTTAATTGTAGATAATCTAGGCAAATTTGTGTTTCTTTTGTTTTTTTGAGTTGTATTTTTTCCTCAATAATATTAGATCTGAAATATTAAAAATCCAAATATTGTATTTGTTTTAAGAAATAAACTTGAACAAATGAGCACAAAATTAAAATCCAAAGCCATTTTTATTTTATTTTATAAGATTTATTCATCATATTATTATATTAAATATATTTAAGAATGCTGATATTAAATCCTAGATCATTTGTTTTTCTCTCTTTATATATTTTTAGGCGATAATACTCAGTAAATATTAAAACATATAATAAAGACTTATTTGCCTTCTAAAAAGAACAGTGTAATAGAAACAAAAGTAACTTGTATAGTTTTTTAATTGTAGATAACCTAGGTAAATTTGTCTATTTTTTGTTCTTGAGTTGTCTTTTATTCCCAGTAATATTACATTTGAAATATTAAAAATGAAAATATTGTATTTTTTTTATAGAAATAAATCTAAACAAAACAGTATAAAATTTAAATTCAAAGCAATTTTTTTTTAATTTTATAAGATTTATTAATCATATTCAATATATTAAATGTATTTAAGCATATTGATTTTAATTTTTTACTTCAAAAAATCTTAGGTCATTTTTTTCTCTCTTAAAATATTTTTAAGGGATAATATTCAATAAATATTAAAATATATTAATTTGACATAAATAATCAAAAATATAATTAATTTGACAAACTTTAAATAATATATTTAATTTAAAAGACAAAATTGAAGTAAATCCAAACATTGAAATTATATAATTTAAAACAAAACCTGAAATTAAAAAAATTAGGACCGAAATCAAATCTGAAATTAAAACTTGCATAGAAGGATAAAATTGAAAAAAAAAAATCAAACTTTGATACTGAAAACATTAAGGATTTATAATAAATTTTCATGGAAGGATGAAATTGAAATCAATCAAAACTTTGATACCCAATATATTCCGAATTCCAGCCCAATTCGAAAAAATCAAAGAATGAGGACCTAATTAGAACTACAATATATATTCAATTTCAATTGAAGAACGAAATTGAAAGAAATCAAAATCTATATAATAGCAATAAGGGGCAGAAAACCAAATTACAACGTTCAAGGACTGAACTGAAATTTGACAAAAAGCAGATGAGCTGACGTCAGCTTGCGCAGGAGGAGAGAGAAATGAGAGGGGAATTCAAACGACCATTGACACGTCTCCGGACATTATAGTGTCACATGCGTCGCCCCAGGTGGAAGAGAACATGTCTAAAAAGCATTTTAGACGGCGATTGGGCATTTTTGGACACCGGCGTACGTCGCACGCGCCGTCCGAAACACGCGTGATCACGGAAACGAACGGCGCTTCCGGCGACGCGCCAATAGTGATCTAGTGAAAAATAAATAAAAAAATTGGCAAATTACCGGAACGCCCCTAACTCCCAGACGTGATTTTTGTCCTTTTCGAGGGACAAAATGGTTATTGCACTGTTAATTGAAATATTAAAAAATAAAAAAACTGGTTAGACAAACCGGACCAGACTGGACCAAATATGTGCAATAACCGTGGAGCCCCTGAAACCGGAGGCGTTTTTTGTCTTTTTCGAGGGACAATTTCGTTAATACATTGTTCAAAGACAGAAAAAAAAAAGGACATACACCCGCGAAGCATCGAGCCAAACGCCCAATAAACAGTGGCTATGAGTCATGATGAACAGTTGATGAATAGTAAAACACCGATGTGTTTTAGGTTTTTTGTTAATATTATCTTTTTAATATAAATATATTTTCTTTCGTATTAGTCTCATATAACTTTTCAAGTCTAATATTATTGCATACCGGTTAAGGAAAAGTAAACGAAAACATTATTGCATGTCAAATTATGCAGAAATAAAAAATCATAAAAGAAAATTTCATCTCTCAATGAGTAGCTTAGACAAGATGCCATATATAAAATAAACGAGTGGATTTGCCCACTTCGCTGGGCTTTTTATCTATGTTGAAAATTGATTGATTTTATAAATATTATTTTTTGTTATTTTAATATTTAATTAGTATAATTGTGATTGATAAAATCTGTTAAAAATAGTTTTTTTCAACCAAAGTGTGATTGAATATTGCTAAAAAACTTTGGATAAAATTTGTTAGAAAATTTGCTAAGAAGGTGAAATGATTTATTAGAAATTTGTTGTCACGGATACTCTGGTTAAAAAAAAAAACAAAAAAAGAAACCCGGTTAAAAAAGAACATCTGACTTGGACACTAAAAATAAAAAAATACATGTGAAAACAGGTTACTGTTTTTTAAAATGAAAAAAAAGAGTCTAAAATATAAATTTAAATTCCAAGCCAAAGTTTTTTTTATAAGATTTATTCATCATATTATTATATTAAATATATTTAAGAATACCGATATTAATTATTTTTTTCAAGAAATCGTAGGTCATTTTTTTTTCTCTCCATATATATTTTTAGGCCATAATATTTAATAAATATTAAACACATATACTTAGTCTCACATACTATATAGTGCGATCGAAATGGGAAGTGATTTTTATATTTTGTAATTGTATATAACCTAGGTAAATTTGTAAAAAAAAAATATGAGTTGTCTTTTTTCCCCAGTAATATTAGATCTGACACATTATAAATAAAAATATTGCAATTTTTTTTTTAAAAAAGAAATATAAATTTTTTGCGTGCTATAATTACTTATTTGTCGTCTAAAAAGAACAGTGTAGTCGAAATGGAAAGTGTCTCGTATATTTTTTAATTGTAGATAATCTAGGCAAATTTGTTTACCTTTTGTTTTTTTGAGTTGTATTTTTTCCCGGGTAATATTAGATCTTAAATATTAAAAATCCAATTTTGTTTTTTTTTAAGAAATAAACTTAAACAAAAGAGCACAAAATTAAAATTCACAGACAATTTTTTTTATATAAAATTTATTCATCATATTATTATATTAAATGTATTTAAGAATGCTGATATTAATTTTTTTCCTGCAAAAAATCCGAGGTCATTTTTTTTATCTCTTTATATATTTTTAGGCGATAATATGCAATAAATATTAAAACATATAATAATGACTATATTTGCCGTTTAAAAGGAACAGTGTAAGCGAGACAAAAGTGACTTGTATCGTTTTTTAATTGCAGATAACCAGGTAAATTTGTCTATTTTTTGTTCTTGAGTTGTCTTTTATCCCTAGTAATATTAGATATAAAATGACTATTGCTATTATTGCAAAAACAATTAAAATTATCAAATTATCCCGAAAGAAAAAACACTCAAAGACATTAACAACAGAGTAAGCAAGAAAAAGAATATATTATTATTATTATTATTATTATTTAATTGCAGATAACCAGGTAAATTTGTCTATTTTTTGTTCTTGAGTTGTCTTTTATCCCCAGTAATATTAGATATAAAATGACTATTGCTATTATTGCAAAAACAATTAAAATTATCAAATTATCCCGAAAGAAAAAACACTCAAAGACATTAACAACAGAGTAAGCAAGAAAAATAATAATATATTATTATTATTATTATTATTATTATTATAAAAAACAATTATTATTATTATTATTATTAATCTTATTATAAAAAACAAATATTCTGTTTAAAAACAAATGTATATGAAATGTAATGTAAAGGATAACATTGAATAAAATTGAAACTTTGAAACCAAAACAAATAAAGAATTTCAAGTGAAATCGGAAATTAAAAGCTTGGGGACTGACATGAAACTTACTTGTATACTGAATTTCCATTCAAGGATACAATTGAAAGAAATCAGAACTTTGATACCGAATATATTATGCATTGAACTCAAATCCGGAAATTAAAAGATCGAGGACCGAAATGAAACTTCAGAAATCAATACCACAAAAGACAATCAAACAATCAGGGACTAAATGGAAACTAACTACAAAACTGGGGACTCCCGTTAACGTTTTGCCGGAAGGAGAAAGAAACGGTGGAGCAAACGTTTGATCGCGAAGGGGAACATTTCAGGCCACCGTTGGTAGAAACGCGCGACACCATCGGCTGGAGGTAATGGAGGCGAACCGTTTGGGACGCCGGAATCAAATTTTTGACCACCGTATCACATGTCACGCGCCACTCGAAGGGGGCGTGAGTCCAAAATTCGAAACCGCGTCCAACGGACGCGCCTGCTGCTGTTAGCAGAGAGTACTGTTTGGAAGCCTGGGCAATTACTGAATAACCCCTCACCCGAATGCTTGAAATTTGTCTTTTATGGGGATAGCAACGTATTAGCACACTCTGAGCATTGTGCATAATCGAATAAAATATCATTAATGAAAGAGTCAATTACTGAAGCAGCCCTCCTGCCATTTTAGCGTTTTTGTCTTTAGGGGGGACAGAACGGTAGTTACCCCTTTTCGACACTGTTGCAGAAAGGGGGTAAATACGGTTTAACCCCTGCAGGCAAAATGGGATTTTGTCGTTTTCGAGGGGTTGTTTGGTTAATACACTGTTCATATTTGGAAAAAAAAAAAAAAAAAAAAAAAAAGGGTAGACGAACTTGCGCGACGCACGAACGACAAAAGTCCAGTCCACAGTCGATCTGAGTCACGCGCTACAGTGGCAAACCCGAGCTGTTTTAGCTCTTTTGTTAATAAACAAGATCTTCATGAGTATAACATGGAATTTCTCACAAGAGAACCAGAAAAGTGAGAGATGCAATGATGGCAATCAAGAACAGCTTGAAACCCTAACCCCATGGTATGAACATTTCAGCAAGCAGAACGGTGGATACATTGTTATTCCCTAAAATATATGCATGCTTGACACTCATAATAGAAGGTTACCACAAAATATAATATTTACATGATAAAATAAAATAAATCGTAGGGAAGAGTTAAGCCCTCGCTTTCACCAAAAAATATAAGTACTGAGAAAAACATCTTTTTATTTGTAAATAAGAGTATTTTACCTCCATAAGTATTTGTGATTTATCAAGCTCTTTTTATAATTATATTTTATCAATTAACTTCTAGCTTTACATCCATTTATCCATAAGGTCCTTCCATCTATTATTATTGGAAAAATTGATGAAAAATGGCTTTTTATTTATTTATTTTATCAACTTTAATTTCCTTTCAAAAGTATACGTAGTTATCGATCAACTCTCCAAGCAAAAAAAAAAAATATGCATGATTTATTTTAAAGATATGTAAATTAAATTTTATTTTGCAAGGAAAATAAATCGAAAATTATAATAAGAAATCACAAAAAATAAAAAATGAAATCAATCGATAATAATAAAAGTTAAACAAAATTCCTTTTTAAGATTTTTTTTAAATAAACCACTAAAATTTTAAAATACAAAACCGGATAAACTTAAAATTAAATCAATAAATATTTAAATTAGATAAACAACTTCAAGAAAAAAAAAAAAACACCATCAAAATTTTAACCTCAGAAAATCAAAGAAAGAAAAAATACCTCTAATTAACTTGTTAAAGAGCAATGATATATATATATATATATATATATATATATATATATATATATATATATATATATATATATATATCGTGATTTTAAAGCAAGTCGAGTCACTTGTAAGGGAAAATACTCCTATCATATTTTATTTTTGTTAATGTTTAGTGAAGGAAAATTGTCTACAATTATACTTTCATACAAAATTGACTGCAAGTGGTAGACGACTTCAGTCATCTGTAAAAAGTAGAGAATTATAGAGCATGTTTGGGAGTATATTTATTTATTTATTTTTAAAAAAATATATCAAAATGCATCTAATATCAAAATGTATGTTCCAGGGCCATGAAAGGAGTCTGAGCAGTTGAAGTTGATTTTTCCTACGCATCATGCTTTCTCCCTCCAATGGAATGTATAATGAGATATGATCCGTAAGATTTACTTCTAATTATTACTCCCTAGTGGAAGTCGACTATTTTGAATTACTTCAAATACTTGGCACGAATCACTCTACACACCACAGCAGTTGCTGTCAATCTTTCCTAGCTGTGGCTATTAGTTTAGCTACTGCTCTCTCTCTCGCTGCATCTCTTTTGCCTCTCCGTCAACTTCGATACTGCTACAAGATGGTAAGCTTCAACTAGGTCTTGTAAATGCCAGATAAAATCTTAAGTAAATAGAAATCTCACATATGATCCAAGTACAGATCAACTCGCTCATATATTCTTCAAGATCTTTAATTTGGTACTGTTTGCAAAACTTAGAAGTTTACTTGATTTTTCATTTAGAAAAACGAGCTATTTGGAGCATGGGACAATCGGGATCTACTTTCCGGGGGAATTTACTTTAGGGCAATCAGGATTTACTTTCTGGGGGGGATTTACTTTCCGGAAGTGTAGTTTCCTCAAATCTAAAAAAAACTATTTGCAAAGTTTGGAGAATTACTGGTGTTTTCACTAGAAAAAACCTAGTTTAGAGAGTTTCTCTTTGCCAAAGTTAGTGTTTAACAACATCAATTTAAACTGGATGAATTGTTAGGTAAAATAGGATTTTATTGATGAACCCAGGCTTCAATCCTCTCCTGTTCTAATTATTGCTTGGAGTTCTATTCAAGTGAATGCCAGAACATAATTTAGCCTACACATAATTACATTATTGTTCCCCCTCCGTGTTTTTATCCCGATGCATTCTTGCATGCTACGAGATTAAAAATAATTTCCAGCAATCTTCTGTTGGCTCAAAATGCTACGAAAACATCTTAAATATGTCTAAGGGTCTTTCAAGTTTCTTTCAAAATTAACAAATTAAACCCTAATAGTTGTTGCACATATCAACCTTCCGAGCATGTCATTTGAGGAGTCATTTAGGTATATTTGTGAAGTTTCTATTGAAATCGGATTGAATTGACATAATCTTACAGCTAGAAAAGAACACTTTGGCAGATAGCATGCAAATAAATTTGAAAGAAATAGTTAGATAATTGAAGCGGTAAGCATTTCATCAGGCATCAGCACGAGGCCCTGCCCAAGCATGTACAAGAAAAAAAGCGTAGGGAGAGCACAGCGGGAACCCCCGCCTCAGTCGTTCATGAAAAAGGGACCATACAGACTATCCACAACAGAAAATTGCATGTTCTCTGATGGTTTCCAGTGACGTTTCCTTTGGTTGATAAACCAGTTGTTTATCTGTTTCTGATCTAGGCCAGTCGATTCGGCCAACGCAACCTTATCAGCTTCCTGGAATTTGAAAAATAGCAAGACATGAGTCGAGAACTCAGGTTTTCCAACTAAATTCTGAGCATTAGAGTGTAAGAGAATGATTAGGGTTTTCACTTGATTATGATATTTGCTTCAAGGAAATAATTACCGTTGGGTATGGCCATTTGTTATGAATGTTCCACCAGTTTAGTAGGATTTGCCTTGCTTCCTTCGGTAGTTTTCCTTTCTTCTTCTGTTTTGAAAACGCATGCTTTAGGGTACTTATGTAACCACTATATTTACGTAATAGTTTGTCCTTGAGCTCTCGATCCTCATTTATTCGGCTACAATCTTGCACGTCTGCCTCTCCCCCACTGCCATCTTCATCAGATGAACCAGCAGCTTCATCTGGCAGGATAATGAACTAAAAGAATGAATGCCAACAAACATATATACCAAGAATATATCGATGATAAACAGCTAACAAGTTAAGAAGGCTTTAATCTACAACGTCAAATCCATTGACATTGTTTCGGCCATAACCAATACTTCTTTTCCGTAGCAACCCTACATATCTGAAACAAGCTACCACATACAGGATTAACACCACAACCATCATAAAACTGAATCTAGCGACTCTCTATGTAAATTTCATTCGACAGAATAAGCTCGGCACTACAGCCCGAGATAAAACAAATTGATTGTACCAATACCCTAATTCAAGATGGGGCAACAACATTTCAAAACACAGAACAGACGAACTTTGGTATTATCATTAAAAGCTGTTAAAAACCAGACCACACAGCCTTGAGAATTATATTAAATTATATGTATCACTACACCGGCAATCACTACACCGACCTGACACCATAGATGTCTGTCCTCACTAAGCGACTTACATTTTAACCATGCAAAACCCCCCAGATTATTTAATCGTTTCAATTTCAGAGATGACTCCAAAAATTTTAACGGGGACCATGGAAGCACCCAATTAATAAGTAACATATATTCAGCATATTATTTGTGCGTGTGTATATATATATATAAGGAGGACAGCCGAACCCAACCAGGAAATGAAAGTACATGCCCAACAAAGCATAGTGGAGGTGATCAAAGATTCAAAATCAACCACGAAACGAAAGGGTCTCGGAAAAATAAGTGGAAAGAAACAAAGAAAAGATAAGTGGGGAAGTGGGGTCCAACGTCATCAACACATGGAGGCATGATCCCATGTCTCCATGGATGTGATTTAACACCATTGCATGCTGTGCCATGAGGTCGGGACCCACAGTCAAATTTTTCAGAAAAAAAGAGTACGCACAGGTAAAACTTAAAAGTAGGAGAGAGAGAGAGAGAGAGAGAGAGAGAGAGAGAGAGAGAGACAGAGACAGAGAGAGGGTCAATCAGAGGTTCGTTGTGTCGTATCGCAGTCAGTGAGGGAGAGGGAGCTGGCGTCTTTAAGAGAGTACGGTTCCTTAAAAAGATAAAACTAAAGAGGTAACCCGCAAGGCACGCACGCCCTGCCCTAGACCCCACACAGTCTCTTCTTCCGATACTTCCAGTGACACGTCGCCTCGCCTCCTCACAAGTCGTATTAACTTCCCCCAACCTTGGAATAGCCCGAAAAATAAAAAATAAATCTTTTGCCCCCATTATTTTCTCCCAGAGAAAAAAAAAAAACAAAAGGGTATTTACAAGGACTCTATATTGCTTGCACCCAAAAGCTAAAAGAGTGAAGAATGGAAGAACAGCATTTAATATTTTTGCAGAACTGAATCACTGCAGCAGAGAGGAACATCCCCAGAACCTAGTTGAAATCAGACTAGAAAGTTTGGCCCAGTGAGAGTGTCATTGCTTAGAAGAACCTGGTTTTGCAGCGCTGAATGCAGGGGTCCGATGTGGTTTACAAATTTTATCAACCACATCCCTTTCATGCCCCTTCATGTCCAAACCCTAGATAACCACAAATATTAAACCCCAAAAATCATAAACCACCGAACGGAATTAAAAAAAAAAAAAAATCATCCTCACAACTGACAAAAAACACAGTAGATTAACTAGCCAAAGTTTGAGTATTTTGTCATCCTCAATCCCTGTGAGTTTTGAAAATTGAAACCCCTCATGTCAAAAAAAAAAAAACAATCAAAAGTTATCGGCGCAGATAATGTTTCCACTTACAAATCTATGTGCAGCTAGACCTTTTAAGACATCCTCGTCTCTTAACATAGATATCTATGAGAAACCAGACCAGACCGTGAAAGTTGCACCATGGAAGAAAGAGTGAACATGGACTAGGGAATGGAGAAACTCAACGCAGTGAAGAAATGGCAAAATGTGGACACCAACCATACATGTCATGGAAACAACTCGTTTGTGTGTGCGATCTTGGAGCCATTAGTAACATCGATGAGCTTAGACGCACTCTTTTTCTATCTTTTTTGTTTCATCTAAAGAAATTAGAAAATCTTCAATGAATGGCCGCCGATTTTTCCAAAAAAACATTACAAAAACCTAACCTGCCCACTGATATCCCTTACCTGTTTTTAGTTATTAAGATGTTTGGCTGAAAGCAAATTGAAAGACATCAAATTCAAAGATCATATTTCAATGGAGCTTAACTGGAGAAAAACAGCAATATAAACTAAGGGGGAAAAAATATTCTCCTAGTCAGTGTAGAATTTAATTCACAGCATCCACACCATGTTGACTATACACAATGTCAAGCAAAGACACCAATGATAAAACAAACATGAACATTTTAAATTTGTTTGCACTCCTGTTAATAGTTGAAGAACATGATCAATAAGCTTGAAAAATACAGCCTAACACATGATCACTCACAACATTCAAGTCATAAAGAGGCCACAACAGTAATCCTATTCCATTTTAAGCATAAAAGGAAACATAAATGGGGCATTTCACGGCTACTCCTCATTGAGAGAATGTGGAAAGCCAGTCGTATACCAAGGAATACTGTTCACATAAGATTGTGCATATAATTATTCCAGGCTATACTATCTCTTCCACCACTGAGAAAAAGGGTGTCATTGTTGAAATGTACCAGGCAACAATGCCGTGTGTGTGTTTCTAGATTTTTCTAAAAAAAAAAAAAAAAACTTACCCTAACCCTAAAAATTTCTTTGCCCATGGATTTTTAAAGCCATCTCCACTGAAACTTAAAGCAGAATGACAGGATCTCGAGATAAAAACAGCCCATAATTCTAGTCCAATAAGTAGAAAAGAGAGGTTATCTGTGCAGAATCAAGGAAAACCTCTAGTAATGCTTGGGATAGTAAAGGAACAGCTAAACACTTCAGCTGATGGAATAGAAGATTAAATGGCTGCGCCATGAGGAAGAACAAGAGATTAGCATACAACTGCAATACATAGCACAAGGAAGAAATGCGTGCAAGGGAATCCCAAGTTTTAGGGCCTTGAACATGGAATGATAGCAAGCTGCATGAAAGCATTCCAGCCATGGTGGTGCAAGAAAGCTCAATGATATGGTCGGTGAGTAGAGCTTAATTACAAATTACTTAAATCCTAATGATAAGATGATGAAATGTTGTAGCTATGGTCATAGATATATTAACAGAAAATAGCTCAATAAATACAAAGGCTAGTTCTTTTGATATTTCTTCAATAAAAGGATGTGAAATGGAGGGACCTCTCCAAATATGTTAATGAATATCAAGTCATAGAATCATAAAGAGTAATCAAGAGGCTGACCAAGAATTCAGCTTTTAGCAAACTAAGGCATGAAAGAGGGAAACCTCGTGTGCTTTCCATGGAACAACACCACCTTAACTCCAAGTTGAGAAAACATAAATCATAAACAAAAAGATACTTGAAAATATTCTGAGGAACAGCTTAAAAGCAAAAAGATTTTTCTTCTAATTCACTGTCCAGCATTAAGAATCCCTTTTAATAGCATTAAAGTCTCTAATTAGGGAATATCTAAAGCATCAAAATGCCACAAAAGAATATGCAAATCTTCACTGTACAAATGGCAATTGGCAGAAAGAATGCGAAGCCCACTATAGTATGTGTCTTCACAAACTCATGCACCCTCTTAAAATCAGAACTTTAGTTTCACGCATGCAAAGATTAAATAATTCAACCAATCCATACCTAAAGTTTTTATTCCCAGACAAAATCCATAAACTCCAAGCCAACAGCTAGAAACAGTGTACGAAATGTAGCTTTCTTTCAAAATGATTCTAAAAAATAACATGCGACTATACTAAATGTATGAACTTGTTGCCTTGAATACAACGAAATGCTACTAAATTAACAATTCTGGCGACATAGACCATCTGTATTCTGTGCAAAGTACAAAAAAGCCAGTAGTTTAAACATGTTATTGAATTACATTAAGCCTCAAAAGCAAAAGACCAGCAGTGATCAAGTACATTGAAAAGGAAAGGAGTAGATGACAAAGGAAGACAAGAGGAACATCCTAACACGAGCTGCGGGTGCTTCCTTACTTCCCTTGCCATAAAGAAAACATAATATTTTGAAAACCAAAATCATAGTCCTTAAGTCTACCATGATATTTCTTGTTCATTGAGAGATTCAGCTGGGAATCTGATTGATTTAGCCATGTGTATGATTAAGCTGAAAAGGGTTTTGCTTTCAGTCAAGCTATATTTTATATATTTCCAACTGCCTGCAACTCTTCCCAAAGAATTCTTAACATGCAAAGACAGCAGTTCCAAGACTTAAACTCTATGGATGCCAGAACTAATCCAATCCCATGACCTTTCCTGAGGAATAATTTTTAATTCCCACCCATGGCATGCACTACAACTCATGCTTTATTGAAACTTGGATCTCCAACCACAATACAAATAAAAATGACACCAACTTGTTTGAAAGGGAATTGCCTATCCCATTTGCATTCACACAGCCAGAGATTAGCATCCAAACACGCACCAGAAATGTGTAAAGATTGATCAGGCACAAGTCAGTATAACCTCAACCTTGTCCATGGACAAATATATGAATCAAAGGGAGTTTAGTTCATGAGGCACTTGAAAAACTCACAACTCATAGGCTCTTGTCAGTTCCCAAGATAAAAGAAATGTTTTTTTTATATATAATTTCTTTTCCAAGACATTCTCCATTATTCTGATGTTTTTGTTCCCTTTCCCTCATGCTTAAGATAAGAAGAAAAGACGGGTGATTACAAGTAACTAAACAATCAATCAGAATTAGGATCAGCAATAACACCAAACCACAATCGATCTGAATACAATTAAAAAATTGGAACATCAAAGGTGCTTTGAGACTAAAATGTTAAATTTACCAAATGAAAGCTTCTGTTGGTTTATATCCTTCAATGCAACCTATGACTAAAGCAGTTACCTCCATGCTTCTTCTTACCTTTAAGGCTAATAATTATGACTCTAGAATGCTCCCTTGAGAAAGTAACAAAAGGAAAGAGAAAGTAGATATGAAAGCCTGATGCCTCTAGCCCTAAAATGGATAACTTTCCTACATTTTCTCCCACATTGCAGTATTAATACAGATATATTTCCCACAAAGGGTCTTTCAATAGAGAGGTCCATTCCAAAGAGAAGGGGTTCTCTTTCTTTTCTAGGGTTTTTGCTGTATGGTTATGCTTTCTTTTTATCATTTCTACATCTGAAACCTTGATTTGAACAGCAAGAACGTGAATACATGTTTTTTAAAGGTGCAGCTTTTTTGTCCAGAAGCAATATGGGAAAATGGCCATGAAAGCAGCCTCTATTTATCATGTGATCAGCTTGTGCTGCTAAAATACACTAGGTTTTATGCTAACGTGAGCGCCTCTCTCTCTCTCTCTCTCTCTCTCTGATGTGGGTATCTCATTATGTAATTAATTACTATCACCGCTTCCAATGACAGAAGATTTAACTATAAACAATAAAATCCACTGCACAAACATCTACAAACTAGATCATATACTGAGTAGTAAAATAGAGAGGGGGGGAGAGAGAGACCATAAACTTGGCTTCTGGAAGGACCGTTGCAGAGAGTATTAAACTGAGCTTCGATATCATTCAAGAAAGTAGTGGCTTCATCAAAAGGCCTTGAGAGATCCGCTTTATACTTCATCAGAACGTCACAGTAAGTTTCCTGCAAAGAGAAAAACATCAACTGATATCAGTCGGAAAGAGAGGGAGGGAGAGGAGACTAAAACTCCATTTTGAAGAAGAAAACCTAGAAAAGACAAGGAAATAATATTTCATTGAAATCAATACAGATCAAAATACGAAGCCCGGAAACAGCTAAACAAAGCCATCAAAGCTGAAAACTGAGAAAGTTAGCAGAAGAGAAGAGAGATAGGAAATCTCTTCTTAGGGTTTGGGCTACTTCAAGAAGAGAAGTTTGAGGAGGAAAAAGAGACCATGAACTCGTCGAGCTCGGGATCGGCACCCAAGCAAGAGGCGACAGTATCATTGGACCCTTTGGAAACATCATTCGCTAGCCGGATTTCATCTAATAAATAAGCCATCTCTGGCGGTGCTCCCACCTGCAAAACACAGAAATAAAAAAATAATAAGAAAACAAAACAACAGTAGACTTATCAATACACTTTATGGAGTACTAACCAATAAATACTGGAACTTTTCAATTTCCAAGACTTTCAAAAGTCTAACAGCATGTATGGTCTACAGTCTACACAGTTTCCCTATAGTATGAGCCTAGCTAGTGAGAAAAGTTGGTATTCCACAGGAGTATTTCAACAAAAATGTCAAATAAATTGATCGACTTAATCACATGAAAGGAAAAGTTTGCAGGAGAAACCACATGCAATTGCAACGACAGAGCAAAAAACTACACTCAAAAATTGTTGAAACAATGCATTTCATGGATCAAATTGAGATTTTAAGACATCCCTCAAACCATGACTGTCCTCAGACCACCGAATCGTTGGAAACCAGGAATCCCGTATTCTTCAAGTTTTTTTTTCAAGAACTTCAGACTCCATTTACAAAAAGAGCTCGTCCTTCAAGTTGTATCATCACTTGGCCAAACTTTCCATTCTAGATTTGCTTGAGTTCTTTTTCTTCTTTTTTTTGTGCGTGTGCTTAATCGTTTCTTGAAATCTTTTGAGACTATTAAATAGCTCAATCCAAACTATTAGTTGCGAAAAAGATTAGTGTGTATACCTTCTGGCAATCAATATAAGCCTCAAGTAACTTAGGGTAAAGCGGGTGAGAAGCAATTTTAGCCCTAATTGCACAAGAAACCTCCTCCTCTGAATTGTTACTATTACTATGATCACCAACACCAGCACCCCCTCTCTGCTGATGCTGCTGATGTAGCTCCGCCACCATTGAAGCAGCATCAGATACTGAGGAACCACAAAACATCTGCTCCGATCCAAAAACAGGAAATGATGGCTCCCCAGCTGGGGAGGTGAACCCTACAGGATGGTAGTAATTAGCCACTGGAGCAACCATGTTCTCTGATGGAACCTGAAAAGAGTAATCAGAGCTAGTCGATTGAAGACCGTAAAGTTCTTCCATCATTGAAAGAAAGAAAGAGTCAGGATTAGCGAACTGAGTTCTTCTACTAGTTTGCAGCAGCAGAAGCAGTAGTGGTAGATACTGGAAACAGAGAAAGAAAGATAATGGAGGTACTCCTGTGTTGAAATACAGAAAGAGGTGTGGTTTGTAGCAGTAGATAATGGGAATGCGCCGAGGAGAGAAGAGAATAAAAGGAACTGTAGTTACAGTACGTAATATAATAAAGGACTGGGGGATACGCGCGGGTGATCAATTGTTTTTTCTTTTCTACCATTAAAAAATAAAGTCTTATAATCTCATAAACCCGAATTAACTTTACTAATTCTAATACAAATTATAAAAAATTTAAGGTTCGGTAATTTAATATTAAAAAAAATAGATTCGGCTAATCTTTAAAATCAGTAATCTGATCATGAGACTAAAATGACTATAGAGAAGATAAAAAAAAAACAATTTAGATAAAATTCTTAACCATCAAAAAATAAAAATAAAAATAGTAATTAATAGTTTAATACAAAGAGGACCAGATCCGGTATAGAAACTAAAGAAATAGAATAATAAGAACTTGGTCGGAAAAAATAATAATTAAAAGAGTAACAACCAAATTTGAATAAAAAAACAAATAAAATTAAATATTGAGGGACAAAACTCAAAAAGAAGATTGAGAAAAGAATATAAGAAAAGAAATTAAAAAAAAATAAGGACTAAATCAATAAAAAAATGTCAAGAGGACAAATTGAAAGGGAAAAAAATCAATCAAAAGAAATAGGATTATATATATATATATATATATATTCAAAACAATATATAAAAGAAAATTCAAAACAAAAAAAAAACCCAATTAGACAAAAGAATATCATAGTTGTAATTTTTTTTTATCTATTATTGTTTTTTATTCAAAACAGTGTTATTTTTATTTTTTAGCATAATAAAAAAAATCAAGCAACTAGTGCATGTTTCGAAAGAACTCCAAAAGTGTTTTGGAAAATTTTGAATTTTTTTTCTTTAAATGAAATCTTTTAGTATTTTTATATTATTTTGATATGATGATGTCAAAAATAATTTTTTTTTAAATAACATTATCTTAATGCATGTTCAAGTGAAAAAAAATAACTTAAAAAACAACCACAGACATATTCCTAATCACTCTCTATATAAGAGAAATCATGTTAAACTCCATTGATTTTGTTTTTTGCTATTAGTTTCTTGATAATTTCATTTTTTACTTCATGCCCAATAAAAAAATCTAATTGTTCTTTGTAACTCCGATCATTCGTCTCAACCAGTGACTCAAAACACGACGGAGTTTGACTCTTTAGGTTGGGTTTTAAAAACATGATAAAAAATAAGCATAAAATATGATAAGAAATTTCAATAAAATTAAATAATAAGAGATGAAATTTTCAAAAAAAAAAACACAATTGCAATCATAATAATAAAAATAAAATTCAATAAAAGAAATTAAAATAAAATCATAGGGATTAAATAAAAAAATCCATTTTTTTTAAATAAATAAGAATCAAAGCATAAGGATCAAATTTGATAAAATAAATAAATAAATAATCAAATATGAAAAGAGAATAAAGAGTTAGATTCTCTTAATATGGGAGAGAGAAAAGAGAGGGTAAAAGAAATATTATTTATAAATCTTTGATATATGGAGTTGTTTTTATTTTTTTACAAAGATAAGAATATCTTTGACCCCACATGATGATTACAAAGTAAAAAAAAAAAAAAATCTAAAAATACCCTTATATCTTAAGCAAATGAAAGTTGGTAAAAACAATTTCGGTAATTACTTGTATAAAAATATTACAAAGATCCTTGACACTAAACGATAATTGTAAGAAAAACCTTGGAAAAAAAAATCTCAACCTCGTGCATAAAAAAAGGTTGTCTCTAAGTAAGAAATATAACAGAGTGAAATCTGAATCTGAAAATTATAACACGTAAGCTTTTTTATATTTTATATTGTGCAGTAAAGTAAAATTATATATTATTTTACCTCTACATGTGTGTTTTATTTTATTTTAAATTTTGGAAAGCAAAATCATTTTGATAGTCCAGTAAAACACAGTGATGCGCTATGGCTTTATGAAAGTAAAAAGTGTAATAATCTTTCACTCTCAGGTGCTAATTCATTTCAGCTTGATGATGATTGGTCAGAATTAGACCAGGAAAGAGTGTTCAAAAAGTGGGTAAAGTGGTCTTTGTGATTTTAGCGTACAAATAAGAGGAAGTACTTCCGAGGCATGGACCCTTCTTTTCACACCCTCCTGCGCCACCTATATACTCCTCCACCGCCATTGCTGCGCGTTGCCCTCACTTGCCTTGAAAGAATCTTTTGAACTCTCTGAATTCCCGTTGCAGCCACACTTTTAGCAAGATCACTCCTATGGTCTTACACACCACCGCATGCGAGGTTAAGTTTTTTTTTTTTAATTTAAAAATAATATTTAGATATTGTTAATTGCTTTTTATTGGAAGAAAAATGTAACTGTATAGGTAGTTATCCGATTACCTTTACATGTCTAAAATCAACATAGATGACCTGTAAAATCAATAAGCTCGTCTTTTATAGTTAATTATCTTGTTTTTGTTTGATTGATCTATTGCTGTTGTTGATTTTGTTATCAAAGATTAGATTAACCGGGCTTATGGGATCCATTTAAGATTATTGTTGTTGTTGTTTTTGTTATCAAATATTAGATTAACCGGGTTTATTGGATCCATTTAAGATAGTGGCCGTGTCTCAAATTCTTCTTGGTTATTTAAAAATATTATCATCAATTGAGTATTTTTTTTCATATTAGAAAACATTTGGTTAAACCTGTAAGGTAACGTGAGTCACCCATCTAAGTACTTAAGTTGTTTTTTATTTTTTTAAATTGAATATTGTTTACCTTCCGTACTTGATAGATTATGATTAGGCTTTTCTGATCTGTTTTAATTTGCGATCACATGACTATCATGATCTCATGTTTCTGATCATAAGTTTAGTAGGTTAATCATAATTAATATTGGTCAATCCTGGAGATCAATTCCATAGTAAATATTTTTAAAATATATATAAATTAATATATCATCTTTTCAATATCTTAAAAACATCTCGTCCAATATATATATATATATATATATATATTACTTTCTAATATCTTTTCATCTGCGTTTCAGCGAGGATGGATAATTACTAAAAGGAGTAATTGATGGTAGCTCAAGGGAACAAACAGCGTGTGAACTGGCGCGTGAAAGAACGAGAGTTGTGGTCGATTATGTCGCCCAGCGCATCCGCTTACACCACTCCTATTACTGCTTTTTATGTGTGAGCTTGACAGATGAATGCAAAGAGCAAACAATTAGGATCTTTTACTTGTTGACGACGAAAAAACACCTGCATCGTTTCATTATTATTATTATTATTATTATTATTATTATTATTATTATTATTATTTTGACTAACATGTCCTAAAATGAATGATAATGTAAATATTCAATAATTATTATTTTAGTAATTGTAGGATTTGAACTTGAAAAATATAAGAAGAACAAATCTTTTAATACCAAATTCTTATACATAACACCTATTAGATGGTTGCATCGTTGTATTATTTGATGCACACAGTCGAACCCTTAACTTTTCAGTTTTTATTAAGTGTCAGTTTAGTAGTATAATTGAGATTGTTTTTCAAAGTGTTTTTTTATTTAGAAATGTATTAAAATGATATTTTTTAATTTTTTAAAAAATTATTTTTGATATCAGCACGTGAAAATAATCTAAAAATATCATTTTTAAATTTAAAATAAGATATAATTAAAAATTAAATGTTTTTGAAATATAGTGTCATACCCCTATACAAAAATCATTTTATACACATCTTATATAATTACAGTTGAATGCCCTCGAGAAGCTTTGCCTCAAGATATATTATGAAGAGCATGGGGAAAATTAATTTATATTGTTATTTTAACAAAAATAATTCTTAAAAATAAATAATATAAGCATCTTCTTCTTCTTCTTCTTCTTCTTCTTTTTCTATATATATGTATATATGTATATATATTACTATATATATAAAAGCCGTGGCCAATTCACTGTGCACCAGTGCACTGTACACACAGACACAGTGCACTGTGGATTGCAACAGTAGTTTTTTTTTTTTTGCTTTTTTTTCCTAATTATTCTTTTTCTTCTTTTTTTCCTCCTTTTTTGCTTCTTCTTTTTTTGCCTTTTTTGTATTTTTTACTTATTATTTTTTTGTATTTATTATTATTATATATATTTTTTTTCTACTTATATATTTTTTTGGTTTTTAATAATCGGGGTGTCCGAGCTGGCTTAAATGTACCACGATTAATCTCCATATCCAAATTTTCTTGATAACCAGGGTGTCCAGGCCAACTTATGATTACAACGACAATCCCCGGACCCATTTTTTTTTTTTCTAAAATGCTTTCCTGCTGGTATATTTTTTTATAATCGGGATCTCCGACCAGCTTAAGCACACCACGACTAATTCTTGGGCCGAATTTTTTTAAAAACAATATGGATTGCTACAGTGCTTTCACGCTTATACTTTTTTTTTTTGTTTTCTTTCGCTTATACATTTTTTTGTAACCATGGTCTCTCAGCCAGCTTAAGCTCTTTTTTCACTTATATATTTTTTTTCACTTATATTTTTTTTTTATAACCACGATCTCCGGCCCAGCTCAAGTGCACCACCACTACTCCTTGGACCAAATCTGTTTTTTGATAATCGGGGTGTCCAGGCCAGCGTGGACACACCATGACCAATCTCCAAACCAATTTATTATTATTTTTTATTTTTTTCCTTATATGTTTTTTTGTTCACTAATCTCCGAACCAATAATAATGATAATTTTAGTGATTATTTTTTTATAAAAATCTTTTGATTTTTTTAAAGATTTTCCTGAAATTTTAATTTATATCGGTGATCATTTTAAAAGTAATATTACTCTATTTTTCTCTTTATTCGTTTTTTTTTTTGTTTTCTGTTTCTTTATTTGTTCTTTAGATTATATGATTTTTATGATTTTATTATTTATGCAATAATAATGATAATTTTAGCTATTGTTTTTTTATTGTTTTTTTATAAAAAATCTTTTGCTTTTTTTTTTTCATGGAAATTTAATTATTTTAATTGTTTTGGTAGTAATGTTAGTAATAATTTTAGCTTTAATAGCAATGATAATGGCAATAACGTTAGAATGAATTTTCAATCTATGTTTTTGTCTTTTTGTTGATAGAAAATTAACAACTTATTTTTTTATTTGATTATTGTATGTATTTTCATAATTTATATTTTATTTTTGTTTAATTTAAATTGAATTATAAAATGAACTAATCTTAATACAGTGAACTTAATAATTTAGATATCCGAGTTTTCTTGCTTTTTTAATGATGATGATAAATTTATGCTGGTTATTTCGTTTGAAACTACTAAACAGATAAATTTATATCGATTATAAATTCATATATTTTATAAAAAAAAAACTTGCACTTGACATAAATTCTGCACAGATTTATTATTTTAGCTAAATTTATATTATAATAAAAAATATACACAATTAATATTTTTTACATTAAAAAAAATATTATACCGCCCGCGGCGAAGCGCGGGGGCATTGTCTAGTATATATATATATATAAAAGAACTTTTTAGTGACTCCATTCTCTTGGCAAGAAATCACCGCCGATGTAAGAAAAATGGAGGTTCTAGAAGTAACCACCTCCGATGTTGGATGCCTCTAAGATCTAATATCTATGTATAGATATCTAAACTATACAAAAAATATACTACTAAAAAACTCCTAACTCATTATTTAGAGAGAATAACAACGTTAATTATGAGACAAATATACCATAGATTTGAATTCGTTAGAGGTTTTTTTTAAAAAATATATATATATTTTTCTAAAACAATTTTCTTACTCCAACAAAAATAAGAATTATCACCATATATAAATAAAGTTGAAAGTATTAAATCTTTTGTATATGACATCCATATAATCTATATAAAAAAAACTTAATTATCAACTTAACCTTATTTCTAATTTAAATTTTTTACATTCAATAAAATTAAATCAACATGAAGTATAAATCATATCAAATTGATAGAGATAAAGTGTTTAGTATACCTCTAAATATAAAACACAGTGATGATGGTGGCTGGTGCATGATGTTTTGGCAAAAAAAAAAAAAATTAAGCCGCAATGATGAAGTGATTGTTTGAGAGTATGGTTGAATTTGTTTTTAAAAATATTAATTTTAATATTAACACATGAAAATGATCTAAAATCATTATTTTTTTAATTTAAAATAAAAAAATATTTTTTGAATTTTCTTAAAAGTATTTTGTCCACCGATATGGTAAAATAAAGTAATTATTCTCTACCCAAGACATGTATGTACACATGAATCACGATTCTAAAGCATGTGATGAGTTGAGACCTATGTATGCCACGGACCGTGGATTATTTTAAACACAGCAATCAAAATCCTAAAGTTTTTTTATTCTTAAAATACAAGGATCCTAAACTAAGTATGAAATATATATATATATATATATATATATATGACGGCTCTCGTCATGAAAGCAACATGCATCAGTGAGCTTTATTTTATAGTAAAGTGGCAGTGGAAGTTTTAAACTTTTTTAACAAGTAGATGGCCGAATTTGGGGTCCAAAAAAGGTTATTAAAATTATAAATTTTGTTAGGAATAGAACCGATCCCCCCATAAACTTTAGAATATTTTCCCAGACTCGCATGTTTCCTTTCTCTATTGATAACTAGTTGCCCACTAGAGCACGAAAATAAATAAATAAAAATTCTCTTTTGACATTCACATCTTTTATATATTCTCGAGGTTAGCATCTCGCCGAGAGGAAAAATCAAAATTTGAATCTTGCTTCCCAATTAATTTTAGTTTTGAGTTCAATAGTGGCTAATACGATAATTATTGTAGATTTATATAATCATTAATTTCAAATCCTGTAAAAATAATCGAGATACACGTAAACTGGTTTGGAATACTGACACTAGCCAAAAAAAACTCACTAGTCTACCCCACCATTATCATATCAATAACACAATCGAAAACATATATAATTTGTAGTTGCATTTTGACAGATATCATGCACTCCACCACTATCTCTGCATGTTTACCTTCCAAATGGTTAAGTTTAGGCAATGAGTGGCATCTTAGCTTGCACTAGATACTTGTCAATGTTACTCTGTACGTCAACTTATTTTTCATATAAAAAATATTCAATCATGGTTAATGTTTTTTTTAGTAAAAATAATTAAATCATATAATAATTAATTTAATATAACTAGGTTAACTTGACATGTTTAAAAATAATATAGACATCCAATAAGAATATAGTTTGATTAAGAAAAATCAATACAATATTATTTTTAATATTGAAATGACAACCTATTATATTGATTTTGATCAACTCGGGTTAAGCTGTTAAAATCGTTATCTAAGTTATAACACCTTAATAACCTTATATAAAAGAAATAAAAAATATTAAACCCAATTCTCACTCAATTTAAATGTTAAAGAATAAAATTGAAGAAAAACAATCAGCTAAAACATGAGTTTAGTCAACCCGTATTAACTTGTTAAACTTGGATTATAAGATCAAGATAGCCTTATAAAAAAACATATAGGAATGAATTATAAAGCCCAATTCTTAATCGGTTCCATGTCGAAGGATGAAATAAAAAAATTATAAAAAACACTAGAGTCAACCAATCAAACTCGTGACTTGAGTCATGAGATCGAAATAACATCATATAACATGAATTAAAATATATTATAAAGTTTAGCTCTCAATCAACTTAATATTAAAGAATGAAATTAAAAACAAAACAAAAACAACACTAAGGCAAACCCGTCTTATCCGTGACTCTGGTTATAAGACCATGATAGCCATATTAGAAACATATACAAAAATAAATTATAATTCTCAAATCAATGTAATGTTGAAAGATTAAATTGAAAAAAATAACAACTCGAATGAACATGTCAAACCTGGATTAGAGAATTGAGATAATTTCATAGAAATAAAGTTGAGAAAAAATATAAAGTTTAATCTTCAATCAATTAAAAAAAATATCAACTAAAAAATAACAAAAAAAAATCATAATTGGCTTGGCTAACTCGTAAAACTCATAAAACTCTCGACCTGGACATAAAACTATAAAGTTAAAATCTAATAAACTTAACATTGACTGCTAAATCAGAAAAAAAAACATTTTAAAAATATAAATAAATCCTCAAAGCTTTTAACGAGAAAAGTAAAAAAAATCCTTGGCATTTCAGTAAGCAGTAAAATGCCAAGGATTTTTAGTATATGTTATTTAAGGCATGAAGTGAGTTGGGTGGCCTTTCCAAATTATAAAGATTTAGACTGTACCCAATGCCAGCCCTGCCACAGCAAATTCAGAAATTCTGGCACAGGCCTACCCACGTGCCATACGATAGCAAAATACCATGAAAGCTAATTAACTTATTGCATCATGCAAATCACATGCCGAATTTTATTTTTTAAAATATTTTTTATTTTCTTTCTTGCTTGAGATCAAACTTGAAATTCAAAATGCCTTGTATAATCTATTTAATATTTTCCAGTTTTTTAATGCTTTTAACACCTAAAATCATAGGGCTCACCAACTATTTTTTGTGTCTGTTTAATAATTTGATTGAAATTGCTTTTGAAAATATTTTATGTTCAAAATTATATAAAATAATATTTTTTTTAAATAATTTTTGACATCTGCATATAAAAATGATCTAAAAATAAAATAAAAATTAAATTTTTTTCAGACACTGCCGAAAACTTTAAAGAAAAATGTAATAACTATATCGCCTTAACTTTTTTTTTCTTTCGTTCAATTAAATGTTTTTACGTTCAATTAACTTTATAGTTTATTTTAAGATTTGGAAAAAATCAGACCTGCAGGTCAATAAACTTATATAAACTATACACTGTTAGTAAGATATAGATGTTGTCATTTAACAGTAATCGATTTAATATATCGAAATGGAAGTACTTAATCAAATTGTTTGGTGCTAGAGGGATCAAATTAATATGTCTTACGAGTATAGGGACGAAAAGAGTCCCGAACCACCCATCAAACGACAGTATCTGAAAACCAGCGACCATGGTTGTTGCCTCTCGAGTACGTATAATAACCACCCTTCTCGATTGATATGCTTCGTAGTAGAGGTCGGGGTGAATCGCAACTCGGTGTCAACAATGGGTGGTAACTCTGATTGATTGAAGCCTGGGGTCCTGTAGTGGTATAGGCTCGCTCTGATTGATCGTCCTGGATGAAATGTGTTGGGGTTCCTTTCTAAATTTGAAATGAAAAACTTCTTAGGCTGATTTGGTTGGAGATCTTTTTGGAAATCTTATCTCTGTTGATCTTAGCACAACAACCAAAAATCGATCTGATATTACAAGGGTTCTAATTTCTACATCATTTCATGGGTTTATTAACATAAATCACAATCTTGAGGTTGAAAGGGATGTATTTTAGTGGAGCCCTGCTCAGCCAACTTTGCCTGATAGGCACATGGAAAGTTGTGAGAGAGAAAATTGGCCTAGGGGGATAGGAGTTTTGCTTACAAGAGTAGAGCTCAAGAAGCTTTGCATGACATGTCGCTTCTAACATTACACGCATAGATAGGCACAAACACAAAATTTCAAACCAAATTGCGGGTCTTGGTTGTGATATTAGGCACTTCGCCTTTGTGTCCACTTACTGTTCGACAAAATGCTCCAACTATTTTTGTGGCATTACAAATGCTTAGATGGCAATGCAGACGCAGTAGAGTTCTGTACGCACGAGCCGTATCACAATGTCTTAGCAGCTGCAACATACAAGCTGCAAGAGGGGGATAGGCCAAGTCGAGCTAGTAGCATTTTGCTATTCGATGTAAATGCTGATGTGGGTCGGTTTGATTTGTTTTACCACGTGGAGACTGCAGGGATTTTTGACTTTAAGTGGAGTCCTGTTGGTTGTAATGGTAATGTGGGCCAATGCTTGCTCAAGTTGATGCTGATGGTTACTTGAGAGTTCGTGGGATAGAGTGCTGTTCTAATGGAGGTAAAGACACTTTGAAATTGAAGATTTTTAGTTGCATGACATGCGCGCGCGCATTTACAAAGTCATAGTTTTGATTCTTGAAAAATATGAAGGGAAAAAAACGAATTTTGCCTAAGAGATGTATGGTAAAGTTTATTCTTACGTCGTTAATCTCACAATTATCCATGTCCTTTAACATGCATTTTCTTGGAAAAAAATGATGGTGGTCCTTCCTATAGGTGCCTTTCTCAAATGTTAATGTCATAGGTGACTGTTAAGTTGATAAATTCATTCATGTGGCATTGCCTCGAAAGACCCGGAATATGACTTTTTTTCTTACTTGTGATGGGAGGGATTCAGAAAGGGAAAGGGTTAACATTTATGTGTAACCTAACAACTGGACAAAGTAGGAAAACAACGGTTAATATGAAATGAAACTGCAAATTTAGCGACTTGACTACGAAATCTATGTTCTTGTTATTACTATTTGTTTGGCTATTAAAAGCTGTTAATTCTTGATACAGGGGACTCTCTATCTCTAAGAGGGATAGATGGTGAAAAAATAAGCTCAATGTGTCTTTGTTTGGACTGGAACCCACCAGCCACATCTATCTCAGTGGGGCTTTCTGATGGTTTTGTGTCAGCATTCCCCTTTCCGGAGTCCCAGTTAGATGTAATTCAAGAGTGGAAAGCACATGAATTTGAGCTATGGGCTGCGTCATTTCACATTCACCAACCTCAGTTGATATACACAGTGGTTCGGATGATCGCAAATTCAGTTGGGATTTATGGGATGATCCTTCCAATTTGGTATTTCAGGATTCTAAAATCCATAAGATGGGTGTCTGATGCACTGCAAATAATCCTAGTGACCCTTATATCTTACTCACTGGTAGTTATGATGAGTATCTAAGGCTATAGGATGTAAGATCAATTTCAAAACCAGTCAATGAAACATTAGTTTGTTCTGGGGGAGGAGTTTGGAGAGTCAAGCACCACCCATATGTACCAGGCGTGGTCTTAGCAGCTTGCATGCACAATGGGTTTGCAGTTGTGAAGAGATGTGGAGAAAGGTGAACTGATGGAAATCTATGCCAGGCATGACTCAGTTTTTCTTTTTAATAACTGAGGTGTCTGAGTTAGTTTACACGCACCACAATTAATCACTGGACCCATTAAACACACTACAAGCCCAATGAGCAGATAAAACACCACGGAGATGACAGACATGCATAAAGAGAATTGAACCCAGATGCAGAAGGAACAAGTCCCTTCCCCTAGGCCAAAACCTCAAGTGCACCAAGCATGGCTCGGTTGCTTATGGTGTAGATTGGCAAAAGGGAGAGTTATCTCAGAAGGTCAAGCAAAACAGCTCTTTAGTGGCTACTTGTTCCCTTTATGATCGGCTTCTTCGGATATGGATACCAGAAAGCTGTATTGTTAAGCGACTTGGATGCAATTAAGTACATCTCATTGCAAAATTCTGAATAAATTCATTGCTGCTACTTCTGGGATGCTTTATCATATCTTGTTAGGTATGTATCATTTATGCCATGAAATTGGTACTCGTTTGTATTATTAATAGCTTCCAATAAAAACTCATATGTCCAGTCAGAGCTGGCTAGAATATTTTTCTTCATTGTTATTTTCTTTCCAATCTTTATTTTATTTTATTTTATTAATGTTCATCATGAATCATTTGAATTTGAATTTTTTTGATGCTTTTGATTTTGATGATGACACTCCTATGCTCGCCTTCCAAGTTGCTACTACAGTGGTTATTGAAGAAGAATCGATACATCAAAGGCGAAGAATAGAGTCTTTTGGCTCTGTTTTTGGACACAATATCGTCAATCGTAATAGAAAGGAAGATAAATTAAGGCTATATAATGATTATTTTGTAGAAAATCCCAAATTCACTGAAAGTTAGTTTTGAAGGAGATTAGGATGCATTGTTGTCTTTTTTTTAGGATCACAAATGCGGTGGATGTTCACAATCCATATTTCAAACAAAAAACATATGCATTTGGTGTTCTTGGCTTATTTTGTCTTCAAAAGATAACTTCAACTCATAGGATAGTTGCATATGATATTCCTACAAATCTTACTGATGAATATCTTCAGATTAGGGAAAACACTGCGATAAAAAGTCTTAGAGCTTTTGTCAAATCAATTGTTAAAGTTCTTAGAGATTGACATCTAAAGGCACCAAGCGAGAACGATATTGGTTGGTTATTATCAATTGACGAGCAACATAAATTTTCAGGGATGTTAGGTAGCATTAATTGCATGCAATGAAAATGAGAGAAATGTCGAACTGCATGGTATGAGATGTATATTGGATATTGTCGTGAACCTGCTATAACTCTAGAGGCGGTAGCTTCATAAGATCTTTGGATATGAAAAGCCTGAATCACTAAATGATATTAATGTTCTTAATCGGTCACTTGTCTTTGTTGCACTTCCTAAGGTCATGCTGCTCCTATCAATTACATCAATAATTGACATGAATATACAATGAGATACTATTTACTAGATGAGATTTATCCGAATTTGTCAATCTTTGTTAAGACAACCCCAAGGCCATTAGGAGCAAAGAAAAAATATTTTGTACGAAAACAGGAGTCTATAGGAAAGGATGTCGAGAGGGCATTTGGGGTGTTACAATCTCGTTTCGCAATAGTGTATTGATTTGTGAGATACTGAGATGAAAAAACCTTTGCAAATATTATGAAAGCTTGCATAATAATGCATAATATGATTATTGAGGATGAAGGAGTAATGGACCTTGGATTTAACCATGAATGCTAAATTAGTCTTTTATATCAGTGTCACATGGTGAAACACCAAAACTACATGATTTTCTTGGATAAAGCAACGTACTCCCAACTCCAAGAAAATTTGATTGAATATTTATTGGAATAATACAATAATGAGTAAATGATCATTAAATTTAAAGTTCTTATGTTATCATAATTTTCAAGTATTTGTAAGTTTTTTTTTTATGGTTGTTATATTTCAAGTTAATTAATCTTACTTATTATTGTTGATTGTTAGAAAAACTTAAAAAATAATCTGAATTGATATCAATTTATAACATGATAAAATATTAAAAATTGATAAAATTAACACACTAATCAATATATTTATAGAATCCAATAAGTTTAGACATAATTAATTAAAAATACATTCCCTTACAAAAAATTCAATCAAAAAATTAAAAATTAAAACCCTTATTTTTTATAATTTCTAACTTTCTATTTTGAAAATACGTTGTAGAAATTGGATCCAAATTAGAAGTATTGATTTTTATAAAAAAAATTCTTTCTCAATTGTGTCCAATTCTTGTTTCTTTTGACTTTGTTTAATCATTATATCTTGTTGCTTCAACATAATTTCTCTATCTTGTTTTTTTTATCCTCAATTTCAACTTAAGTATGCTTGAATTGCTATAAAAAAATTGTTACAATTGTATCTCCAATTGTCTCTTTTCTTGTCTACGTTTAAGTCATTTTTTTGCAGCTTTTTGCCAATTTGTCTATCTTGATAAATAAATGCTTTATTATCTTCTCCTAAACTAACAACCAAAATATCAGCCACTCTATGATATCATATGAATGTGTCTCGCCATCACAAAGCTAGTACATTGAGGAAATCATAGCTCAAAACTAGTACCACCATTCATAGCTAGATGGAAGATTGAGCCAAAACCTGGAAAGAAAACTACTAGCTAGACAGCATGCAGTGGATTCTGGACAAACAAATTGAGTGGGAGCTCATCTCAACAGACCTCTTCGGATTTCAAGTCCAAATCGAACTGGTTGTACAAAGATTTAGAAGATATTTTTGCATCAAAATGAGATTAAAGGACCGAGGAACATATCATGGTGTTTTAACAGTGACTTCATCCATTAGAAACACCTGCTGTACACTTGACACAAGTTTTCATCTGCTAATATCTGTGATTCTGGCTCATTGACCCATCAAATTGGATTGCTAAACTGTTATTGATTAAAGTCTTGAGGAAGCTAGTTTTATTGAACGTTGAGCTTAGGAGTTTCAAACGTCCCCCCACCTGATTTTATGTTTTTTACAGTCATTCACTGCAAAATGAGTGGCTTATCACCCATTGATCTCTGCTCTTTCTTTGCCTTTCTTCATCGTGGCAGACAAGAATCTTTCATTTGTATTAAGATTTTTCACGGTGGGCAAGAACTCGTCGTATGTAATGGGATGAATAATGAATGTGGATGAGCAAACAGCTCAAGACACGGATGTTTAGTTCATGCAACAAAAGCATTCAAAACAAATTAGATATTAAATATATTTAATAAAGAATTGACAGAATTAATTCCCACCACTACCAGTTTTAAATATCCATCATAAAATCATAATTAAACCTATAAGTCTTGGCTTTATATATGATGTTTTTGAGCTGAAAAAAAAATAGTTCAGGTTTAAAGAACCTCTTCTATACGAAAACCGATCAAGCTCATGGGCTAGATTGGGCAGAACAATAGTTTTTTGATTAAAGGTTTTAGGTTTCACAACAAATATGCCTGCAAAATGTTTTTTGATATCAATTCACCCATGGTTTTTGATGTAGTGAAGGAATAGTAAAAGGTGACTGTGTTAAAAATGTTTTTTTGAATAACGGAAAACAATGTTGCTTTAGTTAAACTATGCAAATTACAAGGACCAACTAAAATCAATTACAATATAATGTTGCGAAGATCATTATAATTACACAATCAGAACATGTGCTCGATCAAATTAACATCTTTTGCATTTAAAATAAATTATGGAGGACTTATACACGCACAAAAAAAGATTGCCTATAGTAAAAGGCATGGTCCTAAGTCCACCCTTTTTGCTCGCAACCTCTTGGGCTCTTCACTTTTCATCTCATGTATCTTTTACGAAACCTTCTCATCTAAAAATTTAAGTCTAAATTATTAAATAAAAATTTAGAATATAATTTATATTATTTTCTAACATCATCTCCATACTCTCTTCTCCTGACATGAACTGATTAGTTTATTAGTTTTTATTTATTTATATTGATGTCAAATTGTTTTTTTTCTTATATTTTTTTTTCATTTTTTGTTTAAGTTATTGACCTTTTTTTCTTTGATTGAATTTTTTCCCCATTATTAACACAATAAGAATAGTAATTTTAATTTTTTTTCTTGCTTCCTCTTTTTTTAATGTTTTCGATTTTTTTCGTCGGTGTAATTTAATAATTTTTATTGTTTTAGCAATAATAGTAATGATATTTTTAGATGTTAAGAATTCGGTGTTCCTGTTGTTATAATAAAGTGTGCTGATATGTTTCATTATATCAAACCTTGCATGTATAGAAGTTATATTTTATTTTTGAACTAGTAAAATCTATTAATTATTTTAATCTCAATAATTATAAAAAATATTTGCTCGCTAGTGGCAACTAAAAGATGAAGAGATCCTGTTTTGATGCAGAAAACAGCTTCATTCGGTGGACAAGTACCATCTCATACTTACTTCGAAATATATGAAGTTCTTATGCTTCTGTTGGATTGTTTTCCCTTCTAAAATGAATTATTATTATTTTTATTTATTTTATGAACGATGCGTTCTGGTGGCATGCATCTTTCTGATACGGCGATGCATCCAAGAGCTCAACATTTGTTTTGACATACAGAATAAACAAAAAGATAGTTTATATTATTGTCCCAACGAGTTTCTTACTAAATGAATTTACCATGTCTTGAGACCGATACTTCACGCAGAACAATCGCTAGAGATCATGGTCCTGGTCGAAATTCTGAGAATTGTTTAACTGTACAAGAAGGGCTAAGAGTTCATGTCCTAATAAATTATTTTCTTAGTTAAAGGACCTCATGTCAATTATTTATTTTTATGGTAAGGGCAAAACCTAGTCACAATGCATTACCGAGATGGGGTTGGATACATACCAATATGTTTATCCCGTCATCTTTCATAGACAATGCTTGGCTATATGTTGAGAATACAATTAAATAAGAATTATTTTTGAAAAAGAGACCATGAACTCGTCGAGCTCGGGATCGGCACCCAAGCAAGAGGCGACAGTATCATTGGACCCCTTGGAAACATCATTCGCTAGCCGGATTTCATCTAATAAATAAGCCATCTCCGGCGGTGCTCCCACCTGCAAAACACAGAAATAAAAAAATAATAAGAAAACAAAACAACAGTAGACTTATCAATACACTTTATGGAGTACTAACCAATAAATACTGGAACTTTTCAATTTCCAAGACTTTCAAAAGTCTAACAGCATATATGGTCTACAGTCTACACAGTTTCCCTATAGTATGAGCCTAGCTAGTGAGAAAAGTTGGTATTCCACAAGAGTATTTCAACAAAAATGTCAAATAAATTGATCGACTTAATCACATGAAAGGAAAAGTTTGCAGGAGAAACCACATGCAATTGCAACGACAGAGCAAAAAACTACACTCAAAAATTGTTGAAACAATGCATTTCATGGATCAAATTGAGATTTTAAGACATCCCTCAAACCATGACTGTCCTCAGACCACCGAATCGTTGGAAACCAGGAATCCCGTATTCTTCAAGTTTTTTTTTTCAAGAACTTCAGACTCCATTTACAAATAGAGCTCGTCCTTCAAGTTGTATCATCACTTGGCCAAACTTTCCATTCTAGATTTGCTTGAGTTCTTTTTCTTCTTTTTTTTGTGCGTGTGCTTAATCGTTTCTTGACATCTTTTGAGACTATTAAATAGCTCAATCCAAACTATTAGTTGCGAAAAAGATTAGTGTGTATACCTTCTGGCAATCAATATAAGCCTCAAGTAACTTAGGGTAAAGCGGGTGAGAAGCAATTTTAGCCCTAATTGCACAAGAAACCTCCTCCTCTGAATTGTTACTATTACTATGATCACCAACACCAGCACCCCCTCTCTGCTGATGCTGCTGATGTAGCTCCGCCACCATTGAAGCAGCATCAGATACTGAGGAACCACAAAACATCTGCTCCGATCCAAAAACAGGAAATGATGGCTCCCCAGCTGGGGAGGTGAACCCTACAGGATGGTAGTAATTAGCCACTGGAGCAACCATGTTCTCTGATGGAACCTGAAAAGAGTAATCAGAGCTAGTCGATTGAAGACCGTAAAGTTCTTCCATCATTGAAAGAAAGAAAGAGTCAGGATTAGCGAACTGAGTTCTTCTACTAGTTTGCAGCAGCAGAAGCAGTAGTGGTAGATACTGGAAACAGAGAAAGAAAGATAATGGAGGTACTCCTGTGTTGAAATACAGAAAGAGGTGTGGTTTGTAGCAGTAGATAATGGGAATGCGCCGAGGAGAGAAGAGAATAAAAGGAACTGTAGTTACAGTACGTAATATAATAAAGGACTGGGGGATACGCGCGGGTGATCAATTGTTTTTTCTTTTCTAACATTAAAAAATAAAGTCTTATAATCTCATAAACCCGAATTAACTTTACTAATTCTAATACAAATTATAAAAAATTTAAGGTTCGGTAATTTAATATTAAAAAAAATAGATTCGGCTAATCTTTAAAATCAGTAATCTGATCATGAGACTAAAATGACTATAGAGAAGATAAAAAAAAAACAATTTAGATAAAATTCTTAACCATCAAAAAATAAAAATAAAAATAGTAATTAATACAAAGAGGACCAGATCCGGTATAGAAACTAAAGAAATAGAATAATAAGAACTTGGTCGGAAAAAATAATAATTAAAAGAGTAATAACCAAATTTGAATAAAAAAACAAATAAAATTAAATATTGAGGGACAAAACTCAAAAAGAAGATTGAGAAAAGAATATAAGAAAAGAAATTAAAAAAAATAAGGACTAAATCAATAAAAAAATGTCAAGAGGACAAATTGAAAGGGAAAAAAATCAATCAAAAGAAATAGGATTATATATATATATATATATATATATATATATATATATATATATATATATATATATAATAATTCAAAACAATATATAAAAGAAAATTCAAAACAAAAAAAAAAAACCCAATTAGACAAAAGAATATCATAGTTGTAATTTTTTTTTATCTATTATTGTTTTTATTCAAAACAGTGTTATTTTTATTTTTTAGCATAATAAAAAAAATCAAGCAACTAGTGCATGTTTCGAAAGAACTCCAAAAGTGTTTTGGAAAATTTTGAATTTTTTTTCTTTAAATGAAATCTTTTAGTATTTTTATATTATTTTGATATGATGATGTCAAAAATAATTTTTTTTTTAAATAACATTATCTTAATGCATGTTCAAGTGAAAAAAAATAACTTAAAAAACAACCACAGACATATTCCTAATCACTCTCTATATAAGAGAAATCATGCTAAACTCCATTGATTTTGTTTTTTGCTATTAGTTTCTTGATAATGTCATTTTTTACTTCATGCCCAATAAAAAAATCTAATTGTTCTTTGTAACTCCGATCATTCGTCTCAACCAGTGACTCAAAACACGACGGAGTTTGACTCTTTAGGTTGGGTTTTAAAAACATGATAAAAAATAAGCATAAAATATGATAAGAAATTTCAATAAAATTAAATAATAAGAGATGAAATTTTCAAAAAAAAAAAAAAACACAATTGCAATCATAATAATAAAAATAAAATTCAATAAAAGAAATTAAAATAAAATCATAGGGATTAAATAAAAAAAATCCATTTTTTTTAAATAAATAAGAATCAAAGCATAAGGATCAATTTGATAAAATAAATAAATAAATAATCAAATATGAAAAGAGAATAAAGAGTTAGATTCTCTTAATATGGGAGAGAGAAAAGAGAGGGTAAAAGAAATATTATTTATAAATCTTTGATATATGGAGTTGTTTTTATTTTTTTACAAAGATAAGAATATCTTTGACCCCACATGATGATTAGAAAGTAAAAAAAAAAAACAAAAATCTAAAAATACCCTTATATCTTAAGCAAATGAAAGTTGGTAAAAACAATTTCGGTAATTACTTGTATAAAAATATTACAAAGATCCTTGACACTAAACTATAATTGTAAGAAAAACCTTGGAAAAAAAAATCTCAACCTCGTGCATAAAAAAAGGTTGTCTCTAAGTAAGAAATATAACAGAGTGAAATCTGAATCTGAAAATTATAACACGTAAGCTTTTTTATATTTTATATTGTGCAGTAAAGTAAAATTATATATTATTTTACCTCTACATGTGTGTTTTATTTTATTTTAAATTTTGAAAAGCAAAATCATTTTGATAGTCCAGTAAAACACAGTGATGCGCTATGGCTTTATGAAAGTAAAAAGTGTAATAATCTTTCACTCTCAGGTGCTAATTCATTTCAGCTTGATGATGATTGGTCAGAATTAGACCAGGAAAGAGTGTTCAAAAAGTGGGTAAAGTGGTCTTTGTGATTTTAGCGTACAAATAAGAGGAAGTACTTCCGAGGCATGGACCCTTCTTTTCACACCCTCCTGCGCCACCTATATACTCCTCCACCGCCATTTTGCTGCGCGTTGCCCTCACTTGCCTTGAAAGAATCTTTTGAACTCTCTGAATTCCCGTCGTTGCAGCCACACTTTTAGCAAGATCACTCCTATGGTCTTACACACCACCGCATGTGAGGTTAAGTTTTTTTTTAATTTAAAAATAATATTTAGATATTGTTAATTTCTTTTTATTGGAAGAAAAATGTAACTGTATAGGTAGTTATCCGATTACCTTTACATGTCTAAAATCAACATAGATGACCTGTAAAATCAATAAGCTCGTCTTTTATAGTTAATTATCTTGTTTTTGCTTGATTGATCTATTGCTGTTGTTGATTTTATTATCAAAGAATAGATTAACCGGGTGTATGGGACCCATTTAAAATAATTGTTGTTGTTGTTTTTGTTATCAAATATTAGATTAACCGGGCTTATTGGATCCATTTAAGATACTGGCCCGTGTCTCAAATTTTTCTTGGTTATTTAAAAATATTATCATCAATTGAGTATTTTTTTTCATATTAGAAAGCATTTGGTTAAACCTGTAAGGTAACGTGAGTCACCCATCTAAGTACTTAAGTTGTTTTTTATTTTTTTAAATTGAATATTGTTTACCTTCAGTACTTGATAAATTATGATTAGGCTTTTCTGATCTATTTTAATTTGCGATCACATGACTATCATAATCTCATGTTTCTGATCATAAGTTTAGTAGGTTAATCATAATTAATATTGGTCAATCCAGTAGATCAATTCCATAGTATATATATATAAATTAATATATCATCTTTTCAATATCTTAAAAACTTCTCGTCCAATATATATATATATATATATATATATATTACTTTCTAATATCTTTTCATCTGCGTTTCAGCGAGGATGGATAATTACTAAAAGGAGTAATTGATGGTAGCTCAAGGGAACAAACAGCGTGTGAACTGGCGCGTGAAAGAACGAGAGTTGTGGTCGATTATGTCGCCCAGCGCATCCGCTTACACCACTCCTATTACTGCTTTTTATGTGTGAGCTTGACAGATGAATGCAAAGAGCAAACAATTAGGATCTTTTACTTGTTGACGACGAAAAAACACCTGCATCGTTTCATTATTATTATTATTATTATTATTATTTTGACTAACATGTCCTAAAATGAATGATAATGTAAATATTCAATAATTATTATTTTAGTAATTATAGGATTTGAACTTGAAAAATATAAGAAGAACAAATCTTTTAATACCAAATTCTTATACATAACACCTATTAGATGGTTGCATCGTTGTATTATTTGATGCACACAGTCGAACCCTTAACTTTTCAGTTTTTATTAAGTGTCAGTTTAGTAGTATAATTGAGATTGTTTTTCAAAGTGTTTTTTTATTTAGAAATGTATTAAAATGATATTTTTTAATTTTTTTAAAAATTATTTTTGATATCAGCACGTGAAAATAATCTAAAAATATCATTTTTAAATTTAAAATAAGATATAATTAAAAATTAAATGTTTTTGAAATATAGTGTCATACCCCTATACAAAAATCATTTTATACACATCTTATATAATTACAGTTGAATGCCCTCGAGAAGCTTTGCCTCAAGATATATTATGAAGAGCATGGGGAAAATTAATTTATATTGTTATTTTAACAAAAATAATTCTTAAAAATAAATAATATAAGCATCTTCTTCTTCTTCTTCTTCTTTTTCTATATATATGTATATATGTATATATATTACTATATATATAAAAGCCGTGGCCAATTCACTGTGCACCAGTGCACTGTACACACAGACACAGTGCACTGTGGATTGCAACAGTAGTTTTTTTTTTTTTTTTGCTTTTTTTCCTAATTATTCTTTTTCTTCTTTTTTTCCTCCGTTTTTTGCTTCTTCTTTTTTTGCCTTTTTTGTATTTTTTACTTATTATTTTTTTGTATTTATTATTATTATATATATATTTTTTCTACTTATATATTTTTTTGGTTTTTTGTTTTTTAATAATCGGGGTGTCCGAGCTAGCTTAAATGTACCACGATTAATCTCCATATCCAAATTTTCTTGATAACCAGGGTGTCCAGGCCAACTTATGATTAAAACGACAATCCCCGGACCCATATTTTTTTTCTAAAATGCTTTCCTGCTGGTACATTTTTTTTTATAATTGGGATCTCCGACCAGCTTAAACACACCACGACTATATCTTGGGCCGATTTTTTTAAAAAACAATATGGATTGCTACAGTGCTTTCACGCTTATACTTTTTTTTTGTTTTCTTTTGCTTATACATTTTTTTGTAACCATGGTCTCTCAGCCAGCTTAAACTCTTTTTTTCACTTATATATTTTTTTCACTTATATATATTTTTTTTATAACCACGATCTCCGGGCCAGCTCAAGTGCACCACCACTACTCCTTGGACCAAATCTGTTTTTTGATAATCGGGGTGTCCAGGCCAGCGTGGACACACCATGACCAATCTCCAAACCAATTTATTATTACTATTTTTTTTTCCTTATACATTTTTTTGTTCACTAATATCCGAACCAATAATAATGATAATTTTAGTGATTATTTTTTTTATAAAAATCTTTTGATTTTTTTAAAGATTTTCCTGAAATTTTAATTTATATCGGTGATCATTTTAAAAGTAATATTACTCTATTTTTCCCTTTATTCGTTTTTTTTTGTTTTCTGTTTCTTTATTTGTTATTTAGATTATATGATTTTTATGATTTTATTATTTATGCAATAATAATGATAATTTTAGTTATTGTTTTTTTATAAAAAAATCTTTTGCTTTTTTTTTTCATGGAAATTTAATTATTTTAATTGTTTTGGCAGTAATGTTAGTAATAATTTTAGCTTTAATAGCAATGATAATGACAATAACGTCAGGATGAATTTTCAATCTATGTTTTCGTCTTTTTGTTGATAGAAAATGAACAACTTATTTTTTTATTTGATTATTGTATGTATTTTCACAATTTATATTTTATTTTTGTTTAATTTAAATTGAATTATAAAATGAACTAATCTCAATACAGTGAACTTCATAATTTAGATATCCGAGTTTTCTTGTTTTTTTAATGATGATGATAAATTTATGCTGGTTATTTCGTTTGAAACTACTAAACAGATAAATTTATATCGATTATAAATTCATATATTTTATAAAAAAAAAACTTGCACTTGACATGAATTCTGCACAGATTTATTATTTTAACTAAATTTATATTATAATAAAAAATACACACAATTAATATTTTTTACATAAAAAAAAAATATTATACCGCCCGCGGCGAAGCGCGGGGGCATTGTCTAGTATATATATATATAAAAGAACTTTTTAGTGACTCCATTCTCTTGGCAAGAAATCACCGCCGATGTAAGAAAAATGGAGGTTCTAGAAGTAACCACCTCCGATGTTGGATGCCTCTAAGATCTAATATCTATGTATAGATATCTAAACTATACAAAAAATATACTACTAAAAAAATCCTAACTCATTATTTAGAGAGAATAACAACGTTAATTATGAGACAAATATACCATAGATTTGAATTCGTTAGAGGTTTTTTTTTTAAAATATATATATATATATTTTTCTAAAACAATTTTCTTACTCCAACAAAAATAAGAATTATCACCATATATAAATAAAGTTGAAAGTATTAAATCTTTTGTATATGACATCCATATAATCTATAAAAAAAAAAAACTTAATTATCAACTTAACCTTATTTCTAACTTAAATTTTTTACATTCAATAAAATTAAATCAACATGAAGTATAAATCATATCAAATTGATAGAGATAAAGTGTTTAGTATACCTCTAAATATAAAACACAGTGATGATGGTGGCTGGTGCATGATGTTTTGGAAAAAACAAAAAAAAAATAAGCCGCAATGATGAAGTGATTGTTTAAGAGTATGGTTGAATTTGTTTTTAAAAATATTTTTCATCCAAAAATACATCAAAATAATATTTTTTATTTTTTAAAAAATTAACATCAACACATGAAAATGATCTAAAATCATCATTTTTTTTTTAATTTAGAATAAAAAAATATTTTTTGAATTTTCTTAAAAGTATTTTGTCCACCGATATGGTAAAATAAAGTAATTATTCTCTACCCAAGACATGTATGTACACATGAATCACGATTCTAAAGCATGTGATGAGTTGAGACCTATGTATGCCACGGACCGTGGATTATTTTAAACACAGCAATCAAAATCCTAAAGTTTTTTTTATTCACCAGTAAATCTTAAAATACAAGGATCCTAAACTAAGTATGAATTATATATATATATATATATATATATATATATATATATATATATATATATATATCCTGACAGCTCTCGTCATGAAAGCAACATGCATCAGTGAGCTTTATTTTATAGTAAAGTGGCAGTGGAAGTTTTAAACTTTTTTAACAAGTAGATGGCCGAATTTGGGGTCCAAAAAAGGTTATTAAAATTATAAATTTTGTTAGGAATAGAACCGATCCCCCCATAAACTTTAGAATATTTTCCCAGACTCGCATGTTTCCTTTCTCTATTGATAACTAGTTGCCCACTAGAGCACGAAAATAAATAAATAAAAATGAAATATAACTTCTCTTTTGACATTCACATCTTTTATATATTCTCGAGGTTAGCATCTCGCCGAGAGGAATAATCAAAATTTGAATCTTGCTTCCCAATTAATTTTAGTTTTGAGTTCAATAGTTGCTAATACGATAATTATTGTAGATTTATATAATTATTAATTTCAAATCCTGTAAAAATAGTCGACATACACGTAAACTGGTTTGGAATACTGACACTAGCAAAAAAAAAACTCACTAGTCTACCCCACCATTATCATATCAATAACACAATCGAAAACATATATAATTTGTAGTTGCATTTTGACAGATATCATGCACTCCACCACAATCTCTGCATGTTTACCTTCCAAATGGTTAAGTTTAGGCAATGAGTGGCATCTTAGCTTGCACTAGATACTTGTCAATGTTACTCTGTACATCAACTTACTTTTCATATAAAAAATATTCAATCATGGTTAATGTTTTTTTTAGTAAAAATAATTAAATCATATAATAATTAATTTAATATAACTAGGTTAACTTGACATGTTTAAAAATAATATAGACATCCAATAAGAATATAGTTTGATTAAGAAAAATCAATACAATATTATTTTTAATATTGAAATGACAACCTATTATATTGATTTTGATCAACTCGGGTTAACCTGTTAAAATCGTTATCTAAGTTATAACACCTTAATAACCTTATATTAAGGAAATAACAAATATTAAACCCAATTCTCACTCAATTTAAATGTTAAAGAATAAAATTGAAGAAAAACAATCAGCTAAAAAATGAGTTTAGTCAACCCGTATTAACTTGTTAAACTTGGATTATAAGATCAGGATAGCCTTATAAAAAACATATAGGAATGAATTATAAAGCCCAATTCTTAATCGGTTCCATGTCGAAGGATGAAATAAAAAAATTATAAAAAACACTAGAGTCAACCAATCAAACTCGTGACTTGAGTCATGAGATCGAAATAACATCATATAACATGAATTAAAATATATTATAAAGTTTAATTCTCAATCAACTTAATATTAAAGAATGAAATTAAAAACAAAACAAAAACAACACTAAGGCAAACCCGTCTTATCCGTGACTCTGGTTATAAGACCATGATAGCCATATTAGAAACATATACAAAAATAAATTATAATTCTCAAATCAATGTAATGTTGAAAGATTAAATTGAAAAAAATAACAACTCGAATGAACATGTCAAACCTGGATTAGAGAATTGAGATAATTTCATAGAAATAAAGTTGAGAAAAAATATAAAGTTTAATCTTCAATCAATTAAAAAAAATATCAGCTAAAAAATAACAAAAAAAAATCATAATTGGCTTGGCTAACTCGTAAAACTCATAAAACTCTCGACCTGGACATAAAACTATAAAGTTAAAATCTAATAAACTTAACATTAACAAAAAACCTAAAAGGCATCGCACATTCACTGTTCATTACTGTAGCTCCAGACCCGCGCGCACTGTGGACTCGCGATTTTATCCGGTGTTGCGCGCGAGTTCGTCCGCCTTATTTTTTTTTGTTTTTTCCTCCTATGAACAGTGTAGTAACGGTTTTACTCCCGATAATAGGACAAAAAAAGTTCCAGACTCAGGGCCAGAGATGTAATTGCGCGCCCATGGACCGGACCGGTTCGGTCCGGTCCGCCTCACCTTTTCTTATTTTAATATTTTTTTAAAATGGCTAAATACGGATATAGCCCCTAATAAGACAAAATAGATGAATTAAACACAGGGGTATAACCGTTATTGACCAACATTTTTAATTAATTATTCCGAAATACTGTCGGCGCGTGTAGAACACGTGACCGACAGTTTTGCGCTCACGCCCTATTCAGGGGGCGCGTGGGTGCTCATACGGTGGCCAAAAATGAGATTCCGGAGTCTCCGTCGCTTCGCCGCCGCGTGTTCTTTCTCCAGGTCCGGCGTGTTTCATCCCCCGGTTTCCGTGTAGGCGGCGGTGGCCGGTTAAAGATGTTTGTTCCGTTTCTCTCTCTCCTGCTGGAACAAGTACAATAGAGGCCCCCAGGTTTGTTGATGTTCCACTTTAGTCCCTGAACTTCTAATTGTCTCTGAGTTTTTACTTTGCAATTCGGTCTCTTCCCTTTTAATTGAGTCCTTTGATCGAATTTATTAAATGTTCATGTTACACTTCGGTCCTCCTTCTTTTAATTTTCGGATTTAGTTTAAAAACCTTAATATATTTGGTACGGAAGTTGTTATTTTTTCAATTTAATCCTTTGATTACAATTGATTTTCTATTTGATTTTCATTTCGACCCTTATACTTTTAATCTTTGATTTTAATCCCTATATTTTTTTATATTTCTATAATAGTCTATGTTTTTGTCAATGTATATATAAATATGCCCTTAGCTTTGGTTTTTAATTTTATTTTGTGTTTATAATCATTTGAAAATTGATATTTTTTTCCCTACCTTTGCTCTTCAATATTTTTCACCTTATAATTTTTGTTTCTATTTTATTTCTTCATTTTATCTTTTGTTAAAGTTTTTATGATTTATTTAGGCTTTCTTTTTGTTTCTTTCATTATAATATTAATAATAATAATCATAATAATTTAATTATTTCTTTTCCTTACTCTTATGTTAATGTTTTTAAGTTTATGATAATAATGATAAGAATTTCATTGTTTCTCTTGCTTAGTCTTTTGTTAATGGTTTTTTTGTTTTTTCTTCTAAGAATAATTTAAGAATTTTTTTTTTATTACAATAATAGCAATAATAATTTTTTTTATTAAAGTTTTTTATGTTTTAATATTTATTGAATATTATCGCCTAAAAATATATACAGAGAGAGAAAAAATGACCAAAGATTTTTTAAAGGAAAAAAATTAATATCAGTATTCTTAAATACATTTAATATAATAATATGATAAATAAATCTTATAAATTATTTTTTTTTTAAATTTTTTTGTTTGATCTTTTGTTAAAGTTTTTAAGATGTTTTTAGTCATTCATTTAGTTTTCTTTCTTTCATTATTAACACAATAATAATAATAATAATAATAATAATAATAATAATAATAATAATAATAATAATAATAATAATAATAATAATAATAATAATAATTATAATAAAATAATAATAATAATTTTATTGTTTGAATTTTTATTGAATATTATCGCCTAATAATAATAAAAAAAATATATTATTAAAAGTATGTCAAATTAATTATATATTTGTATATTTATGTCAAATTAAAATATGTTAGACTGATTATATGTTTTAATATTTATTGAATATTATCGCCTAAAAATATATACAGAGAGAGAGAAAATGACCAAAGATTTTTTTAAATGAAAAAAATTAATATCAGGATTCTTAAATACATTTAATATAATAATATGATGAATAAATCTTATAAAATAAAAAAACTTTGCCTCCAAATATTAATTTTTTGTTCTTTTATTCAAGTTTATTTCTTGAAAAAAATTTACAATAATTTGATTTTTAATATTGCAGATCTAATATTACTGGGGAAAAATGCAACTCAAAAAAACAAAAGGTTGACAAATTTACCTACATTATCTGCAATTCAAAAATATGCGAATCACTTCCCCTTTCGATTACATTGTTCTTCTTAGACGGCAAATAAGTTATTATAGCATGCAAAAAAATCAGTTTATTTTAAAAAAAAAACTATAATATTTTGATTTATTTATTGAATATTATTGCCTAATAATAATAATAAAAATTTAATTTATTATTTAAAGTCTGTCAAATTAATTATACATTTGTATATTTATGTCAAATTAAAATATGTTAAACTGATTATATGTTTCAATATTTATTGAATATTATCGCCTAAAAATATATACAGAGAGAGAAAAAATTACCAAAGATTTTTTAAAGGAAAAAATTTAATATCAGTATTCTTAAATACATTTAATATAATAATATGATTAATAAATCTTATAAAATAAAAAAAAATTTGCCTCCAAATATTAATTTTGTGCTCTTTTGTTCAAGTTTATTTCTTGGAAAAAAATTACAGTATTTTGATTTTAATATTGCAGATCTAATATTACTGGGGAAAAAATACAACTAAAAAAAACAAAAGGTAGACAAATTTACCTACATTATCTGCAATTAAAAATTATGCGAACCACTTCCCATTTCGATTACACTATTCCTTCTAGGCAAGGAAAAATTTTATTTGTTACATATTTTATCTATTATAATGTTACTAATTAAATATTTAAACAACTAATTACAACATGTAAAAAATCAACTAGTTTTCTACATAGAAAAAACCCTAGCGCAATGCGTGGGCAAACATATTAATTATACCACGCAAAAAACTCATTTCTAACATATTTTATCTATTGCAGTTTTAATAATTAAACATTGAAATAACTAATTATAGCACGCAAAAAATATAAGTATATTTATGGAAAAAAAATTACAATATTATTATTTATAATGTTTCGGATCTAATATTACTTGAAAAAAAATGCAATTCATAAGAAAAAAATTACCTACATTATCTGCAATTAAAAAATATACAAACCACTTTCCATTTCTATTATACAAATTTTATCAATTATAATTTTACTAATAAAATATTAAATTTGCAGAATACAATACATATAAAAATAATAAATTTTCTACATAGATAAAAAAAACCCGGCGCATCGCGCGGGTAGGTCGCTCGTTGAATGCTAAATCAGAAAAAAAAAACATTTTAAAAATATAAATAAATCCTCAAAGCTTTTAACGAGAAAAGTAAAAAAAATCCTTGGCATTTCAGTAAGCAGTAAAATGCCCTTTCCAAATTATAAGGATTTAGACTGTACCCAATGCCAGCCCTGCCACAGCAAATTCAGAAATTCTGGCACAGCCCTACCCACGTGCCATACGATAGCAAAATACCATGAAAGCTAATTAACTTATTGCATCATGCAAATCACATGCCGAATTTTATTTTTTAAAATATTTTTTATTTTCTTTCTTGCTTGAGATCAAACTTGAAATTCAAAATGCCTTGTATAATTTATTTAATATTTTCCAGTTTTTTAATGCTTTTAACACCTAAAATCATAGGGCTCACCAACTATTTTTTGTGTCTGTTTAATAATATGATTGAAATTACTTTTGAAAATATTTTTTATTAAAAAATACATCAAAATAATATTTTTTAAAAATAATTTTTGACATCTGCATATAAAAATGATCTAAAAAAAAATATAAAAATAAAAAAATTTAAATTTAAAGAAAAAATGTAATAACTATATAGCCTTGTGATCAAGGACTTATCAGTGCCTTTTTTTTTAATATATATAATTTCATGCGGTCCTAGAGGAACATTTATATTTTGAGTAATATACACAAAAACAAAAAATGGCTAATGCGTGCATCGGCACATGCTGAGGTGTACGCCATCCTACCGTATTCAAGCAGCATACATGGTGGTTTACACTACAGTAAGCAAAAATAGCATTCTAGGGTGTTTTTTAATCCGGTTGGTTTGGATCCAATTGGAATTTTTCTCCTCTCTCCACCTTGACTAGCGCGTTGACCCTAATAAACATCATAATAACCTTTCGATTTATTATTTTATTGAGATTTAGTCCCTTTTATTTTAACTGCACTTCTTTTATTTCAATTAATTATTTCAATTCCATCCTCCTTCATTTCTTTTAATTTAAATTTTGAACGTTAAATTTGTTGGGATTTGAGCTTTTTGACTGAACCCGCGTCTAAGATTTTATGACCTTCAAATTTAAAAGATTAACTTATGTTTAGAACATTCGTCCATACTTGCTTGACTTTTTATATTTTTAAATTAAGATAGCTTATATATATATATATATTATTAAATTAAACGATTATGAAAGACAAGTCAATAACTCAAGTCACATTTTGTTTTTTACTTCTATAAAAATATTTATATCTCCTTAACTTTTTTTTTCTTACGTTCAATTAAATGTTCTTACGTTCAATTAACTTTATAGTTTATTTTAAGATTTGGAAAAAAATCAGACCTGCGGGTCAATAAACTAATATAAACTATACACTGTTAGTAGGATATAGATGTTGTCATTTAACAGTAATCGATTTAATATATCGAAATGGAAGTACTTAATCAAATTGTTTGGTGCTAGAGGGATCAAATTAATATGTCTTACGAGTATAGGGACGAAAAGAGTCCCGAACCACCCATCAAACGACAGTATCTGAAAACCAGCGACCATGGTTGTTGCCTCTCGAGTACGTATAATAACCACCCTTCTCGATTGATATGCTTCGTAGTAGAGGTCGGGGTGAATCGCAACTCGGTGTCAACAATGGGTGGTAACTCTGATTGATTGAAGCCTGGGGTCCTGTAGTGGTATAGGCTCGCTCTGATTGATCGTCCTGGATGAAATGTGTTGGGGTTCCTTTCTAAATTTGAAATGAAAAACTTCTTAGGCTGATTTGGTTGGAGATCTTTTTGGAAATCTTATCTCTGTTGATCTTAGCACAACAACCAAAAATCGATCTGATATTACAAGGGTTCTAATTTCTACATCATTTCATGGGTTTATTAACATAAATCACAATCTTGAGGTTGAAAGGGATGTATTTTAGTGGAGCCCTGCTCAGCCAACTTTGCCTGATAGGCACATGGAAAGTTGTGAGAGAGAAAATTGGCCTAGGGGGATAGGAGTTTTGCTTACAAGAGTAGAGCTCAAGAAGCTTTGCATGACATGTCGCTTCTAACATTACACGCATAGATAGGCACAAACACAAAATTTCAAACCAAATTGCGGGTCTTGGTTGTGATATTAGGCACTTCGCCTTTGTGTCCACTTACTGTTCGACAAAATGCTCCAACTATTTTTGTGGCATTACAAATGCTTAGATGGCAATGCAGACGCAGTAGAGTTCTGTACGCACGAGCCGTATCACAATGTCTTAGCAGCTGCAACATACAAGCTGCAAGAGGGGGATAGGCCAAGTCGAGCTAGTAGCATTTTGCTATTCGATGTAAATGCTGATGTGGGTCGGTTTGATTTGTTTTACCACGTGGAGACTGCAGGGATTTTTGACTTTAAGTGGAGTCCTGTTGGTTGTAATGGTAATGTGGGCCAATGCTTGCTCAAGTTGATGCTGATGGTTACTTGAGAGTTCGTGGGTTAGAGTGCTGTTCTAATGGAGGTAAAGACACTTTGAAATTGAAGATTTTTAGTTGCATGACATGCGCGCGCGCATTTACAAAGTCATAGTTTTGATTCTTGAAAAATATGAAGGGAAAAAAACGAATTTTGCCTAAGAGATGTATGGTAAAGTTTATTCTTACGTCGTTAATCTCACAATTATCCATGTCCTTTAACATGCATTTTCTTGGAAAAAAATGATGGTGGTCCTTCCTATAGGTGCCTTTCACAAATGTTAATGTCATAGGTGACTGTTAAGTTGATAAATTCATGTGGCATTGCCTCGAAAGACCCGGAATATGATTTTTTTTCATACTTGTGATGGGAGGGATTCAGAAAGGGAAAGGGTTAACATTTATGTGTAACCTAACAACTGGACAAAGTAGGAAAACAACGGTTAATATGAAATGAAACTGCAAATTTAGCGACTTGACTACGAAATCTATGTTCTTGTTATTACTATTTGTTTGGCTATTAAAAGCTGTTAATTCTTGATACAGGGGACTCTCTATCTCTAAGAGGGATAGATGGTGAAAAAATAAGCTCAATGTGTCTTTGTTTGGACTGGAACCCACCAGCCACATCTATCTCAGTGGGGCTTTCTGATGGTTTTGTGTCAGCATTCTCCTTTCCGGAGTCCCAGTTAGATGTAATTCAAGAGTGGAAAGCACATGAATTTGAGCTATGGGCTGCGTCATTTCACATTCACCAACCTCAGTTGATATACACAGTGGTTCGGATGATCGCAAATTCAGTTGGGATTTATGGGATGATCCTTCCAATTTGGTATTTCAGGATTCTAAAATCCATAAGATGGGTGTCTGATGCACTGCAAATAATCCTAGTGACCCTTATATCTTACTCACTGGTAGTTATGATGAGTATCTAAGGCTATAGGATGTAAGATCAATTTCAAAACCAGTCAATGAAACATTAGTTTGTTCTGGGGGAGGAGTTTGGAGAGTCAAGCACCACCCATATGTACCAGGCGTGGTCTTAGCAGCTTGCATGCACAATGGGTTTGCAGTTGTGAAGAGATGTGGAGAAAGGTGAACTGATGGAAATCTATGCCAGGCATGACTCAGTTTTTCTTTTTAATAACTGAGGTGTCTGAGTTAGCTTACACGCACCACAATTAATCACTGGACCCATTAAACACACTACAAGCCCAATGAGCAGATAAAACACCACGGAGATGACAGACATGCATAAAGAGAATTGAACCCAGATGCAGAAGGAACAAGTCCCTTCCCCTAGGCCAAAACCTCAAGTGCACCAAGCATGGCTCGGTTGCTTATGGTGTAGATTGGCAAAAGGGAGAGTTATCTCAGAAGGTCAAGCAAAACAGCTCTTTAGTGGCTACTTGTTCCCTTTATGATCGGCTTCTTCGGATATGGATACCAGAAAGCTGTATTGTTAAGCGACTTGGATGCAATTAAGTACATCTCATTGCAAAATTCTGAATAAATTCATTGCTGCTACTTCTGGGATGCTTTATCATATCTTGTTAGGTATGTATCATTTATGCCATGAAATTGGTACTCGTTTGTATTATTAATAGCTTCCAATAAAAACTCATATGTCCAGTCAGAGCTGGCTAGAATATTTTTCTTCATTGTTATTTTCTTTCCAATCTTTATTTTATTTTATTTTATTAATGTTCATCATGAATCATTTGAATTTGAATTTTTTTGATGCTTTTGATTTTGATGATGACACTCCTATGCCCGCCTTCCAAGTTGCTACTACAGTGGTTATTGAAGAAGAATCGATACATCAAAGGCGAAGAATAGAGTCTTTTGGCTCTGTTTTTGGACACAATATCGTCAATCGTAATAGAAAGGAAGATAAATTAAGGCTATATAATGATTATTTTGTAGAAAATCCCAAATTCACTGAAAGTTAGTTTTGAAGGAGATTAGGATGCATTGTTGTCTTTTTTTTAGGATCACAAATGCGGTGGATGTTCACAATCTATATTTCAAACAAAAAACATATGCATTTGGTGTTCTTGGCTTATTTTGTCTTCAAAAGATAACTTCAACTCATAGGATAGTTGCATATGATATTCCTACAAATCTTACTGATGAATATCTTCAGATTAGGGAAAACACTGCGATAAAAAGTCTTAGAGCTTTTGTCAAATCAATTGTTAAAGTTCTTAGAGATTGACATCTAAAGGCACCAAACGAGAACGATATTGGTTGGTTATTATCAATTGACGAGCAACATAGATTTTCAGGGATGTTAGGTAGCATTAATTGCATGCAATGAAAATGAGAGAAATGTCGAACTGCATGGTATGAGATGTATATTGGATATTGTCGTGAACCTGCTATAACTCTAGAGGCGGTAGCTTCATAAGATCTTTGGATATGAAAAGCCTGAATCACTAAATGATATTAATGTTCTTAATCGGTCACTTGTCTTTGTTGCACTTCCTAAGGTCATGCTGCTCCTATCAATTACATCAATAATTGACATGAATATACAATGAGATACTATTTACTAGATGAGATTTATCCGAATTTGTCAATCTTTGTTAAGACAACCCCAAGGCCATTAGGAGCAAAGAAAAAATATTTTGTACGAAAACAGGAGTCTATAGGAAAGGATGTCGAGAGGGCATTTGGGGTGTTACAATCTCGTTTCGCAATAGTGTATTGATTTGTGAGATACTGAGATGAAAAAACCTTTGCAAATATTATGAAAGCTTGCATAATAATGCATAATATGATTATTGAGGATGAAGGAGTAATGGACCTTGGATTTAACCATGAATGCTAAATTAGTCTTTTATATCAGTGTCACATGGTGAAACACCAAAACTACATGATTTTCTTGGATAAAGCAACGTACTCCCAACTCCAAGAAAATTTGATTGAATATTTATTGGAATAATACAATAATGAGTAAATGATCATTAAATTTAAAGTTCTTATGTTATCATAATTTTCAAGTATTTGTAAGTTTTTTTTTTTATGGTTGTTATATTTCAAGTTAATTAATCTTACTTATTATTGTTGATTGTTAGAAAAACTTAAAAAATAATCTGAAATGATATCAATTTATAACATGATAAAATATTAAAAATTGATAAAATTAACACACTAATCAATATATTTATAGAATCCAATAAGTTTAGACATAATTAATTAAAAATACATTCCCTTACAAAAAATTCAATCAAAAAATTAAAAATTAAAACCCTTATTTTTTATAATTTCTAACTTTCTATTTTGAAAATACGTTGTAGAAATTGGATCCAAATTAGAAGTATTGATTTTTATAAAAAAAATTCTTTCTCAATTGTGTCCAATTCTTGTTTCTTTTGACTTTGTTTAATCATTATATCTTGTTGCTTCAACATAATTTCTCTATCTTGTTTTATTTATCCTCAATTTCAACTTAAGTATGCTTGAATTGCTATAAAAAAATTGTTACAATTGTATCTCCAATTGTCTCTTTTCTTGTCTACGTTTAAGTCATTTTTTTGCAGCTTTTTGCCAATTTGTCTATCTTGATAAATAAATGCTTTATTATCTTCTCCTAAACTAACAACCAAAATATCAGCCACTCTATGATATCATATGAATGTGTCTCGCCATCACAAAGCTAGTACATTGAGGAAATCATAGCTCAAAACTAGTACCACCATTCATAGCTAGATGGAAGATTGAGCCAAAACCTGGAAAGAAAACTACTAGCTAGACAGCATGCAGTGGATTCTGGACAAACAAATTGAGTGGGAGCTCATCTCAACAGACCTCTTCGGATTTCAAGTCCAAATCGAACTGGTTGTACAAAGATTTAGAAGATATTTTTGCATCAAAATGAGATTAAAGGACCGAGGAACATATCATGGTGTTTTAACAGTGACTTCATCCATTAGAAACACCTGCTGTACACTTGACACAAGTTTTCATCTGCTAATATCTGTGATTCTGGCTCATTGACCCATCAAATTGGATTGCTAAACTGTTATTGATTAAAGTCTTGAGGAAGCTAGTTTTATTGAACGTTGAGCTTAGGAGTTTCAAACGTCCCCCCACCTGATTTTATGTTTTTTACAGTCATTCACTGCAAAATGAGTGGCTTATCACCCATTGATCTCTGCTCTTTCTTTGCCTTTCTTCATCGTGGCAGACAAGAATCTTTCATTTGTATTAAGATTTTTCACGGTGGGCAAGAACTCGTCGTATGTAATGGGATGAATAATGAATGTGGATGAGCAAACAGCTCAAGACACGGATGTTTAGTTCATGCAACAAAAGCATTCAAAACAAATTAGATATTAAATATATTTAATAAAGAATTGACAGAATTAATTCCCACCACTACCAGTTTTAAATATCCATCATAAAATCATAATTAAACCTATAAGTCTTGGCTTTATATATGATGTTTTTGAGCTGAAAAAAAATAGTTCAGGTTTAAAGAACCTCTTCTATACGAAAACCGATCAAGCTCATGGGCTAGATTGGGCAGAACAATAGTTTTTTGATTAAAGGTTTTAGGTTTCACAGCAAATATGCCTGCAAAATGTTTTTTGATATCAATTCACCCATGGTTTTTGATGTAGTGAAGGAATAGTAGAAGGTGATTGTGTTAAAAATGTTTTTTTGAATAACGGAAAACAGTGTTGCTTTAGTTAAACTATGCAAATTACAAGGATCAAAGAAATCAATTACAATATAATGTTGCGAAGATCATTATAATTACACAATCAGAACATGTGCTCGATCAAATTTAAATTCTTTTGCATTTAAAATAAATTGTAGAGGACTTATACACGCACAAAAAAAGATTACCTGTAATAAAAGGCAGGGTCCTAAGGCCACCGTTTTGCTTGCAACCTCTTGGGCTCTTCACTTTTCATCTAATATTATCTTTTAAGAAATTATCTCGTCTAAAAAATTAAGTCTGAATTATTAAATAAAAATTCAAAATATAATTTATATTATTTTCTAACATCATCTCCATACTCTCTTCTCCTGACATGAATTGATTTCATGTAGCACTGTATATACTGACGAATTATACTATATATTAAAAGAGGTCAGGGTTGGTAATTGTAGCATGTGAGGAGAATCATTGTGAATTTCAATAGTATTACTCAGTTTTCAGCTTGGTTCGAGTCATTTGGTTCGTCTATTTATTGGTATTTAATTATTTTTGCACATCAAGAAACGAAGAAGCGTCTGCAGCTTAGTGGCCACGCGCCTGTTTGTTAAGCAAAAATAATAGGTTTTCTCCTATAATGTAAAAATATAATAATTAATTATTACATTTTGAATTTATTTTTAATTATCAAAGTTGAATTTTGAATTGATTGTTACATTATTAAGAAATGTTTCAAGATTATTATTCTATATAGGTTTTCTAAGTAATATGTAATTGTTCTTGTATATACCAAGATTCACCACAATGGTTGTATATTAGCTTTCAAATAGTAGAATTACTTGTGTATCAGTTTTCAAACAATGGGATTACCTGGTTTATTTATATTAAGTATCAAGGTGGCGATAAGATTACTTCTTCTTCTTCTTCTTCTTCTTCTTCTTCTTTCTATTATTTATTGTATATGCAAAATTATTGTATACGCTCACTCCTCTTATATTTATGTCATACTCTATAAATATGTATAATTCTGTTTGCATAATAGAGTGTCCAATAAAATAATATTAATTTTGTTATACGAAGATTGAGTTTGCTTATGTACAAGTATATACAAATATATGATATAAAGTTTATATTTTCTAATTATCAACTAAAAGATATTAAATATAAAGTTACAAAATCACATAACACATCGTGAAGAAAACTAGTCATGTTAAAAGGAGAAAACATAAAACATAGTGATGAAGATGGAAGCTAAAAACAACACAAACACACATAGAACATAAAAAATTTATGAGCGAGAAGGATTGCATATATGAACTCCAGATTTAAAGTTTTATCCTCTAAAATATAATAATGATAAAGTTTATTTTTTAGGAGGTTTACAAATCTTTAAAATAGGCTAAAAACTCTATCTCAACTAGAAAACAAAAACTAAAATCTAAAAATACTAAGAAAACAACCATAAAATAAAAAAAAAATGCATGAAATAAAAAAATAACAAAACTTTCAGAACAAAGGATTTTGGCAAGATTTTTGATATCTCAAGATCCGATGATCCGCAAAGCAACATGGTCGCTATTATAAGGAAGATGATTTCTGAAAACTTCTATAATAATTTTAGTCTAATCCAATGATTGGATCAAAATTTATGATTTTTATAAGCATCATTTTAGTCTAGCATGACTAGACCTTCTCTTAAGTCTAAACTTATCTCACTAATTTATAAATACATTTGTTAGGTCATCTTTATAATTTATTTGGGATAAATTATCATTTATTTATAATATTTCTATATTTGACTATTCAAAGTCACTCATTACTTCAAGGCCGACAACATCATCTAGGTATTGGAATCCCAAATCCAAATCCAAAACAATTGGTGAATTTATAGATCGAGTCGTAAAGCTAGCCGTAAAAGAAAAGAAGATGATGAACATGGAATTTAATGGAGTTGCTACGGTAGACATACTCTTTTTTGGATAATTTTTTTTAGTTCCTTTTGTTTTTCTTAAACGCAAAAATGATGGGTCTAAAATTTGTCCTTTGTAAATGAAAATCGTAAAGCTCGCATCTACTAAACACCACCGACTAATAGGCTTTAACAGGAAAAGTCCATTCTACAAACTTCGGCATGGAAGGTTTAGAAACTGTTTTTTATAAGGGTTTTTGAAAAAAAAAAAAATTACCTTTTATTTTAAGTTAATTTTTTTTATAGTTTTAGATCATTTTCATGTATATATATATATATATATATATATATATATATATATATATATATATATATATATATATATTAAAAATCATTAAAAAAATTATTTTAAAATAATTCTAAATAAAAAAAATATTTTCAAAAATAATCTCCTATTAATGATTCTAAATAGTCACTTAGACGTTCTTTAAAAAAGAATAGATTTCTCAATCAAATGTAAGTTTATCAGATGATCATATCTCAAGATAAGGATCCAGATGTGAAATCTTGAAGCAAATAATTCATCATTTCATCTTTGAAAACTATTATTTAAAGCTGTAAATTCAACCACGTGGACTATGTTCTTGCCTTTCACTCCCCCCATTTTGTCATCCACTAGTCATCAAGAATGGCAAACACATTATCTTGTCTTTGAATAGTTTTTTCTTATATTCCTTTTCCACCATTGCTCTTAATTATCTTGCTGGTTCAAATAATCCCCACTTTATTTATCAAGAGTCATGTAAGGAAAATAGTCCCACTAAACACGGTATGATGTTACAGAGTTTAACATCTATATAATAGATTTCGAGTTCGAATCAGGGTATATATTTCTTATAAAAATTAGAGAGAGTTGAGGTTTTACTCGTTCATCTGGATCTATAAAATATGTTTTCTAGAAAATATAGTTTACTCATATGAAAAAAAAAAAAAACACTATTTAAGAAAAAAAAAATGTCTTTTTTAGAGAAGGTTATACATGCATGGGTGTGTATTGTTTGTCGAATCTCGGTTTTCTATTCAATCTTTGTTCCCCGTAATTTGATTTAAAATTTAAAATGTAATGTCAACCGACCCATATTTGGGAAGATGAAGACAAACAACCTTTTCTCCAAAGCTTCCTTACAAGAACCTAAGCCAAGGAAGAAAAAACATGAAAATCCATAGCATCGATCATCATGTCAAGAATATATAGTAGCTAGGTAATCCATTGATCTATGTTTTAGGTATACCAAAAGGCAAACACTAGATGTGGCCATGTCCCACTCTCCCGTGATTGGCTCTATCCTATGTGCTGGCCCACCTCCATTGTGGACACGTGTAAACCATGATTGACTTATGGCACGTACGTGTGGGTAGCACTCATAGAAAATGATACATGATTTTCTCTCAAGCTAACTTGATCTACATGAATGACAAATTTTAGGTTGGCACTATTACGGGAGAGATTTTTAGGGTTTGGTCGGCCATGGTTGACGCTTTGAACTGCTGAGATGCATCTATTCAGGCAGGAAAATTTTGAACATGGGGGCAGACAACGCTTGGGCCCTACAACTTCCTTGGGGACAATTTTCTTACAAAGTTGTTTGTCCTAGAGACCTTGTGGTATATACCATGTTTTTCTATGTATTATAATTTAAGATAAACAACCTCCCATAATTTTGTTGAAAGACATATAGTGACGATAAATAATTTATAATTTAAATAAAAAAAAATTGAATTTAAGTTAGAGTGTGTATTCATTATAATAGATTGAAATAGTCGAAATTTTACTTATTTATCTAGGTTAATAAAATATGTTTTATAGTGGAAAACTTATCGACAAGTCCTAAAGAAATTGTAAGTCCACTTTCTTGATTGGATTCTAGGAAAAAATTACTAAGCTAACATACGAATTTCACTGATCTGCCTCTAACTAAGGATATTCATCACCATACTCCCCTTTTGTCTCATGAGTTTGGTGGTGCAGGATTGATTTTAAGTAATTAGCAAGAGAAATCGCTATTCATTCATGACAAAGCACACTCAAATAGGAGCAAACTTCAAGAAAAATAAAATATTATTTAAATCCATAATCTTTACCATAGATTTTTGGCTCAAGAAGCTACCCCTCTCTAATTTAGTTTTGGATGATGGGAAATCCTTCTTTTTTTTTTTCCCAACAAGCATTTAAGGCCAGTGAAAGGGCCTTCCAATCAAACCTTTATTACTTTACACTTTTGTTTTTGTGAGCATGCCGTGAAGGAGAGAAAGATCCAAAAAAAAAAAACCTAGTAGAGTTTAACCTTTTATTTCATCCTTCTACATTTCGATTGTTAGAGATGGACAATTATTATTTTTTCAATTATCTTTCAATGATGTCAAGTTATGAAATTTGTTTTAATATATTTTTAAATAAAAAAATTAAAAAACAACTTGTACCACACTAAGCATCTTCTAGTGTGAAACCAAAACATAAGTGCTTGACTCTCTCTCGGAATACTGATGAGAAATGGAAGCAGCGTAGGGAACCAATGGGGCCCTGGTTCATAGCCAGTTCACAACTCCATTGCTGTGGAGTCAACTTCAATTAGATCATTAATCATACAACCGTGGCTATCATTTTATCAAAGTGATGGACTGGCCACTGAGACCAAAAGGAAAAGTGAAGAACACGGTATTGCACAGTAAAAGGCACTTTTGTCAGAAGTCCTTGGCCGTTTTTTCACGATAAAAATTCAATGTTTTTTCTCAACATTGCATGCAATTATAAGTAGAATAGATTTTCTAGGTGCACACGTGTGAGTACTGCATGCACATCAGTTCTGTCGTGCAGGTCAACGAGTTCGAGTTCAAATGCTGCAGTTAAAAGTAAAATGATGGGCGTAAGCAGCTGTTCATCTCTCCATGGATTTGGACTTTGATCTTTCGGTGAATTCTACACAAATCAGTCACTGCTGTTGTGAATGCTATTGCAAATACATAACTCAGTATGTTCCTAGCTAGAGGGATGTTTCAGTGGCACACTCGTATGGATTTCTTCTTTCGATCTGCTACTGAATTCTGGGCAGTATGTTGTTCGGTAATTACAAATTCCATTCATGAAAAATGAGACCTCTTTCATTTCCCTGTGAAGGAAGAGAAATTTGAGTTGTATGAAAGCACAGCTAATCTATGAATCCTGCACTGTTGCAGGATTTTACAGTCTTTCCATGAATAATTAATCATTGGCAAGATTCATAAATCATCTTGTGGCTCACAATGTTTACCACCATCTATGTTTTTTTGACTTCACCATTTTCATCGCATCAATCAGCATGAACAATATCTTGTCACTTAATATGGGGATTAAGGTACGTTAATTAATGTCTGATCAAGGCATGATTAATTCCTTAAAAAAGAGTCATATGATAGGTTAATTGTGGGTGTGTCAGATCCAACCAACCATGCAACCAGGTAAACGAAGGGGGGAACAACAGTCCAAAACAATTTAATTACAGGTCAAATTATTAGCAAATAGTATCTGCAGGAAATAAGCATCTTTGAAAAGAAAGCATGGCCAGCAGCAAGGACAGACAGCAATGAGAATAGAAATAAAAACAAAAACACATGATGATAACAGTGCATTTCGACAAGAACAATGCTTCACCATTAATTTTGAGGAAGAAGAAAGGGACAAAATAATGGTATTAAATACATTCTCAGAGCTTAAAGAATAAGCTACTCCATTGACCACCCTCTACAAGTTATCTCAGCCAATTATTTCAGCGATGCAGACTTTGTGAAATATATATTTCAAGCATTAGACCACCAACATAAACTAATCATTTCTTTGATCGACAGAACATTCCAACTTAGTTTTTTAGGTTGTGATCTCTAGGCTAAACTGCTTCTCTTACTCGCTGGCCACAGGCACCACCCCATGAAGGAAACATTGCGATACCTGGCTGGCATTGCAGGCCCGAGTGGTTATGGCTCAAACTCAACAGCTGAGCAAGTTATTCAAGATTATGCTTGCTCAGATCCTCTCCATTTAACTGCCATCATCACTGGTTAGTTTCCATATTTCATCTCTAACCAGCAAGATACTTACACATACACACACACACACACACACAGCTTTATGTTGATGGAAACTACATTTCATCTTTTCACCTACTCCTGCTGATCATGGCTTGGATGAAAAAGGTTTTGATGTATCAAAATATGATCATGTCCTAGTTTTTCTTCCCTCTTTTTTCTTTTTTCTTTTTGGTTTCTTGGAGGAAAATCTAGTCTTGAGATTGATCGTTTTCCCTTCCATCATCTTCATTTCTTTACTTTCTTTTCCTCCTTTTCTTCTTAATTTTCTCTTTAAGTGAGCATTAAAGAGTTCCTTGCTATGGCTCACAAGGGCTTAAACTTCAATCCCTAGCTTTCTCTCACAATCTATATACACAAGGGTTGATCAAAATGGTTCATGACTATTTCATGCCACACCTAGCTACAATTTCTTTTTCCCTTCAATATATTGATATATTCCATGTTTTCCTATAGTTTTCAGTAGTCTCAGGATAAGAGCACATAGTTTTTTGTACTGTTCTCCCTACAATCAGTATATAATGCAGAGATTATTCAAGTACGGGCCCTTTTGGCTGGTGCAAGAGATATGGTTTTGTCTCTCTCGAATCATATTATTTATATATTCCCTGATAGGTTCAAAACTTGATCACTTCTTCTTGTTTAATATATAGTATACAGTATACATAAATCGTTCTTCACCTGCTTCTTTTTGTTAAATTTCTCTACTCTTACTAAAAAAGTGTGTCAATTATCTTTTCTCAACCTGTACAAGTATGAATGCATGCATATCAGTAATTTCCGAGTGATTATTATTATTTCTCCGAAAGGGGCTACGTCAGGTATTGGAGTTGAAACTGCGAGAGCACTAGCTAAGAAAGGTTTGAGAATAGTGATTCCTGCAAGAAACCTGAGAAAAGCTGATGAACTGAAGGAAGTGATACGAAAAGAGAGTCCAAAGGCAGAGATAATTATATTTGAGACTGATATAAGCTCATTTGTTTCTGTAAAGAGATTTTGTTCTGGTTTTCTCGCTCTTGGACTCCCCCTCAACATCCTCATGTGAGTATTATTAAGTAGATTAATTTCTCTTATTTTTGCGGTGACAAGAAGCTCATGAAGACAAAAACAGTGGAAATTAAATTAAATAGTTACTAAAATATCAGTTTAATTGCAGAAACAATGCTGGCATATACTCTCAGAAATTGGAGTTCTCCGAAGACAAAATTGAGATGACATTCGCTACAAATTACTTGGGTAAACTTTTTCTTTTCTTTTCAGATTCTTTATTATTCTATTGTGTTTAATTAGTCTTTTAAATTAGAAAAAACATTCACATAAATGATATATATATTCACTATTTCTATATATATATATATATATATATATATATATATATAAGAAAAAAAAACTTATCCAAAGTTATCTTACAATCTCAAGTACTGTGAGGAAATGATGAGAATCTAAATTAAGATTGCTCAGAGATAATGGAAAAGAAGATAAGACGCAGCTAACTATTATGCTTAACTTTATGGATATGATAATATATCCTCAAATAATAAATTAATAGAAAAAGGTAAAAGTGGTGTTATCCACCTGAGATTGAAGGTTTAAATCTAATTAGAGTTATCAAAATGGTTAAGGTCTAGGTGGGGTTAGTCATTAGATGAAGAGATGTTAACAATTATCTATACAGCTAAACCAAAACGCACAAATACTGTGCAAATAACACTGTTCATCCACTCTGCTTTTACTGTGGATTTGAACAGTGATTCCTTTTTTTTTTTTTAAAGAAAAACTGATTTCCTTTTTTTTTTTTCTTTTTAAACGTTTTTTTCCTTCTTAAACGTTTTTTTCTTCTTAAACGTTTTTTCTTTTTTAAACATTTTTACTGTGGATTTGAACAGTGATTCTTTTTTTTTTTTTTTAAGAAAAACTGATTTCCTTTTTTTTTTGTTTTTAAACGTTTTTTGGCTTCTTTCTTCTTAAACGTTTTTTCTTTTTTAAACATTTTTTTCTAACCGTGGTGTCCGGGGCAGCTTATGCGCACCATGATTAATTTCTCGGTCCACTTTTTATTAACATTTTTTATTGTTTCTTTTCCTCCACTTAAAAAATATATAGAGGGAGAGGAAAAATGACCTAGGATTTTTTTAATGACAGAAATTCATATCAGTATTCTTAAATACATTTAATATAATAATACGATGAATAAATCTTATAAAAAAACATATATTGGCTTCAAGATTAAATTTTGTGTTCTTTTGTGTAAGTTTATTTCTTGAAATAAATTTGTAGTGTTTTGACTTTTTAATTATATATTTGTGTATTTATGTCAAATTAAAATATGTGAAACCAATTATATGTTCTAATATTTATTGAATATCATCACCTAAAAATATATAGAGAGAGAGAACAAAATAGCCTAAGATTATCCTTTAAATTAAATATATTATTGAAATTATGTCAAATTAATTATATATTTGTATATCTATGTCAAATTAAAATATGTAAAACTAATTATATGTTTGAATATTTATTGAATATTATCGCCTAAAAATATATTGACAGAGAGGAAAAATGATCTAGGATTTTTTGAAGGGCAGAAATTCATATCATGTTTTCTTAAATATATTTAATATAATAATATGATTAATAAATCTTATATAAAAAAAAAATTGGCTTCAAAATTTAATTTTGTGCTCTTTTATTTAGGTTTATTTCTTTTCAAGGATTTCCAATGTTTTTATTTTTAATATTTTAGATATAATATTACTGCGGAAAAAAACAACTCAAAAAAAAAATTGACAAATTTACCTGCATTATCTACAAGTCAAATTAAAAAATATACAAGTCACTTCCCGTTTCCATTAGACTGTTCTTTTTAGACGGCAAATAAATAATTATAGCACACAAAAAAATTAAGTTTATGTTTGAAAAATAAATTATAATATTTTTATTTCTAATATATCTGATATTTATTGAATATTATCGCATAAAAATATATTAGGAGAGAGGGAAAATGACTTTAGATTTTTTGAATGACAAAAATTCATATCAGTATTCTTAAATATAATTATACTAACTAAATATTAAAATAATAAAATACAATAAATATACAAGCAATTAATTTTCTACATAGATAAAAAAAACCCGCCGCATCGCCAATTATTTAGTTAATTATAGATAATAGGAGTAAATATTTTTTCTCAGGTTGCTGGAGTTCGAGTCCCCCTGCCACCGAAAATGATTTTTGAGTAAAGAACAGTGTTTTCTATTGTTCATAAGTGTTTCACATGTTTTTTTTTCAATCATTTTTTCGATAACTGGGGTGTCCAGGTCAGCTTATGCGCATCACAATAAATCTCTGAACTTATTTTTTTTTTTACAGTTTTCACTGTTTATTAATATTTTAAAATGTTTTTTTCTCTTCTTTTTTTCAGGCTTTTTTTTTTTTGTTTTTTTTATACTCGCGGTGTCTGGATCAGTTTACACGCACCACAATTTTTTCCTCACATATATATATTTTTTATAACCGGGGTAGGTTACACGTGTCACGAATAATCCTTTGACATTGTTTTTTATTTTTTTTCAACTTATAATTTTTTTTTATAACTAGAATGTCCAAGCTAGCTTACGTGCACCATGATTATTATTTTGTACATAGCCAAAGGAGATGGCAAATTCAAACAGTAATAAACAGTGATTTGAAATGTGGTTTTCGTTTTTCATTACTATTTAAAAAAATTGTTTGAACTATGATTCTGGCGAGATATGACAGGAGTGTTTGGTAATGCGTTTGAAAATCGCTTTTAAACAAATTTTAACTTTTTTGAATTTTAAATTAAAAAAAGTGTTTCTACATGATTTTGATGTGCTAATGTCAAAAATAATTTTTAAAAAATTAAAAATAATTACAACACGTTAAAAATCAATTATTTTTCTACATATAAAAAAGCCCAGCGCAACGCGCGGGCAAATCAGCTCGTGGAGCCTAAGCTAGGACGGCATCCATAAAGTTATAGGCCCTAGCACAGTTCGGGTCTGGTTGCATTTTAGATTCGAGGCCTCATATTTATCCTCAAATGTAACTGTAAATATATTAATAAAATACTTTGAACTTGAAACTCGTACAAGCTCATACTATTTTGTGCTTGATTTTTATCAAATAGAATGAGGGTGGTGAGATTTAAATTTGTGGCTGCTAGGTCAACAAAACTATAATACTATGTTAAGGAATAATCTCACCTAAAAGCGTAAACTATTAGGTGAAGTCTCAAGATATAATTTATATTATTCTCTAATACAATGAACATAGATCTACTAAAAAAATTAGATTTTCATTTGAATATCCAAAATCAACAAAGTAGTACTTCCATGGGATAACAAATAATGATTTTGTAATTTATTCTCCAATAGTTATAATAACATTAACTTTTCCACATAGAATAACAAAATTTCTATATTTGTTAATACCTTCTAAAGGCTTTGGAAGTTTGACATTGAAATTGTCAATTAGCTCAAGAAAAATTTTGTGTTTCAAATGCACTATCTTCCTATCTAGCCTAAACAAACATGAATTGTACGTCAAAAATCGATAAATGATATTTGGTTTTTTGCATACACACAAACACATGTACCACCGATAGCTCCGATACAATTTTACATGAAAAACAAGAAGCATCAATTTATAAGTAATTTTAGAGAAGTTATCCAATTTATTAATACAAATCACTAATGATAAAAAAAAAAAAAAAAAAAAAAACCTATTATTAGTGTTACCTTAAAATGAAGCATATATCTTGGATTCATCATAATTTCATGTGGTGTGCTTACAAATTCAGTGTCTTCAAGTTTTATAGCATTTATTGCGAGTGAACAAATTATTTTCAAAACTTCATTAAAATGTTTATTAACATTTTTTTCTAATATTGAAATCTTTCTTGAAGTTTATTATTTGAAGTACCTGATGTTAATTTATATAGAGACATGGATTTTACACTCATAATTCTTGAAGCTTTTAACCTATACAGGTTTTTGTAAATCAAAGCATAAACTTTGAAATGTCATTGCATCCATCTTAAACATGTTTACACATCTTTTTCTATTTTCATGTAAAATTTCATTCAATCGTCGTAGTCTTGTGTTATATGAAACCATACAAAGTTCTTTATTTATATAATTATTATAGTGCATTAAGAGAACTCCAATAGTGCATAATACAAGTTTACAACCAACAAACTCTCTCCTAAAATGATATCATTATTTATATTGATACCGTCACTCACTAATATCATTATCGATGTCACCATCATAATTAACATAATCAACAACATTATTCATTACATTAATATAATCTCTATCAAATATAGCATTAAACTATCGGACATCCAGATATACAATGGGAGATAATTGTTTGTATTTATGAGCAGAAAAAATTATAAGAGAAGATTAGTTCTCTAAAACTTTTAATAAGCAAAATAACTAACAAGAAACTAATTTACGATTTTTTGAAAACTAATTTATATCCTGAAGTTGTGAGATTTTTATTTTTATTTTTATTTTTATTTTCTTAGTAACTATAATAAACAATAATAATAGAAGGTTTGATAACGAACTAAATATTTAACAAATAATAAAAATAACAAATACAACAATATATTACTTAATTTCCTATGATCATCAAGGTTTGTTTGGCATTATATGTAACACACCATCAGCTTTATAAAATGTAACAAGATAGGTAGAGATTAGCTTATTAGGGTTTGCCCCAGTTTCCCTGGCAATATATTTCGTGCTAGTCCCGGGTATTTTGGCTTTTTATGTTAGTTTATTTCCATTATTTTTACTTTTTTTCAATATTATTTTACACAAGTTTCTTGACTCCAAGAAATTGCCAATACCTTTGGGTTCCATCCAGCCTGCTAGCTAAAATTCAAGAAAATGCCATTTTCAGAACCTTCCCCCCCTCTCTCAAGACCCCAGCTGCCTACAAGCCATTGCTATACCGATATAAAATTTGAAACTTGAAAATTGTCAGTGGTCTATGCATTAAACATTACGTAAATAATGAGTTTTTTTTCCATCATATTTTCTCCTTATAACAAATAAATCTCAAGAAAAACTTTTGCTGCTCAAAGCATGCTTGTTAATCTCATTTCGTTTCGGCCGGAATGGCAGAAACAATCCGTAAAACAAGACAAAACGACGTCGTTTTTGTTTCGGTTTACATTCCGGCCCGTACCGGAAATACCAGCCGAAACGCGCCGGATGTGCTGTTTCGGCCATGAAAAAAAAAAAGAGGAATTAAGTTAAGCCTAACGGCTTAACACAATAACACCCCAGCACCCTCTTTTCTCAAATCTCACCACCGCCATTCTATTTAATAAAAATCAAACATAAGGTAGTGTGGATCTGTATGTAAGTTTCAAGCCTAAAAGACTTTCACATGAAGAGATAAGTAGGTGTGTTCGAGAATAATATAAATTATATTTTTGAGTTTCACCTAACAGTTTAAGCTTTTAGATAAGATGATTCCTTAACAGGTACAATCACTCAACACACGATAGATCACACACGCAAGTCGATAACAAATTCCTTCATTGATAAGCTTGATGCTAGCGTGAAGCAAGATTGCACCCACCAAAATCAAAGGTTGTGGATCTTGGGGTTGTTTCTTGAAGTGATGATGCATGTATTATAACAAGTGTTAAGAAGCAATAAAAAAAAAAGAGAAGAAAATGTGAGATTTTAAGAAGATAATTTTGGGGCCAAGAACTTCAAAGATCCCACATTGTAATATAACAAGTGTTAGGAAGAAGGTGGGAAAATAAAGTTTTCATCATCAAGTAAAACCTCGAGGCCATTTGCAGGGCATTTTTTGTTGACAGAGTTGCTATCAGAGAAAATGATAGAAACAGCAGAGAAGACAGGCATCCAAGGAAGAATAATAAATCTTTCCTCTGCAATTCACAGCTGGGTGAGGAGAGATGCTTTTTGTTTCAACAACATGCTAAACCCAAGAAAGTAAGATCACTCTCCTTTTTCTTAATTTCAGTATATTAAATAAATTTAATCCATCCTACATTTCAGTATATTAAGGATGATGAGACAAAATAATAATAATAACAACAACAACAATTACCAAGGATCTAACAAAATCATAAGACATATAGAGGTCATTAACAACTTGTCGGAAAATTACAAATGGAGAAGAAATTATTATTATGGGTTTAGGCTTCATATTTGGTTTTCAATTTTTGCAGTTATGATGGCACAAGTGCATATTCTCAATCCAAATTGGCTAATATATTGCATGTCAAGGAAGTAGCCACAAAGCTCCAGGTAAAAGCCACCCTGGTGTCTATCTTCCCTAGATACTCAAGACATTATAAAGAGAGATTGCATATATATAAAAAAAAAATGAGAGTAAGTTCTTGCTATATTTTTGGGATCATATATAATTTTTTTATCTACTCTTTATGTCAATCTCTAAATATCCAAGTAGTTATGGCTTCAGCACCATAAAATTTAGTCAATCTCATAAGAGGTTGAATGTTTTGCAGGCAAGGAATGCAAGAGTAACAATCAATGCAGTACACCCAGGCATTGTAAAGACTGGAATAATGAGAGAGAGTTATAAGGGCTTTATCACAGGTTGCCTGATTTAATTTTTCTCTCAAAATATTTTCTTTTATGAGAAAAACAATCTCATAAATACAAAAACTTTCACCTGCAGATTCCCTTTACTTCACTGCCTCCAAGTTACTAAAATCTACATCTCAGGTTTGTCCACAAATCCCTGTCATTTCCCCTGCCAAAAAACATTCATGTTCAGACAGACAGACAGAAAACAGTGAAGTTAGTATTCTGTGCATGCAGGGTGCATCAACCACATGCTATGTTGCTCTGAGTCCACAAGTAGAAGGTGTGAGTGGAAAATACTTTGCAGACTGTAATGAAAGTGACTGCTCAGCTCTAGCAAATGATGAATTAGAGGCACAGAAACTTTGGATGCAGACAAACGCACTGCTGCAAAGATATCTGTATCCACCACCTGCACAACATGTTCTTCTCTGTGACTGAGAATAAATATTTAGGAGTCATGTGTATTTACAAGTTAGAATCTCTGTTAACTTACATATAACTTAATAAAGGGATTTATAAGAGCATGGGGCAATAAAAAAGTGATGGATAATTTAAATTTGCATTTAAAATAAAGGGATGGTGATGCTACATTCTTGTAAAATAGGGTAAGGGAGAATATAAGATTGAGTTCAATTTCTGAAATTAATAAAGGGGATTATTTCATTTCCACAAATTTGTACAATTCCATTTTATAGAAAACAAGAAATGTGATAAAAGAAGAAGAGAGACTAAGGGAGCATGATAGCCTGATGCATTATTGATCAGTTTTGTTCTTGTTATATTAGGCCAAGCTAAGTTCTATCATACATTGTGCTTTAAAAAAAAAAAGAAATCCATGGATTAGATATCAACAAAGGGACACACTCATGTTTGGACCTTTACATTTCATTCATCCATCATCAATTCAGTTACCAGAAAGTTACAGCATAATAAATGCCCTAGTGCATCTAGTTTGGGCTCCTTGTTGAGGTCATCGTGTCTGATGAGTGGTAATCGATCTGCCGGAGAGAATCTCCATTTGCTTTCAGTTAATTTTCCAATATCAACTATCAAGCCGCCAGAAAGCAACCTAGTCGCAAACAATGATAAGCTGCACACGAGCAAGTTGAGAAGTCTGCCTCCACTTCTTCATTTCTTAGCCTGCCATAAATTTCAAATCAAGAAAATCCATATCAGTCGAAGTTGTATAGCACAAATGTCAAAGAGCTCAAATGTGAGTCGTAATAAATACACGGTGACAAAAAAATGCCTAAATTTAATTTAAGGATGAAATGAGGAGAATGTCTTCGCAAGAGCAACATAAGAGAGAAGTTCAAGGAAAGATAGTGACAAATATGTGAGGAGGAATACTGGCTAGCGAAATCGGCTCCTGTTGTTTAAATCAATTTGAAACCAATTTCTAGCCATTAATTTTTCAATTGTCATCCTCCACTAATTCCCTAGAGTTAAATTGCATGGAAAAAAAAAAGATTATAAATATTATGTTTATGGTACTGGGTGGTGGGAAAGATTTAAAACTTCCAATGCAATCAAAATAATGTTACCTTAAAACGTGGAGACCAACGAACAGATACAGGAGACATGATTGCTCGATTCCCCCCTCCACGGCCACGGCCACGACCACCTTTGGAATTTCTTATATGTTCATTGGGAATTTTACTTGTCTTCCCTGGAGATTCACTTGTGTCACTGGAGATTGAACGTGCTGGAGCAGACACAGATATTGTTGCGGATTCTTGGTGAAGAGTTGTGGTTTGAGGCAAAAATCCTAATGCATTATGATTGAACACACAGTTTATTAGTGCTGAAAATTGCAATTAAACAGCAAAGATAAAAGCCTATTCATCAAACTTCTCTACTTTTGGCAGTTGTCCCAGAAGAGCAACTAGCATGTCATATGGAACAACATTTATGTTTGCCTAAATATTGTGCAAGTACATGAAAGATGCTGCACAAACGAGAAAGCAAGTGCCCGTTATTCATAAAGTATCTTCTCCCAAGTATGCAGGTTAAAGAAACACGACAATTAAAACTCTACCATGTGATGCAGCTTCTTGAAACTTCTCTCTCATTTTTCTGACAAATTTGAACAAACCATTGGTTTTATTCAGCTCGTGGACCAGCTGTTTGGTGTTATTCAATTGTGGATCACAGCCCAACACTGCAAATTAGGCAGAAAAGAAATTTTAAATATAATAAGAATATATTCAAACAACAGACCATGAAAAATTTAAGCCCATAACAGAACTAGAATGGACAAAAACTTGGTTTAGTTGAAAATTGGAACTACTTGATAACCAAATGCATCCATTACTTACATGTGTACATATCATTTTCATGGCGAATGGTGAAAGAGCACTCCTCATCTTGATTTTTCAAATTGATGTTGTTGAGTGTGAATTTTACCCCTAAATATATCAAGAGTTCAAAAGTACATAATTTAAAGAGGAAAAAAAGAAAATGAGTATTAAAAATTTCAATGGCTATGATTACCCTTGCCGCCTTCAATTTTCAAGCCAAGAACCCTATTGTACCATAACATTGCCTCTTGAATATCCCTTTTATGGTCAATGTCTTGGTGTTCTATTTCTTCAGATGTTGCCAAAGCTGTCAACAATGCCAAAAGGAAAAGGGCTGAGAGCAGAGACCAATAAGCAACTTAACCACATAATTTACATGCTCAAGAGATTGGAAAAGGCAAATCATACAAAACTCAAATATGGTTTTCACTGACAACTGATGAAGAAACAAACATAAGAAATATCACAGCTTGCTAGAATTTGAGGATGTCCAAACTCAATTAATAACATCATGAATTCAGACCTTACAATTCCTTTTCCAATCAAATAAAAGCCATGGTTATGTAATCAGCTCACATATTACATTAAAACTAACCACCAATAGTTGAGTTCTACAGCCCTGGTCCATCCTAATGGATGTTTGCATGAGTTTCCATAGGGCCCTGACATGTCAAAAATGTGAAAACACATCCAACAAATCTCAACCTTCTAAACCTTTGTTTCCATTTCAATAGGAACCAGAATCAAACCCCACTCATGTTAAGAACCACTATTTAATCATCAATTTCACAGGCATAGTCTATGCTACAAAAATCTCTTTTTAATCAAGTTAGTTAATGAAACAGTAAAAAGGCAATGCACTGTTATGGTAATGGAGTCAGAATCTGAACAATTAACAATCAGCTAAAAAAGAAAAATAATAATACCAAGAGATAGTTGGGACATGATCGTTGCATACTCATCCCTTCTAGCTCTTTGAATTAGAACACTTTTTTGAAGTTCTTGTATTCTAGCTCTTGTAGTAGATATTGACTCCCTTGTTGCCATCTGCTTAGCCTCTTTCCGAGTCTTAACTGTAAGAGAACACAAATTAAAAAAAAAAATGGACGACAATTTTAAAGCATTGTATCTCACAAAAACAAAAATAAAAATTGAAGCAGAGAACGGATTTTTTTGGAGATAAAAACACAAATTTTCACTAACTGTTCTCTTCTCTTTTCCAGAATTCTTATTAAGACACCGAGAGTTCCAATTTAAGAATAAAAAAAATAAAAAGTTCCTTGCTTCCCTTCAACTAATTTTGTGTCAGACGAAATATGAAAATCATAACATTTCATCATCCAAATAGCATATCTTTGTTTCTTCTAAACATTCTGTACCACTACTTTATATCATTTCTTAAGTTAAGGGTTTCCAAAATAGAATGGTAATTTATGAACTCAAGCATACAAATGATAAAGAAAACAAAACATCAAAATAGATGATCGGTGTAAGTTAAATATAACACTTGCACCTTCACATTCCGGAAGTGGGAGCAAGTTAATTCTTTGCAATTTTAAGCTTCCACAAGGAAATAAAAATTAAAGTGTACCCTGATTGAGAGTTACTCAAATACACAAATTCAGTAATGAGCACAAGGAAATGAATTTGTTCTGTCTTCCAGCACAGGTTAATGCTAAAACCAGTAAAATTAACTTAAAAAATACAATAGCGCTAACTGCAAGCGAACAATACAGCCCTCCCAAAACATAAGTTTCCATCGAAAATGGTAATGACGGCTGCATGTTTAAAGTATTCAGTATTTGATTTTATTAGTCACAAACTTAAATCATAGTAGCATTTAAAAGTAGCAATGCACATTCACCATCAATTAATTAAGTAAGTAGAACTCGTATTTAAATTGCCTGAAACACACAAATTCAGATTTCACGTCCAGATTACCAGCCACTTCAAAAGATCAAATATTGAAATGATAAGAAAAAGTTTTTTAACATCACAAAAAATGCCAGCATAAATTCACTGAAAAATGGGGTGTGTGGGTGTGTGTGTGTGTGTGTGTGTGAGAGAGAGAGAGAGAGAGACCTGCCAGAACTTTAACAAATTCATCATCAGCTTCTCTCAAGCTACATTTCAACCTCCCTGATTTCCCTGCAAAAAGAAGAAAAAGAATCAAACAATTTTGACAGCCCTAATTCGATCCCCAAACAAAACAAAACAGCTTAACTTCCGAAACTAACTACACGACAACAAAGGTTAACTAGATTTGTGCGAAGAATTCAGCAATGCCACTCTTTTTCTGACCTTGATTTTGCATAGTTTCTTCTACTATGGCTTTGATGGAATCCAGGGACTTGCAAAACGACGACATGAAGGAGTCCACTTTCTGGAGTTGGTTTTTGGCATCTCCGTCGCAGATCAACCGCAGAGACTCCATTTGAGTCCGTACAATCCCCGTTGCTTTCCTCTGCTTTCTCTTTGGCTGGGGCTAATTTTTCTGTTCTACTTCTATCTAAGCGGTCGTTTCGATTTTCCAAAATTTTCTGTTTTTTTCTTTTTTCGTTTTACTTTTTTTCCTTTCCCAGACTGAGCGGGAAGGATCCATTTCACGAGTGTTTTTGTTCTATGGGCTACGGGCTTTTTTGGGAACTGGCGGTGGATCAAAAGCAATATATACTCTGTTTAAGAACTTGTTTAGCATTATGATAGGATTAATTTTAAATAATTTTTTATTAAAAATATATTAAAATAATATATTTTTTTATTTTTTAATATTAACACATTCAAAAATCTAAAAAATAATAATTTGAAAAAGAAAAAAAAAAGTTTTTTCAACCTGGGCAATAATATGGTTGAGCCCATATGACATGGAGAAAACCGTAATACATTGCAAGCCATTTGTCGGATAAAATGGCAAAGACTTTCAACTTGGGCTGACGAAAGATTGATCCGATTATAAATTTTTTAGCTGACTTTTTTGGAATTATTATTAAAAGAAAAAATAATATGGAAAGGATAAAAAAAATTCAAGGTAATAAAAATCTCATATAAGAGTATGAAATTGAAAAAATAAAGAAAAGGTTAAAAATCAAAAAATTGATAAGAAAAAACTTTTATAATATGATTAAAAAATATGAAAATCGATTTATCATCATGATAATACTACAAGAATAAATTAACTTATACTAAATGACGTAGTACAAAAAAAAATCCAAAGAAAATAAGAGCCCTAATTAAAATATAAAATTAAATAAAAAAATTAGGAAATCAAGATAATCAATAAATATTGCATGGGCCTATTAAAAAGCCCAGGAGCATGCCGACAAGTACTAGATTGTGCTCAGGTGAAGACTCAGGTGGGTGTGGTCTATGAAAACATTTCTTCCAACCCATTGTTTTGTCCAAATCTATCCATAAAATGTTATTTGTCTCTTCCACAAGCTTTTTTTTTTTTTTTTGCAAATTTGAAAAGTTTTTTTAAGCTTAAAAAACTAAATTTATAGCTATTATGTTCGCATTTAATTCTTCATTTATTTTGACTAATAAAAAATAATAATGGTGGGAATTAAAACTAATGATTACTGAAATTAATCATTTAATCTCTAAGCTTTTACAATAAAAAAAATTTGAAAGAAGACTTTTCCAAAATGATGTTTTATACTCTTTCTCCCCTATATTTGAGTGATTTCATCAAATTAGCTTAGGTTCATTTTATATATTTTATTTATTGAGAGATATTTAGATTTGATTTTTAATTTGGTTCAAGTAACTTGTAGTGCTTAAAGGATTAGGCAAAGCCATAAAGCAAAATTATTGAAGTGCTACTTGAAAAAAAGAAAAAAGAAAAAAGTGTATTTATTTATATTAAATTTACGTGCATGTCCAGTTGTGTGGTTGCGGCTCGCGTTGTGAAAGGGATGCATGGGGGGCCATATATGCTTAAAAAGAAGCTCTTCTTGGTCTAAATGATCTCATAGTTGACTAGCCGTTGATGATTATTATTATTATTATATATATACACACACACACACACACACACATAAAATAAAATAAAAACTTCTCTACTTTGGGATTGTTTCTCGTATTCCCCCAATTATTGCTCAAAAGCACGATCACCAGTGAAGCAAGTGCTGGTTTTTCAGCTGCCGGAAAATCAAGAAAAGGAGATGGAAAATGGTTAGAAACCAACCGCAACCTTCATATATATTCAGGAGAGTGCCATTTTAAAGGGCGATGCAGAATATTACACTGCTAATTTTGATGTTGAAGCATGTTTTAACGGGTGTTGTTAATTTTGTTTTGTTTTGGCTGACCGAAATATTTTATACCAGTTAAAATAACGAGATAAAACAACACAGTTTTTACCTCGTTAAATTTTGGTTCATTCCAGAAATTCCGCCCAGATTTCAGTCTTTCGATTTCGTTATACCCATTTTGTTTTGGTCAAATAGTATTTTTTTTAAATAATGAATAATTTTATACTCTCAATCTCTCTTAACCCGACCATTAGATTGAGATGTAATTTTATGATGAGTCTTTTGATATATTTATATATATATTATGTTAAAATTTTCAGAGCAATAAGATAATGTAATAACCTTGCGAGATTAATGATGGTATTCTTGTAATATTATACATGCTCATAATTTTGTTCAAAAAAATCATTTTATTGTGTCTTTTTTAGATTAAATTGCACATTTCTAAATAATTTTATTTTTGAATTTGAACTATTTTTTTAATTAATATATTTAATTATATATGAGTCTTTTGAATTAAATATATTTGACCGGAACCGGAACTATTTTTTTTAATTAATATATTTAATTATATTTAATTAATATATTTAATTATATATGAGTCTTTTGGAGTTCAGTTTATGTGTATATATATATAATTAAATATATTAATTAAAAAATAGTTCAAATTCAAAAATAAAATTATTTAGAAATGTTTTCATACCAAAACATTTGATTTCAATTAAAAAAACAAAGTACAAACCAAAACGGAATTGACAAATTTGGTTTGAATAGCATATACTTAATACTTGACTCCACAGTTTTATTTTTCATTTCTGCTACTTCATGCTAAATTTATCATCTCTTTTAGTCACCACGTCAAAAATATATATATTAGATTGGAATTAAATATTGAGTATCATATTAAAAAATCATCATAATTTAATTATTGAAAGAAATCTTAAAACAAGTTTTATATTACTCTTTGATCGTGTGACTAGCTTGCTATCATGCTGCTTCCTTGATGGCTATGTGTAAATCTATTATTTTTTAGTTAAATAATGAGTAAGATCACATTTATATATAGAAAATCCAATTACAGAAAAAGATACGCACAAAATAAAAAAAAAAAAAAAAGCAGCTAAAGATTAGGAGCAAATACTCAATTATTATTTGTAAAAATAAATAAATAATGTAATGTGGACCTAAAAATGGAAAGGAAATCTATGATAAGATTAATTAGCTACACGTACGTATGGGTAATAAATATTTGCATACAATTAAACAGCACGATCTTGCATGTTGCTTCTGATAGATGTTCTTAGAATAGCATCATAGACCAGCGCATATCATCAGTTGAATAGTATTTTCGTACTTGAAAAGCTTATACTTAAATAATTTATTGGTCTACATTCAGACTTTGGAGCATCCTTTGACTACGTGTTTTGAATATATTTTTTTTTTAAAAAAAAAACACTAAATTAATTATTTTTATTTTTTCTAAGATGATTTTTAATATCAAATTATATATTAAACCAACAAAAATGCTGTCTTTGAAAGATTGCAGTCCAGAATCCAATCATAATCTTTAATTTGACTGCTCCCCATCCCGCTAGCGAGGTAGCGACCATAAATTAAACCAACAATAAAAAAGAATCAATTATAAAAAGAAAGGGAATTATATATATATATATATATATATAGGCGTTGATAAATCCCTGTGCATTCCATTGGGCACTATCTCACAATCCACTGTGGATTGTGGCAGTGCACAGACGAAAATCACCTTGGTCATCCGGCGTTTATATATATATATATATATATATATTTGAAGAGAGAGAGAGAGAGAGAGAGGGGAATATTGACTAGAATCACATGGACTGACTTCAGTTACAAAGAAGAAAATAGAAAAAAAAAACTAGTGATCATGGGTGGTTTGTAATTTTTTTTATTTTGTCTATTTTTAGGTATTTTTGTAGACTCGAATTTAGTGAATAAAATCTCAGTTGTTCCTGAATTTTATAAGGTGAATACACTTTAACTTGAATTCAAAACTTACAAGACAGATCTCAAGCTATTTTTCACCATACCATGTCTCTTGGTGATGATTTGTAATACTTGATAAATAGTAAGAACATAAACTCAAGTTCATTATCTATATCACATAGATAAATACTAAAGTAAATTTTTATTGATAAACAAGCTATTTTCCAATGAAGTAATTTGTGGATTGCGATCCTCTCAAATTATAAAAATTATGATACAACATGTTCTTCCAAATTAGACCGTTAAATTTGAATAAAAAATTATATTTTATGTTAAAATTAGGTGATAAGTTTTCTCTTGATGGTCATAATTTTTCTCTTTTTAAATTAAACACTTTCAGCACCATGTTTTTTTTTTGTTTTTTTGTTAATTTATAATGATTCAAATTCATCTATGTTTAGAAGATGCATTCATTTCTTTTAAAAGACAATTTATATTTAGGGGTTTAAAATATTATTATTATAAGAAGGATTAGTTGTTGTTTGAAAGACTATCTTATAAAATCCATGAACATGTTCGTAAATTTAGCTAGCTGACATGTTTCACATATCTAACTAGTTAACTTTTATTAATTATTTTTTTCAACTTCTCAATATTGGGTTGATTTTTTATTTTTTATTTTTGTTATCAAATAATTAAATAAAAAATATTTTTTTAAAAAAAATATTATAATCCCACTAGAGTTTATAACCTAGTTCCTTTATGGCACTAGCCTGAACTACCTAGTTCATAAGTTTAACAAGTTCACCCACTCACATGATATTTTTTTATCCTTTAATTGTTTTTCAATTTTATCCTTCAAGACTAGATTAGTTTGGAAATAAGTTGCATGATTTATTTTTATTTATTTTCTATAAGTTTAATATGAAGGAACCATCTCACCTAAAAATTTAAGTTGTTAGGTGAGACCCTAGAATATGATTTATATTATTCTCTAACATGCCTCCTCAAGTGAAAACTCTTTGGGTTTGAAACTTGCATATGCTCATGCTATCTTGTGTATGATATTTATCAAATAGAATAGAGGTGATGAGATTCGAACTTGTGACCGCTGGGTCAACAAGGCTCTAATACCATGTTAATGAACCATCTCACCTAAAAGTTAAAGTTGGTAGGTGAGACCCTAGAATATGATCTATATTATTTTCGAACACACCCCGATATTTTAGATGATGTCACATAAGATCTTAAACTTTCTTCATTGATAAAAAAAAAGAAAAAGAAAAGCTAATGGTAATAATAAGCTTTCCATTTGGATATCCATACCCACGTATGCATGAATTTAAAGGTAGCACATAGCACTGATTTTCTTAAAAAAAGTTGGTTGAAACTTGAAAACGGTTCTTGATATCATAAGACTAATAATCATCAATAACCCTTACTTCTATTTTCGTAAAAATCATTTATGATCCCCCTACTTTGCATAGTTAGCCTAATCAATCTTTTTTACTTTTAACATGGTTATTTCAACTTTTTTTTTTCTTCCACTAAAGGGAAAACGCTGAGACCTCTTCCCAATAACGTACACATGGAATTTATCTCACAGTTCAATTAATAAAGAAGTTGGATAAAATTAAGAACTCATATCACTTTTAATTTGATGTAAGGGGTTGATTTGCCAAAGTTTTAGATAGAGGGTTTGGCTGAGTATATATTCAAGCTAGAGGGACCATCCATGATCATTTCTAGAACGAAAAAAAACACACACATCACTTTTTCACTTGTGAGGCTGAAACATCAATTAACTATTTGAGAATCTAGTTAAAATTATTTTTAATTAAAAAATATATTGAAGTGATATTTTTTATTTTTTAAAAATTATTTTTGATATCATCAATGAAAATTTAAAAACATCCCTTAAATGGGAATTAATGGATGAAACTACTTTATGAAAAATTGGCACGATCCAAACATTTTGGTTTGCCGAAATTGATTTATCCTACTAACATATATATTGTTTTTTTTTAAAATAAAATAATACTATAATCTACAACAATTAAGACGAATATTAGGGTATTCATTTAATTTTTATTTTATTTTTTAAAAAATGTTTTACCCATGCAGTCACTGCACGTAAAGTAATTGATAGCTTTCAAGGTCTTTTTCACTGGAATTAGTTGGAAGTGACATTTAGTTTACAGAGGGGATGATCACCTAACAAAGACAACACGATCCATCATGTGCACGTGTTGTGCCTGAACCACCAACTGCGACGAGAAAATGACACCTCATTTACTAGATTGCGTCCTCCCAACCTAGTTCCGACCTCGAAAAATACTTGGAGTCCGACACAATTTCTCGGACCATGTCATGTTCATGAATTTCTACGTACCCTTTGCCATGCCCTGGAGAGAAATAAAATTGACATCTTCATGAGTCTCCTTGATTTATTCTTTTCTGAAATTGTTCCTAACATTATCTTATGGCCGCTAAATTAAAAATGGAAGTCTATATAACCATACGTTCTTGTAAAGTTAAAATTCAAAACATGTTCATGGAAAATATGCTGAAGTTCTGGTGGATTTGTTTTAATTTTAATTAATTAAGAGGTATTATTAATTGAAAGGTGGTCCTCGATTTTTATAATTGTATCAAATTTCATTTATTTATTTTTAAATTTCATATCTTGACATTTTATTTTTTGTATATTTTTCAATCAAATATGATCCTCATTCTTTTGATTTATATTTATTTTTATTTTTAATCTTTTTTTTTATAATTGGATATTACCTTTTGATTTCATATCCAATCATTTGATATGATTTTTTTTTTAATTTGATCCTTATTGTTATGATTGCAATTCCTTTTTTAAAAAACAATAGTTGGTTATCTCGGGTAATTGCGGTCATTCGACCCAATTTGTGACCCAAGACATGATAGTAATTACCTATTAGACGGGGTTTTAAAAGCATGATAAAAAACTAAGAACCACCTATGATATTAAAATTCAATGAAATTAAACATCGAGGGATAAAATTGCTAAAAAAAAAAAAGTAATCAAGAAGAGGGAGTAAAGATGACATTATTTTGATAAAAGCAAAAACAAAAATCAATTGGTTTTGACATGATTTTCTCCTAGCTAATTGTTTGATTTTTTATGCAGTAAAGAAGTACAAATGGTATTATCTTGATGGAGTAAAAATTCAATGCGCTTTGACTTGATGTTCTCCTAGCATATCATGTCATTGTTCAACCAAGATTTTGACCTCGTCATACTAGGTCATTTTTGTTAAAGTTTATTTATTTAATTCATTGTTTTATTTAATTATTTGTTTTATGTTGATTTAGTCATAATGGACCTAGTCTTTAGGAATGTGTTTAGGTGACTAAGAAAGTGGTGATTGTGTTGCTAGAATCACGAGTTAATGATGATGTGGGTTAGTGGGTTCATTATATACTATGTAATAACTATTTATAGACTTTTTATCATTAATTGAAGTAACCCAATTTTGGCATCAAATTACAAGGTTCAATGGGCAACCTGTTTGGTTAAATCAGGTTTTGCAATAGTTTTTTTCTTATGTTTTTTTAGATTAATATTTTTTTTTTCAATTTCATCCCCCAACATTTAGTTTATTTAGTCATTATTTCCTGAATTTCCTTCTATAGGATAAACTCGTTCTAATGACTCAGGTCACGATTTTGAAGAATTATTTTGAATCAACTTGGTCATTTCCTTGAACCTTATTTTAGTTTGATTCTTTAACATTTGATTAATTCTGAATCATCCTTTGTTTTTTTTTTTTTTTTTCATGTAGAGTTATCCGAATCTTATATCTCAGATCATGAATTCAGTGAGACATGAGTTTGTTTTCAATATTTTACTATAATTTTGGCAATCTCCAATTTTTAAAATTTGTTTATGGTCGATGTCTTTTTATTTATTTTTTTTATCACACGCAGTTGATCCAATGACCCAATTCTCAATTTTTATTTCAATTTTATAAACCAACTGGGTTTTCTTAACCCGGTTAATTTACTTGAATCTCATATTCTTTTTTTCATCAAATAAAACATGAGAGATTTGCAATTGTGTAATTTCAGCAGCCCACCCGCACGTAGCACGGGACAAAATACCTAGTATATGTATAAAAATGTAAGATCTACACAATAACACATGCAGGGATATGCATATATATGAGAGTAGCAGGAGTAATGATGGAAGGAAGGAAGAAATATAGGTGAAGCTGGTGGTGAGGTAGTAGACAGGGGACTACTCTCTTTAATTACTTGTTGTAATATTCTGTGATGCGTTGTTTTTGTCTCTTCCTCTTTGCCCATCGACAAAGGGATGACTCACTATACAGAAAAGCTGTCCGACGCCATGGATGATTAATCTTGCCTTTTAAACTCTCTCTCTCTCTCTCTCATGTGCTTAGATTCCTAACAGGCATAGGCACACTTTTATCTTAAGATGATTCCGAGTAAAATAATATATATGAATCCACTGCACAGTCACGAGGGAGGCCATATGTGTGTGTGTATGAGTGGATTGCTGTATTATATGTCTGCTCCAATAATTTCTATATCCAAGCAGATCACAGTTTCGTCTTCCTCATCACGCGACATCACGTGATGGCTTTCTTTTTCATATCAGCTAGCTAAACGGGATCTGTTTTTCCAAATGGCATCTGATATATTTTGTTCGTGCTCAGAGTCTGAAAACATATTAATTTCTCTGCAAGTTCATCACCACCCACCCACCCACCCATATATATATATATATGGACTCGATTCGATTTGGGTTTGGTGTATCTAATCGGTACAGTAATTGTTTTGGTATGTATTTAGGTTATTTTTATGAGCGCATGGTTTAAAATAATTGCATACAAGGGGACGGAAGGACGACGTCACAGATCTCATTTGCATGCATGCATGGATGATCATCTGCCAATGTTTTTTCTAGTTCTGGTTTAGATCTGAATCTCGACTCTTTCTGGTCTTAAAAATTGTTTAAGATCCAAATTCACTGCGGGGTGCTGGGAGTTGGTTCTGCAATTTGTGTCAGTTCATGACATCAAACCTTGAAAAGGGAGGGAAAATCGGAGAAATTATAAATTAGGGTTGCATAGATTATTGGTTAAACTAGCAGATCATGCAACTCGAAGCAATATTTCTCTAACCAACTCAGGAAGATTGTCAATCATTTTCAACTCAATATTCTGAGCCTATTTGGGCAATGATTATATTTTCACATTCAAGCTACATGTTCTTTGAAAAAAATTCAAGAATTTAGTCTCTGATTAACCTATAATTGTAATACAATCTCTCTCTCTCTCTGTCTCTCTCTCTCTCTCTCTCTCTCTCTCTCTCTCTCTCTATATATATATATATATATATATATAGTGTTAACAAAAAAATGGTAGCACCATGCGTAGTTGACCCGGGTTCCATTCGATTTAGACCAATTCAAGTTAAAATAAAAAAAAAAAGGATGGATTGACTTGTTTGGCCGGGTCAAAAACTCGATTTAAACAGTAATTTCGTCAATTTAGATAAAACTCGATAAAAAAAACTAGTTTACATTGACCTTCTAGACGCATAGCTGAGGTTTAACACGATGCTTTTATTAACTCTACTCATGACAAAACTAAACCGGCCCAGACTCCTTGGATTAAAATAAGTTAAATGACTATATTTTATTTTTCTTTGGTTATGAAAAAAAAAAGGAAGGAAAATGAGAGATAAATTTGTATAAGCCCACGTAAAAAGGTTACTCTAAAATAGTGTATGGAAAGTCAGTTAACTCAACACCCATTTCGAATTAAAAAACAGTTATCTTCTCTTCCCCCCTAAGCCAATTCTCTCTCTCTCCCTCTCTCTCCCTCTGTAAAGAGAAGAAAAACTAGAAAAACCCATCTAAAATTCCATTTCCTTGAGCAGAAAACATAATGGCCTAGCTGTTTCTTGGATCCGGAGATTCTGGGTTTCTTTCAATTAGTTTAATACGATTAAACATCTAGTTATAAGACTTTGAAAAGAACATTAACCCACAAGACATGATTTGGTTCTCCCAAGGCTCAAACCCTCTTTTTCTCTGCTGTTCCTCTCGTTGGAGTTTGTAGCCTAGCTGTAATGCCTGCAAATCCATGGCCCCTCTTTTCCTTCTTATTCCTCTCCTCTACCCTCGTGCTTCTCTTTCCTTTTACTGCTCTCGCCGTCAACCAGCAGGGCGAAACCCTACTTTCATGGAAGAGAAGCTTGAATGGATCGCCTGAGGGGCTGGATAATTGGGACTCCAGAAATGAAACTCCCTGTGGATGGTTTGGAATTACCTGCAACTTTAACGATGAAGTTGTAGCTTTGGGCTTGAGGTATGTCAATTTGTTTGGAACACTCCCCTCCAATTTAACTTCATTATCTTCCTTAAACAAGCTTGTTCTGTCTGGAACCAATCTTACTGGTTCTATCCCTAAAGAGATCGGCACTGCTCTTCCTCAGCTGACTCACTTAGACTTGAGTGGCAATGCCTTGACCGGCGAGATCCCGAGTGAGCTTTGTAACTTTCCCAAGCTTGAACAACTCCTTCTCAACTCAAATCAACTTAGGGGCTCCATTCCAATCGAAATCGGAAACCTCACTAGCTTGAGATGGCTAATCCTCTACGACAATCAGCTTAGCGGTTCCATTCCCAACACCGTGGGCAAGCTGAAGTATCTTGAAGTGATTAGAGCTGGAGGCAACAAGAACCTTGAAGGTTCATTGCCTCAAGAAATTGGCAACTGCAGCAATTTGTTGAAATTAGGCCTGGCAGAAACAAGCATCTCAGGTTTTCTCCCACCGAGCCTCGGCCTCCTGAAAAAACTCCAAACCGTTACCATCTACACCGCCCTCCTTTCCGGCCAAATCCCTCCAGAACTCGGTGACTGCACCGAGCTCCAGGACATATACCTTTATGAAAACTCACTCACTGGCTCAATTCCGAAAACATTAGGCAAGCTCCGAAACCTTAGAAACCTTTTGCTCTGGCAGAACAACTTGGTTGGTATCATCCCTCCCGAGCTAGGAAACTGCAACCAAATGTTGGTGATTGACATATCAGTGAATTCCTTAACCGGAAGCATTCCACAATCATTCGGCAACCTAACTGAGCTCCAAGAACTCCAGCTTAGCCTCAATCAAATCTCCGGGGAAATCCCAGCACAGCTTGGAAACTGCCAGAAGATCACTCACATCGAACTCGACAACAATCAAATCACTGGCTCAATCCCACCTGACATAGGTTACTTATTTAATCTCACTCTCTTTTACTTATGGCAGAACAAACTCGAAGGCAACATACCACCTTCCATTTCCAACTGTCAGAACTTGGAAGCCATAGATTTCTCTCAAAATGGCCTAGTAGGGCCTATTCCAAAAGGAGTTTTTCAGCTGAAGAAACTCAACAAACTCCTGCTTCTTTCCAACAATCTCTCTGGTGAAATACCGCCCGAGATTGGAAACTGCTCGTCTTTGATTCGTTTTCGAGCTAATAACAACAAGGTTTCCGGAGCTATTCCAGCCCAGATTGGAAATCTGAAGAATCTGAACTTTTTGGATCTCGGATCGAACCGGATTACGGGAGTAATCCCGGAAGAAATCTCTGGTTGTCAAAATCTCGCATTTTTGGATTTGCATTCAAATGCTATTTCTGGTAACTTGCCACGGAGTTTTAACAAGCTCGTATCACTCCAGTTTGTTGACTTCTCCAATAACTTGATTGAAGGCACACTGAGTCCAAGTCTTGGTTCACTGGGTTCACTCACCAAACTCACCCTTGCTAAGAACAGGCTCTCAGGTACCATTCCGAGTCAACTCGGTTCCTGCTCCAAGTTACAGTTACTGGACCTGAGTGGAAATCAGTTATCAGGGAACATTCCGTCAAGTGTGGGAAAGATCCCGTCACTGGAAATCGCTTTGAATCTAAGCTTGAATCAACTTAATGGCGAGATTCCTTCAGAGTTCACGGGGTTAAACAAGCTTGGCATTTTGGATATCTCGTATAATCATCTTACAGGCGATCTTCAACATCTCGCAGCTTTGCAGAATCTTGTAGTGCTTAATGTTTCGCACAATAATTTCTCGGGGCACGTGCCTGACACGCCCTTCTTCTCGAAGCTTCCTCTCAGTGTACTTTCCGGGAATCCTGCTCTTTGCTTCTCCGGTAACCAGTGTGATTCTGATTACAAGCACGTCAAGCGAGGGGCGGCAGCGCGTGTGGCAATGATTGTGCTGCTGTGTGCCGCATGTGCGCTCCTTTTGGCAGCGCTCTACATGATCCTACTAAGCAAAACACGTGGCAGTGGGGCCCAGGAGTGCGATGGTGAGGATGACTTGGAGATGAGTCCGCCTTGGGAAGTGACTTTATATCAGAAACTAGACTTGTCAATTGCTGATGTGGCACGATCGTTGACAGCTGGCAATGTGATAGGACGAGGCCGGTCCGGTGTGGTTTACAAGGTTACCATTCCGTCTGAATTAATGGTAGCTGTTAAGAGGTTCAATTCGGCAGAGAAGATTTCGGCTGCAGCATTTTCATCCGAGATTGCTACACTGGCCAGAATTCGGCACCGAAACATTGTCCGTTTACTCGGGTGGGGAGCAAACCGGAGAACAAAGTTGTTGTTTTATGATTACATGGCTAATGGCACATTAGGGACATTGTTACATGAAGGGAATAATGTTGGATTGGTGGAATGGGAGACGAGGTTTAAGATCGCATTAGGGGTGGCAGAGGGGCTAGCTTATTTGCACCATGATTGCGTACCGCCGATTTTGCACCGAGATGTGAAATCGCATAATATCTTGCTTGGGGACCGGTACGAGGCATGTTTAGCCGATTTCGGGCTGGCTAGGCTGGTTGAGGACGAGCATGGATCTTTCTCGGCAAATCCACAATTTGCAGGGTCCTATGGATACATGGCACCAGGTGAGTTTTCTCTCACTTTCTGATAATAATTTATCATTAGATTGTGATGACTGGCTTTCTTAAGTACTGCCGAGAGATTATTGGACACTTGATAGGAATAACATCTAGTCGAATATGATAAAGGGATGAGACAAATTTGTGATTATGTGAGAAGTCAGCTGGGATTAGTGACGATGGGGACTTAAAGCAAGGTTTGGAGATGGGTTTAACATGTATAATCATCAAAAGCCCTTAGTTGTAATTAGGTTGCAAGATCACATCAGGCATGCCAACAAGCTGTTTGATGTTTTGTTCATGATTTGTTATTTTCGTTGGCAACTGGAAAACGCTGCATGCACAACAAAAACTACTTTTAGCAAAAAGTTTCTGCAGTGAGTGAAATGTCCTTCACCCTGCGTGAATGTCTAAACTTTTGTAGGTAGACTTGTGAACTTGCTGCAGTGCTGCACCGTCTCCATTGTGCGTCTTTGTTAATTTTGCATGCACGATAATCTTTCTTTTTATGTTTCAATTACAGAGTACGCTTGCATGCTTAAAATCACTGAAAAGAGTGATGTATATAGCTATGGAGTAGTCCTTTTAGAGATCATAACGGGGAAAAAGCCAGTCGATCCATCATTCCCGGATGGCCATCATGTTGTCCAGTGGGTCAGAGATCACCTGAGGTGCAAGAAGGACCCAGTTGAAATACTTGATCCTAAACTGCAAGGCCACGCAGACACACAAATACAGGAAATGCTTCAAGCTCTTGGAATCTCTCTTCTTTGCACAAGCAATCGCGCTGAAGATCGGCCGACAATGAAAGATGTGGCAGCATTATTGAAGGAGATTCGACAGGAACTGATCCCAGGTGGTGAGGCCCAGAAGCCGACCAGCAAAACATCGAAAACGATGGAAAGCAGCCAATCATATTCATCATCCTCGGTGACCCCAGCTCAGTTGTTGATGCTTCAACAAGGGTCTTCTCGTTGCTCACTTGCTCACTCATCCTCATCATCAGCTAGTATTATGTCAAGTACTAATCAATAACAACCTCCTTGTCTTTTTTGAGAGTTATTCAAATATATTGGTATTGTTTTTTAGAATAGGAAAACACATAAAGAGTTAGCACCATGGGGGTGTTTTGATCGATAGCTTGGTCCCGAGACGACAAAATTGAGTACATAGCAAGTTCCTTTCATTGTCTCTACTCTGTTGAATGGTGCTATTGTGGTTTTTGCTACTCTTGTGAACAACATTTTTAATAATGAAAGATAGTAAGATACACACAAACATTGACAAAGAAAGTGAAAAGGAAAGAAGAGGAAGAGATCAGTAGAGGAAATGGAGGCCCAAGCTATATATTTTGCTTCAATTTGAAGTCATTTTCCAAAACTTCTGAGTAGTAGGATGTGGATGTCTTGATTGATAAGTGAGTGGGCGTGGTGTTATTCATTGTTTTAAAAATCATCCAGCTTTTTGTTTTTTTCCCAGTCTGAATTTCAGGGAAGGAAGGCATTGAAAGTGATTCTACCACATACTATAAAATGTAATGCAGCAAAGGTTGCGGTGAGGAATAATACCACAGCAGTTGTTTTTCTCCGGGCTCACATGCTCACATGCAGTTTAACACAAAGTACAGAGGCTTGTAACCCATTAACAGAGGCTTTTTTCAAATTTGTTGACTATTTTACTTTATTTAAAAAAAAAAAAGTACATATAAGATTCCCAAAATAGATCGTAAGACTAATATATTTGTATTCTGTGAAGCTGTGAGGTCCCGTCCACATGCATTGGGCAGATCCCACATGCAACTATGACTTTAAAATATTTGTTGATGATAATGCTCACTTTCATAACGCATTTACCTTTCAGAAACTTGATTTTTCTATGTCTAGAGATGAATTTAGTACCTTCTGTTTGGTCAAGAGGAAGGAAAACTCTCGGAATCTGTTCTTCTTGCCATTTAATTTTCTCAGTAGATAGTTCGGTTTGGTCCAAACTATCATGAGCTAAGACTTTTTGAATCATCATGCTTAAGATGGAGAGAAAAAACAGCGGATAATCTGTCAGACGAGACCGCAGTTTGGTTACGAGGTCGTGTCATAACTGATGGCTTTAGCCTCCAAACTGTTAATCCTGCGAGGGTAAATTGCTTTTGAAAGAAACCCTTGATGCAACAGAGAGCGTTGCCAGAGAGTCCTGTTTTAATCCATCGTTAATTTGGTAGCCTCTGAAACTTGCTGTAAGGAAAGTATCCGATGATAACTACAGAAGAAAAGATGGGCATAATTTTTAAATCATTTACCCAGTAATCATGCACAGCCCACGAGCCTGAACTGTTTTATATATTCAACTTTCCAGAGACAGAATTTAATAAAAATAATGAAGACACCAGAAAAGACTTTAAACAAAAAATAGGAAGAAATTATGCAGAACGTAGAGGATCTTTATTTTAACCTCATGGTAAGATCCAACCCGTATTGGACTGATTATCATAAAATTCTTACATAATCCGCAGGGTGCACAGAAAAAAACTTAAATTCCTTGGCAAACAAAAAGCATATTATTATGGCATGTATTGCCGTTATGTGTTGGATATTTACACAAGTGAGAACGCCAAGAACTTGCACTGGTTTCAGTTTCAGCTGTATAGATCATCCTCCTCGGCAGCAGCAGTTGCTGAAGCAAACGGATCAGTGGCTCCTTCACCTGCCACGTTCTCAGAGCGGTCTGCAAACCGGAACTCGGTACCAAACCCACGAGATTGCTGTAAGGTCTGAGCAAAGAGCTGGTACTTCCTGATGTCTGCATCACTGACACTTCGACGTGCGAATTTCATTGACTCCTCGAAATGTGCTGCCTTTATTTCTGGGACATCATCCACATAATCTTCTTCCATTGCTTCAGGATTATCTTGGTTCTTTTTCTCCCTTTCAATATCCTGCCATTACCCAAAAGTTACAATGAAGAGCAACAGTACAAACACAAACTACAAGCATTAGTCAATGCCTTGTTGACTATCATACCAATTTCAAGTCAAAAGCAATTTCAGGTGCGCTAACACACATACTCAGCACAGACATTTTTGTAAGAAATGAAAGCAAGATTTACAGAAGGCCAGCCAACATGGGAAGCAAAGTGTATATAAAAAGCTAGAAGGATCACTACATATAAACAGACTCACATCAGACACTGGTTCACACATGCATATGCAATGCAGTTCATGTTCGACTAGATTAAATACATAAGAGAATTTCAATATAGACATGCTCATTAAACTTCTGGATGAAAAGAAAAGTAAGAGACTCGCCTTCTCAATATTTTCTCTAATGGCATACTTGCAGGCACGTTGACAAATTTCAGTGATATCAGCACCACTAAATCCTTGAGTATATCGTGCAAGAGCTGCCAGGTCAACATCCCTCGCTACAGGTGACTTGCGCAAACATGCTCTAAATATCTGAAGACGGGAAGCCTCATCAGGAAGAGGTATATAAATCAACTGATCCAGACGCCCAGGCCTGAGCAATGCTGGGTCGATAATATCTGGCCTGTTTGTTGCTCCAATGATAAAAACTGTTTTCTTTGCCGTCATGCCATCCATTTCTGTCAGAAGTTGATTCAAGACTCTATCTGCAGCACCCCCAGCATCCCCAACGGAGTTACCACGCTGTAACCAGGAAAAAAGGAAAAAACAAATAATATGAAACAAATAGAAAAAAGGTGAAAATGAAGCACTGATAATGTGAGCAGGGGAATATTTTTTTCAAGCAGACAGCGCTTCCAAGTATGCATAGGGAAACTTTTCACTGAAGGAAAAGCAAGCATACCTGAGTAGCAATTGAATCAAGTTCGTCAAAGAAAAGTACACAAGGAGCTGACTGCCGAGCTTTGTCAAATATCTCCCGCACATTTGCTTCACTTTCTCCAAACCACATAGTTAGCAGCTCAGGACCCTTGACACTTATGAAGTTGGCCTGACATTCATTAGCAATTGCCTTTGCAAGTAGGGTTTTACCACAGCCAGGAGGTCCATAAAAGAGAACACCTTTAGAAGGTGACATGCCAAATTTCTCAAACTTCTCAGGATGCTCCACAGGATATTGGACAGTCTGCCAGAAGCCAGAAACTTAATATTAGAGTCTATATAAACTAAATCCAATAAATGAGGAAGATGGTAAGAAGAAGAACATCTATAATATTTCACATGCAGAAACATTATATTGAGATAAAATGGCAAACCTCTTGAAGCTCTCTTTTAATATTCTCTAATCCACCAATATCCTCCCATGAGACGTTAGGAACCTCCACAACCTATCAATCAGGAATATATGTTCATCATTCTCAGGAAGCATATAGAAATCTCATCAAACACACATGTATGACATTTTGAGCAATATATAACATGAATCAAGTAAGGCAATAAAGAAAATACAAGAGGAATCTTCTTGTTAGGATTAAATGAGCAGAAGCCAAAATGGGTGTAACTACTGCCGGGTCATCCATATGCTCCACCATTATTTTAATCAAAGCATACAATATTTCATCCAAATTTCCTCAAAACATTTGTAATTAGCAATAATGAAAACCTGATTTTTTTTCAGATTTGGGCAAAGGGACTACTTTCTAGGGCTCTTGGGAGACTATAACCTTTTGTTTTTTTTCCTTTAAAGTGACAGTTATACATTACTGGTTTTTGCCTCAACATGTGTACAGAAAAAATGTCCCTTTTTTTCCATCTTTGATGAGAAACAAAGCTCGGAGCATAAACCAAACAGCAATAATCTCCAGATAAGAACAGAGAACTAATAATTTGTATTATGCAAAAACTCACTGTTTCACGCAACGCAGAAGGATTTGAAGTTCCCAACGCAGTTAGGAAGTGCTCATTAGTCACAGCCATTGAGTTTAACACCTCAGCATCAACTGTGTCATCCTCTAAATCAATAACATCCATTTTCTCCCTTATACACTGAAGAGCAGCCTCAGTACAAAGAGCTGCAAGATCTGAACCGACATAACCATGGGTATCTTTTGCAACTTTTTCAAGATCAACCTGGAATCAAATGTTAATTCAGCATAACCACGAGTTCACATTGTTATACAGAATAGAATTAAGTAGGAAAAGAGAGACAGTAGTTAAGAGACTCACATCTTCTGCAAGTTTCATATTTTTAGTATGAATTCTAAGGACCTCCAACCGTCCAATTTCATCGGGCACACCAATGTCAATCTCTCGATCAAATCTTCCAAATCTTCTCAAAGCTGGGTCAATGCTATTGGGCCTATTGGTAGCCCCCATAACAATCACATGTGCCCGTGACTTGAGGCCGTCCATTAAAGTCAAAAGCTGTGATACTATACGCCTCTCCACTTCACCGTGAGTTTTTTCCCTCTTAGGAGCAATAGAATCTAACTCGTCAATAAATATTATGGATGGAGCATTCTTTTCAGCTTCCTCAAATGCCTTCCTCAAGTTGCTTTCACTCTCACCAGCCAGCTTTGACATTATCTCAGGACCATTAATCAAAAAGAAGAATGCACCTGTCTCATTAGCAACAGCTCTTGCAATCAGAGTTTTACCAGACCCAGGTGGCCCATACAGCAAGATACCTTTTGGTGGTTTCACACCAATTGATTTGAAAAGCTGTGGATGCCTAAGAGGAAGTTCAACTAGCTCACGAATCTGAGCCATCTGTTTCCTAACACCACCAACATCATCATAGCCCACTTCATTCAATCTCTCTTCATCCTCACGTATGATGGGCTCTCCTTCACAAAAGATCTCGGTGTCTGGTGCCACAACACAGTATTCACCAGGCTCTGTCTCAATTACTTTGAACTCAACACTGCGCATGCCACCCCTGACAAGGAAAAGGTCACCTTTCCTTACAGGGCGGTATGATTCCAAGAAATATGCTGTTGAAACACAAACGGAGAAAAAAGATACTCAGAATAAAACATTGTTAGCACAATCAACTGCAACACAAGACATGAAGATCATGAAGGATATAAAAAGGGCGCATTTATCTAAAATTAAAAACTTACGCTTTAAATATGCATCAAAAAGATTTCCAGTAACACCCTCGATAGTGTCATCGATGGGAAGGATATGAACTCGCTTCCCATACTTGACATCAGGGCATTGATGGACAGACACAACATCTCCAAGGCGGATTCTAAGATTAGCTCTGACAACTTTGTTCAATCTGATTTTCGGTTCCTCACATTGCTCATCAGCAAGAACAATGCAAACAGTGTCTTTTCGCTTCTTCCCCTATATTACAACAAACATATTTTGCAAATCATCAGTAGCAAAACACAACACAAAATAGCCCCATTAAAAGTTAAACTTACCTTAATTAGCACAGTGTCACCACGAAAAAACTGAAGCTTTTCCATGGTAGCAGGATTCATAGCCACCACCGAGTTATCATCATTAATGGCCTCGTCAACAATAAGTCGATTGGGAGACTTCTTTCGCTCCAAAATTGCGGTCGAAAAATCTTTTTTGCCACTTTTCCTATGATTATATACACACAAACAAGTTCTGTTACCGCACGGTAAAGAGACTAGACTATTAAAAAACCAACAATCCATATAGTGTAACGAATCCGTTCTTAAAACATAATCAAAATTATAAGCTCATAACAATAACCACACAATCATTCTTCCGAAAATAACAAAAACACATCAATCAAAACAGCACAAAAGTTGGGTTTTTTTCTGATTACTTACTATCAAACAGAGAACAGCATGATATCACTACAAAAGTATCAAAATTTAGGTCTGTAAAAGCAAAACTTGCAAGCTTTCTGAGTACGAAACATAAAAGCACCAAAATTTGTACAGGCCCAACAGTTGTTAAACAATAATTTAACAGCAACAGAAGGTAGATGAATGAAACACACGGGTCTGTGGACGAAGAGGGCTGACTAGAGCTTGGATCGGCCATTGACTTTTGAGACTTGAGAGTTAGCGGAGGATCAATTGAAGAGAGGTGAGTATCTTGTATATATTTCTATATTTAAACAGTCAGGAGGTGGAGTCTATATAGGGAAAACAAGGGACCGACACGCTAAGTTCAGTGTCTGTCAGATCTTGTTGTCTGTTTGTAGATATTTGTTCTGTGTTTTTAATTTAAAAAATTATTAAATTGATATTTTTTAAAGTATTTTTAGAATTTCGATGTATTAATAATAAAATTAAAAAAACATATTTTAATATATTTTTTTAAATAAAAAATATTTTATAAAATATATTGCATAGCAATCACGAATATCCATCTTTTTTAATTAGCCTCTCATGCATTAGATTTATTCATGTAAGAGTAACAATATAAAATAGAGAAACCCTTAGTTTAACTCAAATTGTCATTCCTGACTAATTTGAAGGATCCCATTTTGAAGTTAACTTTATACGTGCTAATATTTAATATGTTTTATAATAAAAATGAATAAAAAATATATGACTATTTATATGATTATTATTATAATTTATTCAATAATTTAAAATCTTTAATATTAAATATTTTAGACTTTTTTGTTCAAATGAATTCAAAGCAGTTGAAAAATTCACATCACAAGCCACATTTCTAATGTGATTTTTTACTTCAGAAAAAAAATCATTTTGGTTTAGTTTCTTTATATCTAGATAATTACTCATAAAATAAATTATAAGCTACGACGAAGTTTTTTGCCATTCTCACCCCCACATGATATAGTTAGTTTAAAAAAAATACATTTTATTAAATAATAAGATAAAAAACAATAATAGAATTGATATCTAATCTAATAAAATAATTATTTTGTAGAAAAATATTCATTGTGGTCTTAAAATATAAAAAAAAAATTATTGATATGGTTATATAAAAATGTATTAAAAATATAAAAACTTTATGTTAATTAACTATTCATAACTTTTATTTTCACATAATAATCAAAGAAAAAAATTACTATAAAAACCTGTGATATGAATTTTTATCTTTATTTTTAAATTAAATTTAGAAAAAAGGAAAAACAAAATCAAAACAAACACCAAGGTAGAGGCAGATCTAATTCGAATGGACTATCATGCATGTACCTTAAAAACAGGCTTGTTAATTCCGTTTTGTTCCGGTTGAAATGACCGAAATATTCCGTGCCATTAAAAAAACCAAGACAAAACGGTATTGTTTTTGCCTCGGTTTAAATTCCGGCCCGTTCCATAAATTCTGGCTAAATTCCGGCCGGAACGCCTCAGTACCGTTCCGGCTCAAAATCATAATATTTCTTTTATTTTAGAACATTTTACTATCATAATATTTTGGAATTTTAGAGATGTTTCTAATTTTGAGATTATGTTTGTTTGACTTTGTGTTTGTATTGTATAATTTAAAGTTAATTTATCTTGAATTTAAATTATACTTGTTAAATTAATATTTTAATTTTTTTCATATATATATATATATATAAAATTATATATGAACAATACAACCTCGAAACAGCATGTCGAAACACTCCAAAACCGAAACATTCAGTTCTAATAGAAAAACCAGAATGACGACCCGAACGGTATGGACAATCTTGCTTAAAAATAGCTTAGACATGTTAGATTTTCCAAATCAGATCTGATCGTCCAAGCCTTTTTTTTTTCAAGGGGTGAACAAGCTTCTATTTTGTTTGGAAAAAAAAAATAACACATAACACATTATCTATCTACTCGGATTGTGACCACCACTATAACAACTAAAGCATCAAAGAAAGTGTTTTTTACTCTAAAAAACCCATTTTTTTTTACCAATTTTCACTTAAAAACACTCTACAAACCTTATCAAATCAATCTCTAAGTCAAAATTGTTAGCTTTAAGGTCTTCACACAACTATGATTTACTTATTTTGATAATGACAATAATGAATGGATTTGATATGTATATCAAAGGTTTAAATGTTGTAGGCGTTTTTCCACATTTGAGCAATATGGACTCTTTGAACACGAATATTACTTGAAGATGTCTAATCTCAATTCAATACAATAAAGTTTTTTTTTTTTTTTTTATCTATCTTTCAAATGCTGAATGTTACTATCCAAATCATTAATATTAACAAAACCTATTGCTGTATAATATGATTTTTTTTTCTTGTTAATAATTGAATTTCCTTGTCTTTGATTCTCATTGATTTCTTAGACTACAATCAAACATAGGACCGATCAATCAAGGGATCATAAACAAATTGGTCGGTAATGAAAATATAATTGCATGAAAACAATATAATAATAATAAATATTACAAAATAACTCGTGCAGTTTTTGCTTAAGGCGCACTTCGGGTGAGCATTTTGCTATTTCCTCCTCCATATTTACTTTGCTCCTCCCATTTTCCTACCTATTCCTGGTTTAGAGTTTTTCTTTTGCTTATCAGGGGAAATGATTGTCACATCATGCCAACTTTCTATGTTTAGCCCCTCTCTAATATGCATATATTAGTCCATTGCCGTTGATTCTCGGGAGTACCAAGAACATGTAGCACACAGAACTCCTCTGTGTTTTTTTTTTTTTGTGTGTGTGTGATGATTGACTCCATATGTATCCCGACCATGATCGTGAATGCATAACGAGTCTGCTACTTGTCACGAGAATGATGAAATAAGTTGCTCCGACTATCGGTTTGTTTACATGGGAGAAGAAGTCATCAATTGATGTGATGAACTCTACTTTCTTTTATATATAATGGTTGTAAAGAAGAATCACAATTAATTCTTGGATTTACTTAATATCTTGTAAATTCAATGAGTGAGTAAGGTATCCCGGAGATAATAGACATTAGACAAGACCCCACCTATATGAACTCAGCTTTTTGTTATTAGAAGTATTTGATATTGTGTTTCAAAAATGTTTTTGAAAAAAATTAAAAAAAAATTATTTTTATTTTTTACTTGAAATTTATTTTTTTAATGTTTTATATTATTATGTTGATATCAAAATATCATTTTGATACATTTTTAAATAAAAAGCATTTTTAATATAACATCAACCAAAATTCTCAAAAAGTCATTTAATTAGATGTAGTTGTCATCATATTCCCCTTTTTTTTCCCTGTTGGACTCCTCTTCATGCTGATGTTAGCAGGTCATATAGTTGGTCAACGAATGGGTGCGGAAAGAAGAAATGGCTTTTTCTCCTTCCTACTCAACCTCATCTTGTGTTTGTCTGGTGTGAAAAGGACTCCCGATCCAATTTATGGATTTGAAAAACATAATAAAAAGAGAGCACATCATCTAAAAAGTTCTGGTTTTAGAATGAAACTAGGACCTCTGTCTCTTGAAATGGAATTGGTACTAGAAGAAATTAAAACACGACAACAGCATCCATCTTCTTTAGTTATATGGAGCTGCAATGGTTTATGGATTGGTTCTTGCATGTCCCATTTAGGCTTCAGCCTAGACTGGACTATAAATTTGACCTTAGCAATTATACCCTTGCGTGCCTCAGCTAATTGCAAGTGGCAACTATCTGGCTCATGTGATCTTTTCTAACAATTTCTCCCCTGGGCAACTCCTTTTAACTTATAGAGCCCTGCAACTTAAACACTTTTTTTTTAGGGTTCGACGAAACTCCATTCCCCGGAAAATACAATTTGTAGGCCTAGATGAGAAAGTAAAACCCTGACTGTCTTAGTCTCTTATAAAAAGTGTACGCTCTAACTCGAACTCGAGATATATTATACAGATTACAAGCTCTTTACCATCACCTTAAGCCGGACCTGCAACTTAAACACTATAGAACAGAGTGTCTAATTCTGTAAGTACTGTATGTATATATGAATGATTCCAGGGGATTTTTAATTCTTACCTATTTTGTTTCACAACTTCTTTTCACTTGAACCTCCGTTCCTATTTTGATTCGGGGGCTTTAAGAGCTGTGTTTATAATATTTTTGATGATGTTAGTGAGACAAAAAAGTCCTTTTTTTGGCATGAAATCCTTTTTTGATGATATCGTACAGCTTGAAATATACGCTATCACCAGATTTGGTAAGTGGAAGTCATCATATATGGCATCCTCATATCTTGCTATGAAATCATTCATCCATCCATGCTTGAACTGGTACGAAATAGTAATGGGATTTGCTCAGTTGCCCAAATAAAAGATGAATTCTTGCTGCAGCAATGGGCATAAAAGAAACATTGCCGAGCCAATATCTACAGATGTTGTCGATTTGATTGTACATATATGGAAAGATATCTAACAGCACACATTTGTTGGATGCGAGATTCTATTGTTAGCTTATATTATGTTTATTGCATGTGATAGCCATCAATGGTTTTTTAATGCTAAATGCAGGCTTCTTGCAAACATCTCAGGCGAAACTTGATCTGATAGCAGCATCATACAGAATGGTGATGAAGAAGAAATCCTCTGGTACTTGATCTATAAAGCAGCATCCAAAAGCTCGAAGCTGACACCATCTGTGAGCATTTCTCTGATAAGTGGTGGGTTTTTTTCCTATTTTAATTTGGGGTCAATTATATTTTTTGGGCTGCTGGTGCTAGTATTTCCTGCTCCTCGCAATCTGACCTGGCCCAAAATTGTGTGGATGCTACCTGGTTTTGTTCCTGCTACTTCAGCTCTTGTTGTCTCGATAAGTATGTCTTAATCTGATGTTTTTGAACTTCGAATGGTCGTATGATTCGATTAATGTTAGAATACCAAAACTATAGTTTGATTGGTCTGCTTGATTTTCAGAATGGTGTGATTAAAACTAGGTGGAAGTAAACAGTTCTGATTTATCCTGCAGACACTGTCCACATGGTTTTATTTTTCAGTACTAGAGAGGAGAATTTTAAGGCCAGGCCATAACATTGTTCATTTCCATCTCATTGGCCCTTACACGACAATGGTAATAGAGTTTGAGGGCCTTGTGCTTGATCAACGAGGAATTAATGCTTATTATTATTTGGCAGATATGGAAACTATGGAATTGCTAAACTCAATTCCTGGCATAGGTTCTAACTTGAGGAGGTTTTTTTTTATCAAATTTTCCAAACTGTTTCACCAACTTTCTTATAAGCAATTCAGGACATATGCTCTCTCAATCAAATGATTATAATTAAATAAAAAAAATTACTACGAAGTAAAAAATTATATATAGAAGAAGATTGTTTACTTATGTTTACATGGTTAAATACATTCAAAAATTCATTTACAAGCATTGAACACATACAAAACAATTATAGGCTCAAGTGCATGTTTATTTTGTAGAGAACAGAGAAAATTTGAATAATGATTTTCAAATAAGCATCTTGGTATTTGACAAGACATAAATAGAGATGTTGGTAAATTCATTACCCAAATTGAAAATCATCTATAAAGTGAAATGATCGAAAAATGAAGGGTAATTTTAATATTTATTCCCATGTTAAATTGTTTAGCACATTTTTTAACGTTGTTAAATTTCTATAATTTCTTACTCAATTAATGATACTTTGCAAATGAATGTTTCTTGTATTAGCAAACAATTTCTACTCTAATATTGTTGGGTTATCTTAAAAAAAAGGAACTCAGATGGTAATATGAATGTGCAAGCCTACAACACCGGTTAAACAAGAAACCAAAAATTCATCTCAATGCAAGTTTAGCTTCATCAACTTTATCTACCCCTACTTTTGTTAGTTTAGGATAAGATAGTAAATTATAAATTTATTAAGATAGACCAATTTGTGAAAAGATTGCAAATTAACGACTTAAACATGAACTATAGAATTGCTAGACATAGACTGCTTGAGGTTTTTTTTTATCAAATTTTCCAAATTCTTTCATCAACTTTCTTATAAGCAATTCAAGACATATTCTCTCTCAATTAAATAATTAATAACTCCATATATTATAATATAATTTAATTGTTCGCTACAATAAAAAAAATCACTAAGAAGTAAAACATTATTACTAGAAGAAGATTGTGTTTGCATGATTGAATACAAGCAAATATTCATTTACAAGCATTGAACACATACAAAATAATTATATGCTCAAGTACATGTTTACTTTGTAGAGAACAGAGAAAACTTGAATAATAATTTTTAAATAAACATCTTAGTAGTTGACAAGAAATAAATAGAGATATTGGTAAATTTATTACCAAAATTAAAAATCATCTACAAAGTGAAATGATAGAAGAATCAAGAGTGATTCTAATAATTACTCACATGTTAAATTGTTTAGCATATTTTTTAATGTTGTTAAATTTTTGTAATTTCTTATTCAATTAATGATACTTTGCAAATGCATGTTTCTTGCATTAGCAAACGATTTCAACTGCAGTATTGTTAGGTTATCTTTAAGAAAAAACTCAGATGATAATATGAGTGCGCAAGCTTACATCAATGATTAAGCAAGAAACCAAAAATCCATGTCAATGCAGGTTCAGCCTCATCAACTTTATATACCCCTACTTTTGTTAGTTTAGGATAAGATAGTAAATTATAGATTTATCAAGATAGATAAATTAATAAAAAGGTTGCAAAGGAACAACTTAAACATGAACAAGGAAAAGAGAGAGAAAGGGAGATATAGTTGTAAAAAGAATCTTTTATGCAATTCAAGGATATTGTAGTTGCAATGCCCGTTTGACATTGTGATCCCACCAGCTTTTTGCCGAAATTTGATTTTTTTTTTAGTTTAAATGAATATGTTTTTGTGTGTTTTAGATCATTTTGATGTGCTGATTTCAAAAATGATTTTTAAAAAATAAAAAAACATCATTTTGATGTATTTCGGCACGATAAGCACTTTGAAAAGCTACCGCAACCATACTACCAAACAGGCTAGAAATCAGGGATCAAAATAAACAAGACAAAAGGATTATGTTAGAGTAACAAGCTATAATGATTTAGCAAAGTCAAGTGAATAAGAATTATTTCTTATTATTGCAATAACAAAAATCATAAACTTGTTTTGAATGATAAAATCAAAAACAATAAAAACTTTGACAAAAGGGTAAATGAAACAAATCAAAAAATCAAAAGAAAAAGGACCATAATAAAATAAATATTATTACTATTAAAAAAAACTATAAATTTGATTTGAAGGGTAAAATTAAAAACTATAAAAACTTTGACAAAAGAGCCGAGAGAAAAAAAAAAGAAAAAAAAAATAGAAGGATTGAATCGAAAAACATCATATGCTTAAATTAGAATTGAAAGACTATATTGAAAATAACTCTAAGAAAGAGAAGGGGGCCAAAACTAAAACTAAGAGGATTAATTTTGAAACACCAACAAAAAATAGGGATGGCTTTAGGATGATTGAATCTATATGAAGAATAAAAAAAAATTAAATCAAAATGAAAAACAAAATATATGAGAAACTGTAATTGAAGGACAAAATTTAAAAAGAAAAACCTTTTATGAAAGAAATAAGGATGAAATAAAAAAAAATCAAAGCATGAGGAATGAAATTGGAAAACAACAAACAAAAAGGACAATTGTACACTTTAGCTGTTAGGACAGAAAATAAAAAGAAAAACAAAATTGATCATGGATGATAGTTCGACCATCATAAACCAACATGCACCACACTCATGTGGAAGAGAACAAAGCTTTGAATCCAGGGAGATGATGAATTATCAAATTTGATTATTTAGTGATGTCACATGCGTCGTCTAAATAGCGTGTAAATAGAACGAACACCACCTGTTCGTTGGCGTGTGAAACAAACACAAGTAGTTTTTTAATTGAAAATATATTAAAAAAACATGAGAAAGACCAAAACACCCCTTATAGCTCTCTTAATTACACAAATACCCATGTGAAAATACAAAAAAAAAAAAAAGTTTTTTTTGTCTTTTATAAAGTTAAAAACGTTTTTTTATTGTACATGAAAAATGAAAAAACTGAAATAATATTGTCCAACAGCTCAATATTTTTTTTTGATTCTGGGGTCAAAGAAATATTTTTATGGTCACAAAACTTGTGAAAAGTCAAGAAATTTTTTAGTCAACAGTTCTATGTTTTGTTGACTCTAAAGATAAAATAGTATTTTTATTATATTAAAAAATAAATAAAAAACATATATATCATCAAACAATCTTTTAATGACTATTAAGTCAAAGTATAAGAAGAAAAAAACCTGGCTCAAAGGTTTAAATTTTCTCCACCAAAAAATAAAAAGATAATTTCATTGTAACAATACACCGTAATCTATACGTAAAGCTCTTCAGTGAAACTCCACGCGTTTTAGTTTTTCTTTTAATTACAGTAATTAAGCTTTTAAATTGCAAGCAGCAATGGCAGTGTTGTCGACTCGAGTGCTTCTTGCACGGAATCCAAGGGTGTCCAAGTCTCGTATTGTTTTTCCCCATGCCTGAAGTTTCTTGCTTCACAGAACAAACAAAACCAGGACAGCAGAATCTCAGTTGGAGGAGAGAAAGTAGGGGGGTGTATCTTTTATATATATATATATATATACATACATACACAAACACACACAGAGAAGCCAAGGGTGTCCAAGTCTCGCATTGTTTTTCCCTATGATTTTTAAATTACTCTGTAGCTTGAATGAGTTAAAATTATAATAAGCAAATAGCAGTCAACAGAGAACACACAGTATCTATTGTCAGGTAACAAATTGCGTGCCGTGAAGATAAATAACTTGAGATCTGGATTGCAGATTTCGGGATTTAAGTTTGTCACCCCATTTATTTTCTAAAGATTTAGGATAACTGGGATTTTACTCGTTTAATTCAAACTTACAAAGATTAAAGAGAATAAAAAAAAAATAACAGCTTGTATTTTCACCCAGATATACATTATTCCCTGAAGTGGGATAAGCCTGTTAGGACATAGAGAAAGAAAAGAAAAAAGAACCCGAAAATGGGGTTTCTTTTTTCTGTTTTTTCCTGAAGAGTAAAACTAACGCAAACCTTAATCAGGCCTCTCATGAAAACTAATCACTCAAAAAAAAACCCAGAAAATTATAGCTTTCAGTCTCTATCCTAAGTCATTTGTCTTCATGGACACCTAACACTCCTTCCAGGGCCACCATAGTAAAAGTAAGTCCCCCAAACACCATTTCTCCCTTGCTTTATATCATAACAGTTTGAATGATCAGCCAGAAGATGAAGATTTGACAGTGGGAGCAAATTATTATCCCAATCCACCACCTGCAGATTCCTAAAATAGGATGCTTTTCCGAACCCTTCTTCTGCAAAATGGCCGCTGCCCATTTGTGTTGATGTATGGAACCCTGATGATCTGAAGTTCACTATTTCTCCTCCGAATTGCACCATGCTTGCATGGCTTCTCAGGTGACTGAACAAAAACGCCGGCCAATATCCCACCAGGAGTCCCCTTCCAAATTCCAGCCACCAATTTCCATGCTTTGGGTCCTACATGAATATATATATATATATAATATATACTGTCATCTCAGAACTGTTAGGGTAAATGATTAATGTGTGTCATCACATCAAGTCCTTGCTTATATATATATATATATATATATTAACACGTTACTTGTTAGTCAAACTGTCCTGAGTTCTAGCATTGATTATACAGATAGAAATAGGTGTACATAGATTGTTATCTGCTAGTGTCTGAGATCATAAAAGACACATGCTGGAGAGATATAATTATATTTGATTAAAGAGATAGAAATATAAAATAAAATACAGTTTTAAAGTGAAGAAATGTGTGGTTTTACCCTTCAAGACCTTAAAGCCAGTTAGGTCAAGCTATTAAAGACACTGATAAAGAAAGAAGGAAAGAAAGAAGAAAAGCTGACCCCATCTAGGAAAAACCCTTTGACAAGTGAAAAAGGAAGAGAGATTCTTACATTTTAACAGCATGATTAGGGCAAAGAACCAGGAAGAAGCCAAGATAGGTGTTCCAAGTCAAATTTATTAATCGATAAGCATTACCGCTTAATAGTTAGTGGATTTGGAAGGAAGCAAAGTATAAAGAGGTGTTTGCGAATGTGTTTCCAAAGCTTTTGAACAAGTTTTTAATTTTTTTTATTTTAAATTAATTTTTTTTGATAATTTTAGATCATATATTGATATAAAAAATAATTTAAAAAATATTATTTTAATATATTTTTAAAAAAATAATACTTTCGAAAGCAATAGAAAAAACAATAGGCAAAAAGTCTACCAAGCTAACTGTAAAAACTACATTAAACCTGAGATTAATTAGTGGTAAGACTTTGGTGCTGTAGAATTGATTCAGACAGTGCAGCAGTACTACTGCACTCTCAACTACCATCCATTGACCAAGAAAGCTCACCTTCCAAATCATCAAGCCAATATCAAACTGTCTGCCATTGTAAGATGATCTTGGAGATATCGCAGCTCCAATGGCAATCTTGTTGTTTGTTTGGACAAATCCAGAACACAGCAAGTTATAGCATCCAGTAGTTTGGTATGCATCGGTCTGCAAATCCATTCATTCCAGTCAGCAACTGCTCACATTTTCCTTAAACTATGGAAGGTGTTTCAAAACATAGATCCAAACAACAAGACTTACTGTCCAATAAGTGAAGAATCTAGGATAATTATCTCCATAAAAATCTGGACTAACCTGAAGAAACATGAAGAAGTCAGTTTCTTAGGCACCCTATTACTGACTGAAACATGACACAAACACCAGTTACAGAAATGAATTATGTTTGGCATAATCAACACAGATTATTTTCAAGATGTTCTAGCGTATAAAGAAGATTCTTGCCTGCCAACCGGCTTCGATGGTATTAAGATCATGGCCGAAAGATCCAGAGATGACCCAGATTTGTGATAGGCTGAATTCATATTCGCTGGTTACACGAGGTGACCAAACATTGATGCTTGCCTTCGCTCCAAAATACTGATCTCCATTAACAAAAACAACTGCGTGCTGTAACACATTACATTGTTAATATCAACACTAGGATATTTCTATTAGCACATGTAGAACATTTTTCAACGTCCCTTGTTATTATTATTATTTTGTCGTTCTTGGTGCAATAAATAAATGGCAGGTGGCGGGGGGGGGGGGGTCTCTCTGTAATTGAAAACAGCAGCATTTATTGTCCTGCCACTTTTCTTTTCTTCTTCACCGACCCATTATTCACTGTTTTATTTGGCATGAAAAATTAAATTATCCTTTATAACTAGAAATGACAGATTTTCCAGTGAGTCGTGACCAAAATTCTGGTTCAACTAATCCAGAAAAAGAATAAGACCTAGAAATTAAGAGGATGGTGAGGCCCTTTATTGTTTGACTGGTTCCACTAATAACATTGCTTTTAAAATCTGCAAATTCTTGTTGCCAAATACTAACTAACCTCATGACCATTGCCTTCTGAGTCTCTTCTTACATGTCGTCGTAGTTTTCTGCCAAATCTTTTAACAGAACTTGCTCTTAAAACATCTTTTACTGTGGTTCTTCTTATTGGAACAGTTCCTTCCGGGCATGATTCACCTGAATCTGTCCAGAGCTGATAGCTCTCCGCCACTGTCTCTCTTGTTTCATTGCCTTTCGGCCTCTCCGGTGGATCCTGAATTAATGTAGATACAGTAACGAACACCAGAATCACAAACTTTTCAAATACCAGCAGGAAAAAAAAGCTGTTCAGTAGAAAAAAACAGAAAAACTACCAGGGGTTTCTTTCCTGTAAGCTCCGGATGGTCAAATGCTGGTTGAAGATGAGATAGAACACAGTCTATTACATCACCATCAGGGCTCTAAACCACAAAACAAGGAACCGGGTCACTGAGAAAACTAAAACACAACACCAGGAAAACTCGACTAACATTGAAAAGAAGAATGAAAAGTCAAAACAAAGTAGTACCTGAATTGTCTTGACTGCAGACTTATTGATCTTCTTGAGATAAGCATTGACTCTCTTTAGCTTCAATATTTCTTTACTCGGCCTGAAAGTTTGGTTGGCCAATAGCCGGCTGCCGGAATCTGACTCGGCAGCTGGTGCAGACAGGACAGGATAAACAGAAGAAACAAAGACAAGAAGGAAAGCAACAAAAAGAGGTTTCACTGAGTGAGTGTCAAGAGAGGTAGAAGCAGCCATTTTCTAGGAATGTCTGTGTCTTCGTTGTCTCTGTGTTGTTGTTGTTGTTGTTTTTATTGCAGTATACATCGGTGTCGTCTTGTTGTGTGAAGAATACAAGATGGTTCATAATTCTGAAGTTTTGTCCATGGAGATGAATCTAACTTGATGTCCATACAAAACAGAATCAACACCATTCAAAGGAAGAAAACTACAGCTGGTTTGTTCACTTTTTTCCATAGTATATATAAAATAAAATAAAATAAAATAAACCCCCCCCCCACTTTCTCTCCTCTTAACTCAGATTCTGCTGTCTTGGTTTTGTTTGTTCTGTCCAGCAAGAGACTTCAGGCATGAGCTTATTAAAATAGACCACCTACATGGGTAGAGCTGTACCTCTTCCGAGTATTAGCTACTCGTCAAAATACACACGACAACCAATAATAAATTGTTCCTATTTTAATTTAAAATTTATTTTTAATAATAACAATGATGAGTGATAATCAATACAGCCGTTTTAATTAGTTATCATAGTCATTATAATTAATTACTATTTAATTGCTTTAAATATAATCAGTAACTAACATATATATTATTATTTTTTATGATATTCATTTGTCTTTTAAATGTGCAACATTAATGGCAGTTTGAAATGGTAAGTGGAAGGAACTCACTCCACTTGCAGGTCATTTCAAATGCCTTACATCGCAATTTGCAGGTACTAGTAATTATCATCTTCCATGAATTTAATGAGAAAACTCATACAGGGGTGCCACCTAGCAATTAGTTGGGATCAGAAGTGGGTCTCAGCAATGCAGCGGGACTGGTGAATGTATATATACTAGACAATGCCAGCAAGCCTCATCCAAGCGGCACTATATTTTTTTAATATAAAAAAATATTAATTATATGAATATTTTTTTATTATAATATAAATTTAGGTAAAATAATAAATTTGTACAGAATTTCTGTTAAGTGTAATTTTTTTATAAAATATATTAATTTTAAATTGATATAAATTTATCTAGTTAGTAGGTTTCAACGAAATAACCAACATAAAATTATTGTCACCATTACAAAAGCAAGAAGATTGAGATATTTGAATTATTGAATTCATTGTATTAAGATTAGTTCATTTTATAATTCAATTTAAACTCAACATAAAAACAAAATATGAATTGTTAAAACACTTGCAATAATAAAATAATAATAAAAAATAGTTAATTTGTTTTATATAAAAGAAGAAAAAATAAATTAAAAATCCATCATTATGTTACCATCATTACCATTACTATAATAGTTAAAATTGTTATCAACATTAATTCCCAAACAGTTAAAATCATTAAATTGCCTAGAAAAAAAAATATTTTTACACAAAAACAAAGAAAAATAATCACTAAAATTATCATTATTATGACACAAACAATAAAATCATAAAATCATTTAATCCAAAGAACAGATAAAAATAACAGAAAATACAAAAAAAATAAAAAATAAAAAAGGAGCAATATTAATTTTAAAATGATCACCAACATAAATTAAGACTTTAGGACTGAACCAGATGAAAATAAATCCCTAATAAAAAATAAAATGATAAAAATTAAAAATAAAAACTAAAAGCATAGATGTATAATTACGGATAAAAAATAAATGATGTCCAAGAATGATAGAAAAAACCAAAGGAATTAATCGCAAATAAAATATATAATTAATTCCAATCGAATGACAAAATTAAAACAAATAAAAACATTGGGGCCGAAACAAATAAATATATTTTAAAAAAATGCAGTGTATTTTTGTTAAAACAATTAAAAGAATAAGGATTGAAATGTAAAGTACCATACATGACTAATTTCTATTGGAGGACACAATCAAAAGAAATTAAAACATACTATATAATTAATTCCAATTGAAGGACAAAATTGAAATAATTAAAATCTTGGGACTGAAATAAATAAAGACATTTAAAAAAATTTGATGTGTAACGTTTTTACAAAATTAAAAGAATAAGGACCAAAATAAAAGATAAAATATGACAAATGTCAATTGGAGGACCTAATTAGAAGCAATTAAAACCATAGTTGTGAATCCCGCTCCGTTCCACTTCAAAATCCGGGACAAAACGGCGACGTTTTTGTCCCGGTAAAATCCCGGTCATATCCGGCAAATCCGGCCGGAACGCCCCGGTTCCGTACCGGGCATTCCATTCCGGGTTCAAAATAAAAAAAAAATTCAAAAACCAAAAAGAAAAACTCAACCCATAAATTATATATTAGTAAAAATAAAAAATTAAAATCAAGAGATAAAGTCTGGCATCAGTGTAGCCTTCAAACTTCAAAACAGAACCAAGAAAAAACAATGGAGAAGAGGATGAGGAGATGAGGAAGAGAGTAAAGGAGATGAGGAGGAAGAGAGTAAAGGAGAAGAGGATGAGGAGGAAGAAAAATAAATGGAGAAGAGGAGATGAGGAGATAAGGGTGGGCGGCGGCTGGGAGAGGGAAATTGTCAAATTGGGATTTAGCCTTTAGGGTTATGTTGGGGCTTTTATACTTAGTTATTATAATATAATAATAAAAAAAAGAAGAAGAAGATTGAAGAAGGTAGGGGGGGTTATATAAATTAATAATAATAATAATAATAAAGTAGGTTTATAACTTTATACGGGGGAGAGTAATAATAATAATAATAATAATAATAATAATAATAATAATAATATGTTTCTAACTTTCTAGGGGAGTTTATAAATTAATATTAATAATAATAATAATAATAATAATAATAATAATAATAATAAGAAGAAGAATAATATTTTTTTTGGAGGGTTAATTTTTAAATATTATTTTAAATTTCAAATCTCAAATTTGTGGGTCTTTTAATTATATTTAAATTTATTTATTTTTTAATTTAAATATAATTAAAAATAATAATTTTATTGTTGGAGGATTTTTCAAAAGCAATTATTTAATTATATAACTTACTCCTATTTATTATATAATTAATTGTATCATTAAACTATATATAAAATACTTGAACTTTATTTAAAATAAGATAAAAAAAATGTTTCTTTTATTAATGATGTAGAAGATGTTTGATTTATATTTCTTTTATTTTCTAGCATTTTACTTTCATAATATTTTGGAATTTTATAGATGTTTCTAATTTTGAGATTATGTTTTTTTGACTTTGTGTTTGTATTGTATAATTTAAAGTTCATTTATATTGAATTTAAATTATACTTGTTAAATTAATATTTTTTTTTCATAAATATAATTAAATAAATATGAACGGAACGCCGGAATGCACCGAAACCGGAACGTTCCGTTCCAAACAAAAAACCGTAACGATACCTGGAACGGATTTTACAACTATGATTAAAACCTGCATACCGAAATAATTAAAATAATCAAAAGCAAATCAAAAATCAAAAGAATAGGACTAAATTGAAACCCAACATATATAATCAGTTTCAATTGAAGGGCACAATTGCAACAAATCAAAACTATATTGAAAAAAACAGTAATAAAAGCGAAATCTGAAGCACAGGGACCAAAATCAAACTTTCGCAAACCCTAAGAACTGAGGCGTATTTCCGGGCGACAGGAGAGAGAAAAGGGAGAAAAAACTTAAACTCATCAACCGGAACTTCACCGACCATCGTAATCAAACATGTCCCTCACAGGAAGGAAGAGAACATGTCGGCTCACCATGTGACACGGCGGAATACCGTTTTTGACCACCAGAATGATGTGCACGAGCCTCCTGAATGGCATGTGCGCTTTAAATACCGTAGACACGTCCGTACGACACACTTGTAATGTCTCTGAAAAATTGAAAAAAATGGACAATTGCCTATACACCCCTGGACCCATCGATAACCATGAAAAATACAGCAATACCCCCGGATCTGGTGCCTATTTTTTTTCGTTTTCGGGGACTAATTTCATAGTTTTATTGTATAAAGAAATTGGAAATACCTATCATGTCCCTTGAAAAATTCTAAACTACCCCCGGTCCAGTTTGCTTTCTTTTGTCATTTTTCAGAGGCTATTTTTTGTAGCTTTACTGTGTAATAAATCCAAAAATATCATCCATATCCTTGGAAAAATTGAAAATACCCCCGGTCTTAGGGTTAATCATAGGGGCAAAATGGTCATTTCACTGTAGCAACCCCACAGTGAACTGTGTCTAGGTAAACAATGCGAATTGAACAGTAAAAGTGGGACAACATTTATATTTTAGTTAATACACACACACACACATTAGTGCTGTTGTAAGTGAGTTTTAAAATGAGAAAATTGCAAGCCCGATTATATACATGATTTTATCAAATAAAATAGTTTTATTTTAATTAAATGTAAAAAAATAGACAATGATAATAAATCTATCAAGTCAAAAATGTAATCATGATAACTTTAAAAAAAAACTTTTCTCCAAAAAAAATAATACATAAGAAATTAAATATTAAAGAATAAAATAGATGAAAAATAGGTTGAGTTAATCGGAGTTAACATGAAAAACCTATAAAACTAGTAATAAGGATTGAGAAAACTCGAGTTAACTCTCCAAATTTGAGACCAAGTGATAGATTAAGATACTTTAATGAAAATAAAAAGAAAGATTAAATGATAAAATTTAATAACCTAGTTAATTAAAAAAATAAAAAATAAAGAAAATAAGGATCAAATATGAGAAATAAAAATGATGAAATAAAAATAAAATTATTTTTGTAAACTATTTCAAATAAAAAAAATATAAACTATGAAGAAAAAAATTGAAAGGTTGGTTTGAGATTCTAAAATGCCACGCGAGGAGAAAACCAAGGTGAAGAGGAAAAAAAAAAAGAGGGGAAAAGCTCATTAGCACCACACTAGAGGTTCTATCACTTACATTGTCCCAGCAGATATATGATAGAATTTGAAATTAATTTTGGAATATGAAAGATGGAGACGATTATCTTATCTGTGGGCAGCACAACTATTGCGTGCACTGAAAAAGAAGGGAGTCACCATTCATAGTTCTTCTGCTAACATCGATCGCCACTATGAAGTGGGAAACTACGCCGATTGCAATTTGGTGGGCCAAATGTAATGATAGTGCTCGAGAACTCATGATGGTTCCTGATTTGTAATTTCCTTTTTTGATTTTGATTTGATATCATATTTTCGATAATTAAAGAGCTGGGTCCTTGCGGTGATGATGATTCATGGCAGACCAGAGTGGCGACACCAGGTCGCAGACAGCCTGCGCGTAAAACCAGACATCTTCAATAATTAGAATTTAGATCGTTCGAGGGAGTTTATTGAAACAGTCGAGTGAATTATTGAAACAGTCGAGTGAAGTAAAACAACTCTGACTGCTTGTATAATTTTCTAATAACATCTTCCATATCTCTGCAGATTGCCGTAATTATACATATATATATATAGAGAGAGAGAGAGAGGAACCTAGAGAGAGAATGGGATTGATGGGGGAGAAAGGAACCTAGAGAGAGAATGGGATTGATGGGGGAGAAAGGAACCTAGCCAGAATGCTTGAAAACTTCACGTCCAAGACCAGCTTCTGCATGGTATGAAGAGGGGGTGCTTGTCACTAAGAGGTGATTTTGAAGAAAAAATGAAATTTTTTATTTTATTTTAAATTAAAAGATTTTATATTTTAATATTAATTTATGTATCGAAATCAAAAATAATTTAAAAAAAATAAAAATATTATTTTAATACAATTTTAAATAAAATACATTTCCAAATACAAACATAATCAAACTCCCAAATGAAAACTTCGGCTGAACATGGAATATCGTTGCAGACACTTTGGTGAAGAAATTTCTGAGCAGAAAGGCTGCAAACAGCTAGAGTTAGGATGAAAAATGTGTTTCTCAAATTATTTTTTGTTTTATTTTTTTTGAAATAATATTATTTCACTTTTTGACATTTATTTTTCATATATATATATATATATATATATATATATATATATATATATATATATGCTTAGTCCTGAAAAAAACAATTATGTAAATAAATACTCAACCAAAATGGATGCATGGGGACCTCTCACTTTTATCATGAGTCCAGCCTAGCCCCCTTGATTTTTTCAATGATGTCACCATCGATGATATGTGATGTCATGGTTAATTAGGTCAGACTTGAATGTGTATAGCAAAACTTTATTGCTATTGAAAATACCTTCAAATTCATTACTTTTAAGAGAAGCTAGAGATTTTACATTAATGGTGAAACAGGATTCTCTAGGCTTTAGCCTCTTTCTAGTTGAGGTTAAACTTGTTTTTTTTAATAAAATTTATTTTTTTACTTTAAATTAGTTAATTTAATATTTATGAATTGCTTTAATTTTTTCATGTTAAAAATAAATATTATTTTAATATTTTAAAAACAATCACTATCAAATTCTAAAACACAATATTAACCTACATTCTCCTGGTTTGAGGATGTCGTTGATGTTATTTTTTAAAATATTTAATTTAAAATAAAAAATTTAATTTTTTTCAAAAATACTTTTAAAAACATTAAAAAAAAGGTTTTAAATAAGTGACCTAAGATTTGACAACAGGGAGTAGTGGGGTGGAAGTGCCCTATGATCAAGTTGCTCTAATTAATTAATTATTCTCCTATATTGTCTCAATATATCATACCGTTGTTTTGTCTCATTACACACTATTTAATCCCACATTAGCTTTACATCATTCCTATAAATAGGATCATAGTTGATAATATATATTAAAAGTTGCAGGAGTGATCAGAAGATTCTGTATTAGTTAGTTTTTGGATAATGTAGATTACATGTCAACAAATTAAAAAAAAAAAAAACCACTAGAGGACAACCCCTCCTCACAAAATATTATTTACTAGAATAGTAAGAACATTTCCTTTATTTTTATATGTTTTTTTTTAAATAAATTTGATGTAATTTCTTTTATTTTTTATAAAGTTATTATATATTCATGATCTAGACTACAAATTTAACATGTTAACTCGATTGACTTGATTTTTTTTTAAGTTAATTGTTAATTATGTTTCATGGTTATTTTTATCTATTTTCTATGAGATTATTCTAATTTCATGACTATATTATAAGTTTAACAGATTAATTCTAGTTGACTCAAGTTTATTTTATGTCATTTTTTCAATCGTTTTTTTTATTTAATTTCCTCTTTCAACACTAATTTTAATAAAATTTGAGCTTCATATTTTTTTTTATTGGATTATCTAGGTCTCATGACTCTTGTTGACTTAATTTATTGATTTTTTTTTCAGCTTTATCATTTAATAACAATTAAATTTCTTGATTTTTTTATTTGTTTTTTGTAGAGGTATCATGATCTCACTACATGGTATGCAAATCAACATGTTAACTAGAGTATTCAATATTTATAAAAAAAATCATCTTAAATATTTATTTATTTTAAATTAAACTAAGTTGAGCTTTATCCATTACGACGTTGTAGTTTCTTTAAATCTGTGCTTGACATGGGACCAAAAAAAGCATGGGGCTTAGCATGCATGGTTCTCTTTTTCGAGTTTTATGATGCCTCCCACTTTGAAATACTTGTCGTTTTAACTAGTTACGATCCCTTTCTTTATTTCTCTCTTCTTTTCACATGCACACACTTCCACTCACGCCCACCTCTGCAAGAAATAAAAGAAAGACGGGCGAGGAGCATTGGTCCAGTGATGGCCACTCTCATAGAAAAAACAAATGGCAGTGATGAGATTCTTAAGAAATTTGAGTGGGAGCATGCTCCATTTTCTCAAGAGAATAGATTCCAGCCCCACAACCTAGAAACAATGAGCGTCAGATTATTATTTTTATTTTGAATCGAGCTAGCATTCATCGGTAGGATACACCATCTTCTTAAAACTTGTGTTAGTGACAGCCATGAAAGGGGAAGAGATTTTATGGTGTCCATTGATTACTGCTACTGCATGATTATAAGGCTGCCAGAGCCATGGTTTTGCAGAGGAGGCGAATAACAAGATGGGTTTTTTTAAGTTATCATTTCGATTCTTTTTTCATTTCTGTGCTTGTTATACCAGTCTTTACCTAAATAAACAACCAAACCAATCATGAATACATAAGTGGCTTGTGATGAGGGCTGTAGATACGCTAACAAGCTGTTTTCGACATTTTTTTAGGTCACAATCACTCGTTTTGGTGGGCACAAAATACATGGTCCGAGAAGAGCACTGTTTGCCTTCAGTAATACGTAATGTGCAAATTGAGCAAGTCCAGCATCTTCATACTCGAGGGGCGTGATGTAATGATAAAGAGTTTATAATCTATACAGCAGGTCTCGAGTTCAAGTTGTGATGTGCATTTTTTATAAGAGTTTAGAACTGCCAAAGTTTTTTACTCGTTTATCATAACCACAAAATATATTTTTTTGGGTGGGCACAAAATACATGGTCCGAGAAGAGCAATGTTTGCCTTCAGTGATACGTAATGTGCAAATTGAGCAAGTCCGGCATCTTTATACTCGAGGGGCGTGATGTAATGATAAAGAGTTTATAATCTATACAGCAGGTCTTGAGTCGTGACGTGCATATTTTATAAGAGTTTAGAATCGCCAGAGTTTTTTACTAGTTTATCTTAACCGCAAAGTACATTTTTTGGGTGGGCACAAAATACATGTCCGAGAAGAGCACTGTTTGCCTTCAGTAATACGTAATGTGCAAATTGAGCAACTCCAGCATCTTGGTGCGCCTACTACTTTCGATGGATGAAGATGAATTAGGTCACCTGTTGTGGATGTGGAGACCGTGTGTTGTTTTCCCAGTGATAGATATAGAATATGCAGCTTTTGTTCCCCACTATTTCTGTGGAGGAAAAGGCTAAAAATATTGTAGATTTCTAAAAGCTACACCAGAGAACCTTTCTGGCAAGAATGGACATTTATTCTGGGAAACTATCAAGTGGCTAATTTATTCTGGGAAACTATCAAGTGGCTATATATATATATATATATATATATATATATCATCCATGATGGTCCATTTCTGCTTTATAATCACAATATGGCTGTGCTGGTCAAAAGGTTATTATGGCATCATTACCATGAAATGAAATGGATAAAAAGGAAACTCAACTTGAGATTTCGATAAACAATCTGCTCAATCAGCCAAAGTAGTCGTTTGAATAGCTTTTTTGTCGCCAAATTTGACAATTTAGTGCGAAGGAATACAGAAATGGCTTTTGCTATGAAGCTTGTGTCCTCTATTAACAGAAGGGATATAATCATGGACGGGAAATCATTTTATTTTACTTAAAAAATGTTAAGAGATAAGACTATCTTCCAAATAAAGAAATAAATAAAGGGTCCAGCAGGAAAGATGAACAGTTGTGGTAGGCCTTGGGTCAAGTCATCGTTCTAGTGATGAAGACAGTAATCTCCATTTTCAGCACGAGCAATCCATCAGATATAGCCATTAATTTATGCTGCAAAAACTAAGAAACTAGCTAGCCAATATTATTTAGTCGGAACAGGGTGGGCTCGGCATGGGAACGCCGTTTCACAACTCAACGCTGCAGTGTTGATTCGATGAGAATGACTCACAAAGATGCTGGCATCCACCATAAACCTACCAACCATTTTTCTGGAGCTTCTATGATACAGCGTAGCATTGCAATATATGGGTAGAAAACTTACTTGGGATTTCAAATATGTCATGATGTCTTCGCCATCATTCCTCACTCATTTAGAGTTTGCCAGCAAATTGTCCTGCCTTCGTTACTGTCAAAACTATAATTTTTAAAAAATTTAAAAACAAGTTTTAAGAGTGCGAGAATTTTTTCACAGTGCTATAAATCTGGACAAGATAGTAATTCTGAGCAAAATATAAATCTGAGCAGAATTTACAAGTTGATAATAAAATACATAAATTTCAAATTGATATGAATTTATTTGTTTAATAGGTTTAAATGAAAATTGCATGATATTTTTTATTAAAAAAATGTTAAGCAAAACAATTTTAAAAAATAAGAGAAAAAATAAAAGACAACATTAAGCCACAAAAAAAATTTAAATCATCAACCCGGGATATTAAATCTGAGACACTATACGTAGAGAAGTTGCAAATCTCAATTCTTAACAAATACAACATCGAATGATAAATTATATTAATTATTATTTCATTGTCATTACTATGATTGTTAAATTGTTATATTCATTATAGTTACCACTATTATTATTATCGTTATCACCATCATTATTGTTATTATCTCTGTAATAATTATCACAATAACTATCATGACTATTACTGTTGTTATTGCTATTAACATCATTAAAATTATCAATAGTATTTTTATCATTATTTTCATTGTTATTACTATAATTGTTAATCTTTTATATTCATTACAATTACAACTATTACCATTATTATAAATAAATAATATTTTTGTTGTTGTTGTTGTTGTCGTCACCATTAATATTGTTATTATCGTCGTCGTCATTATCACAATAACTATTATAACGGTGAATATCGTTATTGCTATTAACATCATTAAAGTTATCATTTCAAAAACTTATATATTTATTATTTTTAAGCAAATAACAGGTAAATAACTAATACCTAATTATTGTGAATGAGAAGAGAAGATAGAAGATGCCAAATATGTACTGTTGGCACAACATGTTTGTCTCGCAAATTACAATGAGCATGAGAATTTTAATTTGTGGGTCAAAAAAGAGAATAAAAATGAGAGTAATATATCCAAACTACAGGCTGCAAAGAGAGAGTACAATGACAGGTTGCATTGACTATTGCATGAACAAGAAAGGACTGGAGATGTTAAATCAATCGGAAAAGAACGGTATCCGCGCTGCTTGAATGTGACGGCGCGTGCACCATACAAGTGTCTTCGTCCTCATTCATCGATGATGATGGTGGTGGACCGGTGGTGGTGTGTTTCAGGTAAAACCAAGACCAGTTTAAAGCTACGCGAGGCTACATCATGATGACTCCTGCCTGCCTCTCTCTCAAATGTTAGAGTATAGAAGAAGAATAGTCTAGAATAGTGTAATGTGTATAAATAGAGTAGTGCACACACAACAAATGTATGCAAAAACAGAATTCAATACAATGTAATTCTAAATTTCAGTTTCCCTCTTTTCTCTCTTCTCCCTCTCTAAACTAATTCTTCTCTCTTTCAATTATCTGCAAACTCTCAATCCTAACATGGTATCAGAGCTTAAATGATCCAATTCTCTGCTTCCGCAATCTGATTCACTATGCATTATTCAAAAAAAAAAAAAAAAAAAAAATATGTTTCCTGTTCTAGATCGTCATGGGAGAGATAGTCGCAAAGTGATTCCGAAGAGGTGACGCGAATTGTTGATCATCTGTGATGTTTTCTTTGTTCTTCTTCGAGTTGCTGCTATGGCAGCATCTAACATCTTCCATGCCAAATCAAGGTCAGACTCCTCTTCATCCGCTTCAGCGAGATCCTCATCATCATTTTTCTCATCTTCGTCTTCTGCTCGTCCTCTCTGTTTGAGCATTCAGTTTGTCTTGTAGTCTCAGTACAAATTCTGTCTCTCCTTTTCTCTGCTTAGGTCTCTTCTTCTCTGTCCAATTTCTTTACTCTTCTACTAATACTCTCAACTCTCCAGTCTCTGCACATCAATTACTGTATTCAAATTTTGCGCAACAAAACTAAAGCTCAAACAGAGCAGAAAAAAAAAAAAAAAAAAAACTAGCCAAACAACCATGGCGACGCCGAAAGAGTCTGTGCAGTGCTTCGGAAGGAAGAAAACAGCAGCCGCAGTCACCCACTGCAAGCGCGGTCGAGGTCTGATCAAGATCATCCGCTGCCCAGTCGAGTTAGTTGAGCCTGAAATCCTCCGATTCAAGGCCTACGAACCGATCCTTCTCCTGGAACGACAACGTTTTGCTGGAGTGGACATGAGGATTCGTGTCAAGGGTGGAGGACACACGTCGCAGATCTATCCGATCAGGCGGAGAATAGCAAAAGCACTTGTGGCGTTTTTACCAGAAGTATGTGAATGAGCAGAGCAAGAAGGAGATAAAGGACATAATGGTGAGGCTACTGGTGAGGATTACTCTGTCGAACCAGCTGACAGTAGGAGGCCATTCCGTGCCTTACTTGATGTTGCTCTGGTCAGAATCACTACTGTAAGCCGTGTGTTTTGATGAGAAATGCAACAGGTAGATGATCTGGTGATGATTTGGGGTCTCTGACTTTGCTTGATGATGAAGAAGAAAGGGAGCAGAGTAGAGGAAGAAGATGATGAGAGACGTGGCTGCGAGAAGATTTGTTGAAAACCTAGATTTTATGTTTTGTGTGTGCTTTGTGTGCCGTTTTGTGTGTGTTGTGTCGTTTATGTTTTGTGTGTCGTTTTATGCCTTTCATCCTCCCGTTTTGTATTAAAAAAAAAAAAAAAAAAAAAAAACGAAACGAAAAAAAAAAAAAAAAAAAAAAAAAAAAGATTAAGAAAAACTTAATCCAATGAAGAAGAAGAAGAAGAAGAAGAAGAAGAAGAAGAACATGAATTCTTACACAGATTAAGAAATTCATCGGCAAAAACTTCAGAAAAGCTGAAGAAAAGCTGAAGAAAAACTTCAGAAAAGCTTCAGAAAAGCTGAAGAAGCCAAATGAAATCCTTCAGAAAAAAAAAAAAAAAAAAAAAAAACTGAAGTAGATAAATGAAATTCTGGTCAAGAAATAGACCAATGAAATTCCTTCTCTTCTCTCGTTTACATATTGTTTGTCAAAAGAATTAAGTACTCTTGTATTTCATTTTCATTGTTGCAATCTCATGCTTGGTTTGTCAAATCATGAGATTGAGGGGGGATGTTAGAGTATAGAAGAAGAATAGTCTAGAATAGTGTAATGTGTATAAATAGAGTAGTGCACACACAACAAATGTATGCAAAAACAAAATTCAATACAATGTAATTCTAAATTTCAGTTTCCCTCTTTTCTCTCTTCTCCCTCTCTAAACTAATTCTTCTCTCTTTCAATTATCTGCAAACTCTCAATCCTAACATCAAATTGGCCATCTTTGTCGGGATGATTAGTGAGTGAAATAGCAACGGAATTGTTTTTTTAATGGTAATGTAAAATTTAAATGGATACAACTTTTATATATACTGTAAATGATTTTAGTTCTCGGATGATTACACATGAAAAATAAATTTATTTTTATCTTATATGCTTCAAAGTTTTTTATTATTATTATTATTACTAGAAATATTTTTCAAGTCATCATTGATATAAAAAAATACTTCATGTGAAGAATTATATGATATAGTTTGACAATGTAAGAACATTGTATTTAGTTTTCAATCCAATAAATAGAAATTTCATTGTTTTGATGTGATTCATAATTTGGCAAGTCAAAGTATATTTTGGAAGCATTTTTATTGGAAGGCTAGTTTTCTTCGCTATAATTTGGATGTCATTCATGTTGAGAAAAATATATTTGAAAACATTTTTCATATGGTAATAGATGTCACATGAAAAACAAAGGATAATATAAAAGTTAGAATAGATATAACTTTGTTTTGTGACCATCAAAATATAAAGTTTCATAATAACAGGTACGTATGAAAATCCCAAGGTGTATTTGCTTTAGAAAGGAATCACAATATTTTGTCTGTGAATGACTTAAGAATTTGCAATTTCTTGATGGATATGCTTAGAGCATACCTAGATTGGTGAACTTAGAGAAATGCAAATCGTATACAATGAAGAGTCATAAATGTTTCGTGTTGCATGTAGAATTTATTCTCTTATTGTGGTCCTTGAGATTATACCCTTCACATATTTCACATTGGCTACATATCTTCCCGTTCCCCCAATATATTTATCATCATTAAAACATCTTCTTTGCAGCGAGTTACTATCACTAATAAACGGAATTTAATCTTCGTGTGCTCACTTGGTGAACTTATGTTAGTTTTAGGATTTCATGAGTATTTTCTTGTAAGTTTTTGTTGCCCTATTGATTAGCATGTGTGTTTGGAATTGTATCGCGAAGATTTTTGGCAGGTCATCTATAACTATCTTTTTTTCAATTTAATGTAGAGCAGTGTAACACATGTTGTTGATTTTAAGTCATAGCTTTTCCATCCCATCTGTCATGGTATACACGACATCAAATGATAGAACTGCCTCTTGGATTAAAAGAGTTTTGTGTTGAATCATAAAATTATGATTTGAAGGAGTCATCATTTAGTATCATAATCATTAGAAAATCTATGATATGTGAGATTTATCTTTAGTTTGCGAGACTAGTTATGGACAAGGATGACACATCACGTCTAGTACACCTTGCTTATTATAAATAGTATTGTTTATTGATTGTTGTTTAAGTCATGTTTTTATTTGTTTGTCTCATCTAAAAATCAAGACATATCTCGTTTGTTAGGTATTCTTGAAAAAAAATGAGAAATGTTATCTACCTTATGGAATAAAAAGAATAGAGATCCAATTTGTTAAGAAAAAAAACCCATAAAGGATGAGATTGTACAAAAAATAATTGAGATAACCCAATAGAAAGGATATGAAAAAGAATATGAAGATAAATTTCTAATAAATCAAAAGTTAAAAGATGAAATTAAAAAAAAAATTAAAAAAAATAGTGAATAAGATCCTAAACTTGGGATTAACCTCACAACAACAACAAAATTTTTTAGTTAACTTGGGTTAATCTAAAGATCTCGTGATCATGGATATAGAATCATAATAATCAAATAGAAACGGAAGGAAAGGAAAAAAAAAAGAGTAGTAAAATCAACTTCAAATAATATAAATATTGAAGAATGAAATTGAAATAAATCAATTTAAGAAAAAAACTAAACAAAAATTAACCCACATTAACCTTTGAAACCAATGACTCTAGTCCTGGACCTTATACTAACCCTAGAGAAGAAAAACCATACAAATATAATAAAGATAATCTAAACTTAAGGTTAAAAAAGCATTAGCTTTATATATAAACAAGTCAATCTTAACAAATTTTCTACCCATGATCCAATCTCTAAAACTCACATCCCTAAAATCCTTGAACCGAGTTTAATCAAAAACTCAATTCTCAACCAATTTAATTTTGAATGATAAAATTATATAAAAAAACTCAATATAAAAATCTTGAAAACTAAAAAAGGATAGATATAAAAAGAATGGAGATCAAATTTAAAAGAAAAAAAAAACATGAAGGATGAAATTATAAAAAGAAAAACAACCTAAAAAGTTATCTCAAACAAAATAGATAGAAATCAAAAGAATATGGACCAAATCTAAAAAATTAATAAATAGAAATCAAAATAATATGGACTAAATCTAAAAGATTAAGAATTAAAAGAAGGTGAAATTACATTAAGATGCCAAATGTTTCAAACACCATTTTAAACGATGGTGTTTGGTGGTTGATAGGTTTTTTTTAATTATATTTAATAAATATAATTTACAACAATGCTCTTGAATACCTTTGAAATTAACAACAAAACCAATATAAAAGAACAAAAAAAACTCTTGGATGAGAGCCTTATTGATTTTGTTTTTAAATACATTAAAAAATAATTGTATTATTCTAAAAAAAATGAAAATATAAAAATACCTAGAGCCATAGTCATTAAATTATTTTAGTCTACGGTTAAATTAGTAATTTTACTGTAAAGAATAAAATTTTATATGTATTTATATATAATTTGTTAAAGACTAATTTGAAAAAATCACCAAACTCGTGGTATCTAATTCATTTATTTACAATGTAAATAGTAACATGAGTTGGTGAGCAATAAGTTATATCTTAGTTTTTTTTTTTTTTTTAATTTAATGTAATTACAATTATTTGGGCTTACATTAGGCCCAATCCTTTACAAGGAAACTCTAAAACTCACGCCCACAACATGGGCCTGCACTACCCTTACCAGTCTTTCTACTACGAGGTTAGGAGATACCTGCTGTCGTTTTTCCAGTCATTTTCCCCGGAAACAAACAGAATGGAAAGAAACGCAAATGTCCCGGCATCACAATCTGTAGTTCATATAACAATCGAAACTAGAGAAAAAGAAAGAAGTGAGCTCTTCAAGAAATGGCTATTCGCACATGTCACAATCTAGGTCGTTCATTAATTACTCCTATCAAGTTGACTAAAAGTCCCTCTCGGAACTGCAAGTTCTCAGTTCAGAGTTGCAGTTTGATTTTTAATCAGTCACACAGGGTAATTACTACTGAATCTTCACTTTCTCTCTTGGTTTCTTTTTATTTCTTCTGGGTTTTTTCCCCTGAGAAACTTGTAAAATTTCTAAGAAAATCTTGCATTTAGTTGTCCAAGAAACCACCTTTTCTCTTGAAGTAATTTTATTGTTTTGTAAGCTTAATTCAATTTCTTTAAAAAATAAGTATTGTTAGGCTAGTTTTTTGTACTGAAAGATTTTGTAAGGAAGTTCGAAAAATATGAACAAACCTTGCCAGAAGAGCCAGTCTTTAGTAGCTGATGTATCATGTTTGCTTGTCTTTGTAATCTCTGATGAGTTGTTTCTAATTTGGTGAATTTATATTTGGGGATATATAAACTGGCTGTTGAAGTAAAGGAGAAGCTTGGAAGATAATTCTTAGTCTACCAGTTGGGAAAAATGGAAGAAATGATGAAGAAATGATCCTTTGGTTTCTAAAAGACCTGAAATTTTCGGTGGATTAAGCTATTTCAAAACTTATCAAAGCCATTGAATCCTAACTGTCATAATTTATGTTCTTTCTATTGTAATATATGTTTGAAGGTATTGAATTTGCTACTTTAGAAGGATTTGATTCGTGGAAATGTGAAAAAAACAGCCACAGAGCTGTATTTGCTCTAGGTACAGTTTCTTTCCCAGCAAAAGCTCCCCGCTGGGAAAGAACAAATATTAGGAATATTTGATCTCCGATGATTCAGTACTGAGAGCAAAGATTTTAAGCTCTTGACATTTCTGGTAATTTTCACAATTAGCTGATGATTTCTTATGATTTGTTGGAATTTCACAAATGTGACTGTCTGTTGCTGCTTTGGCCATTAACCTTTTGCTTTTATTGTGTTGGTGAAAAATACATAACTAGGTGATGATTTACAATTTGTCGACTTTGCAAACATTTAAGGTCTGCATGCCAACTAAAAAATATTATGGAATGGAAGAAAAACAATTTTTTTAGAGGATACAGTGACTAAAATTTTGTCAATTTTTTCATTCCCTTAGCTTGTTCCCAAGTTCGGGCTGAAAACTTTTGTGTGTCAACAATGAAAGTCAAAGGTTTATCTTCCCCTCGTATCCTTTATTTTCCTTTTTTTTTTTATTATATTCATAATTTAGCATCCAATCAAAGGAAAATGGTTTAATTTCCTTTAAATTACTCTCCTTTCTCTCAAAATGCTTTCTTCCGCTTATTTTGCCCAAAGAAAAAGCAGCAAAGTCTGGCAATCTTGTGGGTTGGCTTGCATATTTCAACAGTATCCAACCATGAATTCTGAGTTCAGTTTTGTATTCTTCAATGAAATATTATTGCTGCTAGAAAGATATCTGAAGTAAAATGTTCTCCCGACCTCTTTCTTTTAATGCTACCAGAATTCTATTTTATCAATTCATCATTCTTTTATTGATAGTAACATCTCTTTTGCTATCACTTTGTTGAAAAACGTTTGCAGCAATTGCTTAGCAATTATATTATGGACAACATGGGTTGATTGGTTGCACTAACTTTTGGCAGTTTGATGTATTTTACTACTATTATCCAAAGTTTGGGCATAGGTTCAAGATACAGATACAACACTATATAGATTTATGATCTTAAAGAGGAAAAGCCTTATCAAATAAATAAACTTTCAAGGTGTACTTGTGTGTATTTGAATTCTTTAGTGTTTGAATATCCGAGTAAAGATGAACGAGTATCAATTACGATGCAACTGCAAAGCAACCAATCTTTGGAAGTCAGAGCGAACATTTTTTTGTTGGCACTCGTAGCATGAATGTTAGCATTAAAATTTTCATCTTCCCTGACCAATGCTATAATTATCACCTATCCAACACCATGGCGATTTGGTTTTTAAGTTGCAAAACTCAGATGTACATTTCTGTAAACAATAGTATATCTATACTGAGAAAAAAAATCAAAATCTATCAATGAACTATCTCTCCTGTATTCGGTACGTGTATAAGAGAAGTTGTGGATATTTCAAAGTATTTGAAATTAGATTCTACTTGCTATTTGTTTTCAAGCAGACAGTATCTGATGTATGCTAGATGAATATCATCATCAAATATGGATTGGTTAGTGTTTTGTAATATGGAAACCTGGTTCAAATGAAAGGGTTCAGCAGTTGTTGCAGTTCTTTGGTACCGCTTTGATATTGATTCTGCTTTCTGCAAATCCCAAGTTTTCTGCCATCACAAATGGCATCAACAACAGGTGGAAAGAGGGTAAAAAACCTCACTTGGAACGATAACCTGGAAAGCAAAACCAACATATGGATATTCCATCAATGTCCCATATATGTTACATCCGAACAAATGAAGCAGAAAACATCCTTGTTATACATGTCGTTCTCACCTTAGCGAGCACGTAACCTAGCTTACCTAGCTTAGCCGTCATTATCCAGCATTGATTTACTATAAGTCATGCCGGAGAGATTAGAAAACCACGAACGCTAGGGACAGTTTCATCTCGTTTTCCAGAAAAATATAGTATTACATCATAATAAAGACTTTTATTTAATTTCTTGGTCGGAGTGTCAGACAAACAGAGAGTGAAAAGATAGATGGAGAAACCAAGGTGGTGGTTGTTACTGTTACCTAGTATTGTATTGTTGAATATGGTGGGTCCTTGCAAGGCAATCGAATCACTACAATATGATATGGTGCATGCGGAATCAGACTTCGAGGTTAGATTGTATGTGAATTCTACATGGATGTCTGCTCCAGTTAATGAACTTTCCTTTGAGAAAGCCACCTTGTTTGGCTTTAACAGGTAGCTCCTGCACTCATGATTGCCGCGACTGCGATTTTTCTACACGTTTCGCATTTTGCGCCCCGCTATCTCCCCTCAATTTGGGGAGACAATGATGCGCGGTGAAATGGGAGTTTGTTTATAGCCATAAAATTTACAACTATAATTCTAAGGAGTCGCCACTTAATATTAAGGTTATTAGGAACCTATTGGTCTGCGAGAGTCTAGGGTAAGAAGACTTGTTGTACAAGGGAAAGACGCATCACCCCCAGTGCACCCTACCTAAGGTAAGCTGCATTGTTGTTTGATTGTTTTTTTTCTAAGTTAAAAAAAATTATATTTTTACACTGTATTTTCAAAAAAACCATTTTTGTGTTTGCGGGTGTACTTTACAATATAATTTTACACCGCAGTTGAAAATCTTTTTTTCTTATCTACGGATATACTTTACAATGTAATTTTACACCGCAGTAAAAATATTTTTTATCTGCGGGTGTACTTTACAATGTAAATTTACACCGTGAAAGCTAAAACAAAATAATTGTTAAATTATTTTTGACATTTTGGCCGACTTCCAACGGATAATTGTAAACTGGTTACGATATCCAAATTTTCGTTTTAAAATATGAGAAAGATGCCTACCTAAGGTAAGCTGCATTGTTGTTTGATTGTTTTTTTTCTAAGTTAAAAAAAATTATATTTTTACACTGTATTTTCAAAAAAAACCATTTTTGTGTTTGCGGGTGTACTTTACAATATAATTTTACACCGCAGTTGAAAATCTTTTTTTCTTATCTACGGATATACTTTACAATGTAATTTTACACCGCAGTAAAAATATTTTTTATCTGCGGGTGTACTTTACAATGTAAATTTACACCGCGAAAGCTAAAACAAAATAATTGTTAAATTATTTTTGACATTTTGGCCGACTTCCAACGGATAATTGTAAACTAGTTACGATATCCAAATTTTCGTTTTAAAATATGAGAAAGATGCAACATATATTTTTTTTACGAAGAATATAATGAGAAAACTTTGGAAAACAACACATTTTTATATTTTTTGATGATTTGTTTTTTTTTTTAATATTTTTGCTATTTTTAAAATAATAAAAGAAACAAAAATAAAAATAAAGGGCTGGTGGGCTTCATCATCTTAGTGACTGGGCCTTCCAGCCCTGATGGGCCGAGAGGCCCATCACCTTTGGTGGCTGGGCCGGGAACAGAATCCGGCCCAGAACAGTGGCAACGCTGGGGAGTGAATTAATTCACTCCCAGGTTGCAGCGAAGGAGAAGGTGAATAGTAAGATTTTCGACTGTGACGAAAGGCTTATCTATTAGTACCGTTAGGTAGAGAAGATCGAGGTAATTATTCCTGTCATGGTGGCGTCAGAAACGGTAGCCTGTGGTGGCCGGAGGAGGCTTCGGAGTCCCACGGGTTCCCGTCGCTGCTACTGCCACCTGGTTTGTTTGCCTCGCCGGAAAGTGGGGTTAAGTTGCTGGTGCTGAGGGGAAACTCACGGTGGTGATAAGGGTGGCTTTGGGTGGTTGAATGGCCTGCAACGGTGGAGAGAGGGGGCTCAACCTGGGCTGTTGAGAGAGAGACGAGCTGTTGAAACTGGGGAGAGGGAGCTGATGAAGAAGATGATCGTCCTGTTGTTGATGATTTTTCAATTGAGTTTCTATTTCTTGTAGAAATCTTCAATTGATTGTTTTGTTTAACTTGCAGGTGCTCTGTTTAGTTTTAGAGGAAAAATGAGGATTTTGGCCAAGAGCTTTTGGGGAGAGTATTTCTACAGAGCAGATGAGTATTCCTTAAAATGAATATTGCACTTAATCTGTTTGATGAATCTCCTGCTTATATATTGCAGAAAACCCATGCATTTCACATGTTTACATTTACTTGTAACAGACTTGTAACTAACTAGTAAAGTCAAATACACATGAGATGTATGTCAACTGATTCTGTTAAATGCCAGTTGGCAGAGTAAGTCTTCTTCTTCTTTCTTCTTTAGTAACATGTAGATCACGTAGGCAGATTAAACATCAACATCTTATACCTCCTGTAAGTAGCTTATCTACAAACACTCTTCAATACCTGTGAGCAGCTTATACATTAACATCCCCTCCTAAGCTGCTTACGGGTTTGACACCAAGCTTCAACCGTAATCTAGGTTTAGCTTTGTCTTGAACACCCACATGACCCCTGGTTTGTCAGCAGGCCTATTCACCAACTCTTCTTTCTGGGCACGTATAGATTCCAAGTCTGCTAGCATAGTATTAACCTGCTGTGTCAGAATCTCTGCTCTAAATGATTCGTTCTGATTTTCCTCAAGTTTCTTTGTGAAAGCAGAAGGTTCATCTCCTCTCTCTCTTGACATCATCTTAAGTTCCAAAATCTGGGCTTCATCCAGAAAATCGAGTTCTTCTTGCAAGATTTTCGTTTCTTGACAGCTTTGCCTCTTCTCCTCTGCTAACTTTGAAATTGAAGACTTAGTCTCGCTTGGCTTTGATTCAGCCACGTGCAATATTGATTTCATCTTATCAATATCGCTGGCCAACTTCGGATCCACTTCATTCGCTGTAATGATTTCCTTATTCAGTGAATTGGACTCCATATCCTGTGCTAGCTTTGAATGCTCATTGCTAACAGCATCCTTATCTTGCTTCAACTCGTCGTCTTGTGCTAGCTTTAACTCCTTCTTACTGAAAATGTCAATAACTGGTACCCGATTTGAGTCATTTGACAGCTTAGACTCCTGATCATGAATCACATCCCTCTCTGGCTTCAACTCTACATCCTCATCTGTATTGGACTCCTCACCTATGCCTTCTTCTAAGTCATTAGGGGAAACCTTGTCCTTTATACTTGCTACATGACAAGCATAAAATGAATTTGCAATGAACACTTCTTCCTCCTCTTGTGCACAATTTGCCATTTGCTTGTAATCTTTGCAATCATTTGTGTTGTGTCCAAATTGATTGCATTTACTGCATCTTGCCTTGCCTTTGTATCTACAAATACCGAAATGGTATTTATAACATACTTGACATTGTGGCTTCACTATACCTTGAATGCTGCTGCCTTGTATGTTCTGTGTATTGTAGGAATTGTTGTTGTTAATTCCAGCTCTATGGTTCCAGCTTGTGCTATGATTATTATGCACATTTCTCCCTTGGTTCCAGATTGAGTGACTTTGAACTTGTCTCTGCCACTTTGGATTAAATTTTCCATTTGAAAAACTGTTTGCAGGTCCTTGGTTATAACCAACCTTAAGGCTGCTGAATGCATTTTCAGTTCCTCTTTGTTCCTCCCTCTCATCATGCATATCTTCTCTCTTGTCAAACACTTTGACAGAGGCTATAACCTCTTCCACCCTCAGCACATCAAGGTCCCTTGTCTCTTCAATGATAGAGACTATGGACTTGTATCTCCTATTCAAACTCATTAGCAGTTTCTGCACAATCCTTATCTCAGGTACATCTTCTCCTAGAGATTTCAAACTGTTTATAGCATCAAAAAACTTGGCTAGGTAATGATCCAAGCTCTCATTTTCTCCCATTCTCATGTACTCAAACTCACCTCTCACAGCTTGTAACTTCACTGCCCTTACTCTTTTATCTCCTCTATACTCTCTCTTCAGCACATTCCATGCTCCTTGTGCTGATTTTTCATTTCTGATTCTCGGAAAAAGATCATCTGAAAGTGCTCCTTGGATGAGGCTCAATGCCTTGGCATTTTTGATTTTGTTTTCTCTTGTGGCAGCATGCTTCTCTTCTGGAGTTGATTCAACCTCACTTCCTTCTCCTGTAGAGTCACTTTCTGCTCCAGGATTTTGTTGAAGCTGAGGTAATCCTTCTACTATATCCCATAGATCGTATGCTATGAGTATAGTCTCCATTTTTACTGACCAAAAGTCATAGTTGCTGCCATTAAACTGTGGTGTTCTCAAGTCTGATGATCCAGCCATGCTGAGATTTTTTCTTCTTCTTTTGATTGAATCTTGTTCACAGATTTTTTTTTTACTCCCTTCCTTGTTGATCAAACCAGCTCTGATACCATGTTGATTTTTCAATTGAGTTTCTATTTCTTGTAGAAATCTTCAATTGATTGTTTTGTTTAACTTGCAGGTGCTCTGTTTAGTTTTAGAGGAAAAATGAGGATTTTGGCCAAGAGCTTTTGGGGAGAGTATTTCTACAGAGCAGATGAGTATTCCTTAAAATGAATATTGCACTTAATCTGTTTGATGAATCTCCTGCTTATATACTGCAGAAAACCCATGCATTTCACATGTTTACATTTACTTGTAACAGACTTGTAACTAACTAGTAAAGTCAAATACACATGAGATGTATGTCAACTGATTCTGTTAAATGCCAGTTGGCAGAGTAAGTCTTCTTCTTCTTTCTTCTTTAGTAACATGTAGATCACGTAGGCAGATTAAGCATCAACATCTTATACCTCCTGTAAGTAGCTTATCTACAAACACTCTTCAATACCTGTGAGCAACTTATACATTAACAGTTGTCTCCCTCTCTTTGCGTAATTTTTCTGTGGTTTTTATCTCGTTCTCTGTCAATTTTTCCGTCGATGTCCTCTGGTTCAGTCCCCATTTTTCCTCTGTTCTCCCCTCTCTGTGTAATTCTTCTTCTCTGTTTAATTTCTGCGTAATTCCCTCCTTTTCTTCTCCGTTTGCATGCAGCGTGCATGACTTTATTTATAGGAGAACTTTGCCTGCCACGGTGGCTGAAATACTGTGGCTGTCGTCGGTGTGGTGGCGTGCTTTCGGCCGGGTAGTGGCCTGCAGGTGGGCTGTCGGCGGCGTGGTGGCTGGTCGGCAGGCTGGTCGGTAGGCGCAGATAAAGGCAGCGGCGGGTTGTTGTTTTGGAAGGAAATAAAAATGTAATTTGGTCCTTCGATTTGTAATTGTTCTAATTGCACCCCTAATTGGTTTTGAGCTTTTAATATTGGGCAATTGTACCCGTGTCTGAAGTTCAATGTTAGCCTTAAATGTGCGCGCCTGTTTTATTCTAGTCCCTGTCTTTTGATTTATGCACTTTGACCCTCAATTGACCATTAAACTTCAATTTGACCCTTAATTTTGCACAATTAGCTTGGAAAAATTCAATTGGGTCTCCAACAATTTCAGTCTTCTCAATTGAGCCCGAATTAAACTCAAGAATTTGATTTTCCATCAATTAAGCCCTTAATAAAATTAATTTGACCAATTTAAAGCATAATTAAGTCCTTGCACTTAATTAAATTCTTCCATTGGATCCTAAATTAATTCCCAAACATAATAATATTTTAAATTAGGTCATGATTAAATCAAATTAGCCTAAAAAAATATAATTATAATTTTTGACTTAATTTTTACCTTGAATTTGTATTTTCTTTCATTTTTGGGGCACAAAAGAGATATGATTCGGCTCAGGAATATTCAAAATTCTCACCGTGATTTTCCACCGACGCCAAAACTCTTTTTATTTTATTTTTGTTATTTTTATTTTATTTTGGAGAGTAACCCAAAAATTGGGTTACGACAATGATCATGGAGAATTATTTTATATGCATATCTAGTTTGTTGTTTTTAAACTTTGGTTTGTTTGGTATTTTTGCCATCAGATATTTGTTTGGATGCTCGCTTGTTTCATGATCATGGAGAATTAATGTTGAAAAAACTATGTTTGGTTTCTGGGAAAGTATAGGAAAATGAATAAAGCCGTGATTTTGAGGGCGGTTGTTATTTTTGTATTGTATTTGAGACAGATTCTAGGATTTTTAATTTTAATTGTTGATAATCAGGATGGAAAAGGTAGTATTTCCAATGTTGATTTTGTGTTAAACATATGTGACTTGAGAGGTAAATGTTAGTTCATGATTCTAAAACAAGTCAACTAGTTCGAAAAGTTGGGCGAGGTTTTCAATTTTCTTTCAGACTCCTGGAGCTACCATTTCTGCTTCCTTAAAGCAAAATGGTAAAGGTTTATTTAGGATGGATTGCATCTCTTTTCTATTTACAGCTCTTGGGATATGGACTTTGTATGAATATCATGCTTAACCTCAGTCGTCCCACTGTTTAACTGGGCATTTATATTTTACAATTGCTAAATCTTCCTTTGAAATTCTAGTTCATTTGCTTGGTATTACACTGCTGTTATTTTTATTAAGAAATCATCTTATCTAAAAGTTTCTGCTGTTAGATAATATCCCATAATATGATTTATACATATTCTCAAGTGAAAATCTTTTGGATTTAAAATCTGTACACAGTCTCACACTACCTTGTGTTTGATTTTTACCGAATAGGATGACGGTGATGAGATTCAAATTCGTGATTGTTGGGTCAATAAAGCTCTAACATCATATTAAAGAACCATCACAGTTAAATAAAACTCCAAAATATAATTTATATTATTATGTAATACTTTTATCGGGTTGTTTCAATGCATCGAGGGTGCCAATCTAAATTATTCGAGGATTGCAGTGACGGTTCCCATTGTGACTAGCATAGTTCCGGGAGCTGGGCCCTTCCGATGATCAGCCTATGTTGTTCGGTTTTATTTGCCTGTGAAATTCCAAGCTGATCCACCCGTCCCCCTGATGAACTTCACCTGAAACCTGACGTATGGAACAGTCATTGCGTTGCTGTGAGGAAGTTCTCTGGATACGCGAAGGATGAGGATATACTGCAATCGAAGGAAAAAGAGTCGCTGACAGCTTGAGCATGTCGCCATGGCCAACGTGAATTCTACCGCAAGCAATTATTCCTATTCCATTGCCCAGTATGATTCTCCATTCCAGTTTATTGGTCGCACCAATGAAGTCTGGGCGGATATAAAAGTATCCGGAGCAGATGGCTGTAAATCCAGTGGATTGGCTTCTTACTGAGGAACTGCAGAACGAATGAGCTCGACGGTTATGCCAAAAGGATCAGACAAAAACATAATAAACCACTGTTGATTCCTTATTCTCGTGTGTGCGTGCGGGAAACATGTTTGTGTATTCCATTTCAGCTTGAAAGTTGATGCCATAAGAACTTGATGGATTCTGCTGTCTTTTACCCTTTTGCTAGCCTGTGGAGTTCTTGAAAAGTTTTCTTGTTAGATTTTGCAGCCCTTAAAATAAATATAGACAAGATAGTCAACGGTTTTAGAGAAAAAGAATATATATATTTTTTAGCCAAAATTCATTTTTTTTTTAATTCATGCATTTCTTTTCTTTTTTGAATAAAATATGAAAACGATTAAAATAAATATTTGTAAAAGTTCTAATGACTTATAAGGAGAGAGAAAATGCTTTTTTTTTTTCTAATTAAAACTCTCATTTCTTATTAATGTATTTCTTTTTTATTTGAGAAAACTCTATAATGCATTTCTAATGAAAAAAATAGATATCTTTTCTCATTTAATATTCATGAGCAATGTTTTTTTTTAAATAGATATTAAGTTTATATAAAATAATTTATAAAGTAATTATTATAAAAAAAAATCTAATCTTATTTGAAAATTATGTCATAAACATTATTTTAAAAACATCATTTTAGTAATTTTATAAAACAAAAAACAGAAAATAGAAAAGGATGAATGTCAGCCTCACACACCTGACTTAGTGACCGTTTGGAAATATGGTTAAGTTTATTTTTGAAAATGTTTTTTTATTTAAAAATAATATATTTTTTTTAAATCAATTTTGATATTAGTATATAAAAATGATATAAAAATACCAAAATTTTTTTAATTTAAAATAAAAATAAAAAAATTTCATTTTTTTCAAAAACACTATTGAATTACCATGCCAAACAAGGCCTACTAAATCCTTCTCTTTGCTAAAATGATTTTTTTTAATCATTAGAATCAACTAGAACCTATGCTCAATACCTATCAATGCATTTTTTAAATATTTTATTTATTAAAATACTAAATTAATTATAACCTAACTCAATAGTAAAAAAAAGCCAATATCATAATAACAAAAATGTCTTTCGATATAAGGTGTATAAAATTGAATTTCAAGGGTAATTCATTTTTTTTACTATGCTTATCAAAAGAAAAAGATGAAAACACTCAATTTTTTTTAATTATTATTAAAGTAAATATGTTATTTACCATGCATTTTTATATGAAAAAAAGAAAAAAATAACTCTTTACAACAACCTTATAATTTCTTACTTTTAAGAGTTTTGATATTATTTTATTGTGTATTTAGAAATTAAAATGCTCATGTTGTCACTATGAATTTTACAACACCAAAATAGTATTGCTGCAGAAATAATTTTATCCATTTTGCTTGGAAAGGCAACATATAAAATAAGAACAATGATCTTGATCATGGTGTAGTGTATGCATGAAACGATATTTTTACCATTCTTTCATGTTTTTTTTATTACAAAAATATAATATATATAAATTTTCAATTTATTTGCTTATTCCCTTTCTGCTTTAATTGTTTTATTATTTATTTATTTATTTATTATTTTTTTTTTGTTTACGGGTTAACTTGCCATAAGGATAAGCATTTTCAGTTCGGTTCAATTTTTGTCAATAAAAATAACCAAACATAAAAATTTGAAAAAAAAACGAAATTTTTTTCTCTTTTTATTTTTTTAAATTTTTACTTATCCTATTTAACCAAAATATAAACAAACTAAAAAATTAGAACTAAACCGAAAAAATAAAAAAAATTATAGCATATATTTTTTTTTAATTTGAATCATTTCGGTTTAGTTTAATTGATTTTTTATTTCTAAAATCGAAAACCGAACCAAACTTGAAGTTAAAAAATTCTAATTGATTTAATCAATTTTTTTTCTCGATTCAATTTTTCTCAATTAATTATTTTTTATTTTATCGATTTAATCGGTTTTTTAGTTTTTTTTTCTTGAATTCCACATTGTTTTTATCCCGAGTTTGAAAGGAAAAGAAGAAAAAAGATTCCATATCCAATTTCAAGGCCGCAGCAACAAATAATTCTCTTTCTACTCCCCCATTTTTCTCTTTCTTCTCTCTCACAGATCTAAAAAATTACTATAATTAAAAATAAAAATTAAAAACAACTCTCACTCTCTCAATCGCTGCTTTTACCCTGCACGGATCTCTGTCCCTTCCCAATTCCTTACGAAACCCGTCACATAAATCTCTCCCCCCCCCCCACCTTTTCTCTCCGCTAGGGTTTCGAAAAAAAACTAATAATAAAACGAAAAAAATCAAATCTCAGGCAAGTAGCTCTCTAGTTAATTGATCGTTCTTAATTTATTTCTCTGTTTGCTTGCCGAGAAACTGCCGGAAAAAGAATAGTCTTTTTTTTTTTTTTTAATTTCATCTATCGAATTTGTACCTAGCCAGCGTGTTTTACGCTGTGATTTCAGTTTCCTTTTCATGTATAATTTCTATTGATTCGATTCGATGTTTATTCAAATGAGTTTCCTAGGTTTTTCTGTATTTAGTCTTCTAATTTCTCTTAGCTCTAATATATATATATATATATTGGTTTATTTTATTACAGTTATTGAAAGAGCTTTATTAGTTTTCCTATGTATGGATACTGTAGAGTGGGATTATAGGTTGCTGATGAGAGAGGAACCCGCCTTTCGTACGTTGGTTTTAGTGTGAATAATAACAGGGCATGATTTTACGAGGCTTCGTGTGTCGAGAAATCTAGATTCCGTGTTGTTCATGAGCTGAGCAAGTTGGGAATGGTGTTGAGAGGATAAGAAGTGTTAGTAAAGGATTAGGATTAGCAAGTTTTTTTTTAAATGCATTATAAAGGAAACGTGGGATGAGTAATTTTTGTCTATACAACACTCAACTCTTCTAGTCTGCTCTTCACTAAACAATATGGGGTGGGTTGCATGAGTTCTTTTCTTCCAACATCTTGAAAAACTTTATAATTAGTGGTGAACTACAAGTTTCTGATGCACAATTGATTCAATTTGAGTGATCCAAGTGTTGGGTTTTGTTTTAAATGGAATGAGATTCTATACATTGGTGCAGTTTTGTTTGCACATTTTATGGTTTTATTTGATTACAATTGTGAAAGATTGACGGTAGAAGTGTTTGGTGGCTTTAGTGGAAACCTAGGCACTAGTTATTTTTAAAAGAGCAGTGATTAAAGGAAGATCCTAATGGTCTATTGATAGTAGTAAAAGAGAAAATAATGTAACATGGAAATTATATTCTGGATATCAAAGAGGGAGCAAAGAACATCTTTCTTACCTACAGTTTGGATTGCATGAACGAAAACTAGAAACATTAAATGGAGAGGGGGATTTTGCTTGCTATGTATTGTATTTTTATATTCTGGTTTAAAATGCCAATGCCACTTTCTATGGTGAATGTGGATAGGGGTTGATTTGTGGGTTGGAATGTTGAGAAATGTAAATTTTGTGTTTCTATGAAGTGAGTTAGAAATGATGCTGTTTTTTTGTTAGGAAAGAATTGGGATTTAGCTAGTTTTTAGAATTTGTTAGGAAGGAAACGCGACATTAATTCTTTTAACACTAACACAACTGAGTCTTCCCTCCAACTATCAGTTGGATGAGGTATTTTTCTTCCAAAATGAACGTAGCAGATGATTGCTGTTCGACTATATGTATGGTTGTGTGTTTGGAGGGTGCGGACTGAAATTGATGCAGTTGTTTTTGCCCATCCCCCCCTTCCCCTTCTCTTATTAGAGATGAAAAAAAATACATAGATCATTGTTTATTATAGCACATGAAATATTTACTATTACCATGCTCTTTATTTTGATACATCATATTGATGTAGTTTTATCTGTTTCTTTATCTTCTTAGATTGTGTGAAAGTCTTTTGGATGACCTTGCTAAGACTTCTGAATTATGACATCAAGTACGTTGACCGGAGAGCGCAGGTATGGGGTTTATATGCACCTTCATGTCTTTTGATATAACCTATCATCTTTTAGCAAGTGTCTGGTTTTGCATGGCCATTGGGGGGACAAACATTTTCTTCGCATGGTATTGATATTACCCTGCAAACTCGTTCAATATTGGCTTAGAGAGGCATGATCATTTTATTAGGATTGCTAGGCGCGCCATGCTTCATAGATTCCATCCAGTTTTTGCATTGCATTTGACATGTTCACATTTAAGAGTGTTGTCGTTTGGATTATGCAGTGTGGGCATCTGTATTTTTGTTTTATGTTTGTGGATTATGGAAAGCTTTCAACTTTTATGTTTGAATGGTTTTGAACTTGAAATTTTTGGATACAACGAATAATTTTTTTATAATTTTTATCTGAAAATGATTGTTTGCAGATGGGCTTCTGCAAGAAAAGGTGGCATGACAGTTTTGGGGAAAGTCGCTGTTCCAAAACCAATAAACCTACCCAGCCAAAGGTATTTAGGTTTCTTCTGAATAACTTGTGGCTTTATATGATGAGGCCCTTGGTTTACTCCCAATCAAACTTCATGTTTTCTCTCTGATTATCAAACTTCATGTTTTCTCTCTGATGTTTCAAGGCTTGAAAATCATGGTCTGGACCCAAATGTTGAAATTGTGCCCAAGTGAGTCATTCATCTACCTTTCTGATGCCCTTCTCTGGCTCTCTTGCTATCATTCTTCTTATTCTTCATGAAATGCCTTGATGCCATTACTTCATTTCTTCGCTATGAACTTGGCTAGACTTGATCCACAATTGCTTCCTAACCTTGACAGGGGGACCTACAGCTGGGGCACCAGATCATCTTCTTCCACACCTAATGCCTGGGGCTCTTCCACACTTTCTCCAAACACTGATGGTGGTAGTGGTTCTCCAAGCCATCTCAGTGGTCGCCCTTCATCTGGTGGAAGTGGCACTCGACCATCAACTGCAAGCAGTGATAGAACCCATGAACCCATCACTAATGCATGGGGCTCAAATTCTAGGCCATCTTCGGCATCAGGAGCACTGACATCAAATCAATCATCACCTGTGTCGTTGCGTCCTCGCAGTGCAGAAACAAGACCTGGTAGCTCACATTTATCTCGGTTTGCTGAACCGTTGTCTGATAATTCAGTGGCATGGGGTACAACTGGAACAGCAGAAAAGTTGGTATAGTTTTCTTAATGATCACTGCTTAAATCATCTCATACCAATGACTTTGAAATAAAATTTTCTGCTTGCTCTAGGATAATTATTATGAACATATGGCATGTATTAATGTTGGCTGGTGAAGTATGCGCATTTCATTTTTGGCACCCTTCCTTTTTATTGGTGCTCTTTGTATTGGTGGGCTCTTTTCCCCTAACCTGCCATTTCAAACAATTGCAGAAATCAAGATGGCAATAAGTAATAGGTTTCTGAATTGCATGACACACTAGCTGCTAAAGTGGTGCTTGTTTGAGTAGGCATCAGGTTCTTTAATTAGTTGATAGTAATATCTAAAATGGAAGCCATGAGAGAGTAATGAAAATTGTAGAGTGCTTCTGTTGGTAAACCCTACAACAGCTCACTGGCAGTGATTATAATAGGACCTTCTAACTCATGGAGGATTGTATTCATTAAAATGTTTGTAATTAAATGCATTGCAAACAGTAGCCCTAGCCCCTGAAACCTCTTATCAGCTGCTTTTTCAATCCATTTGATGGCCTTCTCCTTGCACTGTGAATGCATGGAGTACCTTTCTTGTTATCTCTTTAATTATGATTCAAATCGATGAACTCCAAATTCTCTGATGGGCATCCACATTCTAGATTGTTATGGTTGTTGCTAGGAATCCCCATTTTTTGACAGTAGAAAACCATATTGATCAGTTAAAAGGTATCCACACAAGGTCATGTCTTCCCTTCCCCTTGGGGAGCTACAGATTTTCAAATTGCCATTCTTATCTGATATCAATACTTCTGTCTCTGCTCCATGGTTACCCTTTTTTTCCCACATGTCTGCAAAGGGCTGCTTGTCACTAAAAAAATGTTCTTACTCGTTGACTGCCTTTTTTGTAATAATAAAAGCCTTAAACTAATCTGTTTATTAACACTCATTTGATGTAGTATATAAAGTGTTTTTGCTATATAAACTACAGAGTGGCAGGCATTACCACATTGTGAATGTAGAGTTCAAGAGCAAGCACTTTGTAGAGTTGGGGAATGAACCATTATTTGTGGAAAAACTGAATATGCTGCCTGTAACATTTGACATGTGTCATACGTGTATATGACTTGATTTTATTCTACAAATAAAGTCTTAGTCATTTACTGCACGGATTGTGCTTCTTATTATGATATCTTGAAGAATGAGTAGTTGCAATACAAGGAGAAAGATTGTCCTAGGAGGCTAGATTTGGTTTACTGAAAAAATCGGGTTGGGCCATTTATGTTTTGGCGTAAAGTCTTTAGTAACTCACATCCTATATGCTTGATCATTCCCAGCAGCCCATGCCAAGGCCAAACTGATTTTATTTGGTTTCTTCGGTTCGCTTTTGTGTTTTTCTTTTACTAATTTTACATTGCCTGATTTAAATACATGCAGGGTGTGACATCCTCTAAGAATGATGGGTTTTCTTTGACCTCTGGTGACTTTCCAACACTAGGTTCAGAAAAAGAAAGCTCTGGAAAAAACATTGAGTCCCAAGGTTCATACTTATATTGCCTTGTCCTCTAATACTATTAATACAGGATATGAATTTGGGATCATTATATGATTGTTTCGGTGTTTTTAGAATTCAGTGCTTCTTAAAGAGCCAAGAAAACTTGCTGTCATTTTTGCAGTCTTTTAATCACATATAGCTCAATTGTCTCTGTAGGTATAACCAAGTCATAAACATTGTTATCTACTTGTTTTGATTTTGAAAAGGTTGTGTAAATTTTCTTTTCTACTGAGGGTGTGGGGAAGACTTCATGAATTGACTAATTTCTTGGCATCAATATATGTATGCTGAGTCGCATTAACTTTTGAAAAAAATCCTGACATCCAATCTTATTCTCAAATAACTTTACACATAAGATTTACTGATGTATTAATCTATTCTAATTTCATTTTCCCATTCATGACCAATCATAGATATTAACTATTTAATTGCAGACTGTGGTTCTTATAGTCATCCTGGTTCATCATCAGGTGGAGTAGCTCCAGCGATGGAGAGTACTGGAAATTCTGCAGGTTTGTGTTTTTGGCACCACACTTTTATTTTTTATATGAATGCTACTCTCTTTCATGATGTAACCTGACACGCATGTGTGCATGCCTTACATGTGACAACAGCCAATGCCTGACTGAATATAAACAATAGTCATATGTTGTTAATATTTGTCTGTTCTAATTCCAGGTAATGCTTCTATAAAGACAAATGCAAAAATTGAACCTGCGAATTCTTGGAGGAGAGAGAATCCTATGTATGGTGAAGATGGGTTGAGGCCTAACATGGAGAAGTGGCACCCTGATCCCCATCTGTATCCTAATTCTAATATTCGTCATCAGAATTATGATTCTTGGCGCGCGCCCCCTGTAAATAATCATCCTAGTGGTGTTTGGTACAGAGGGCCTCCAGGAGGTCCACCTTTTGCGCCCCCAATTGCTCCTGGTGGCTTTCCAATTGAGCCATTTCCTTATTATCGTCCACAGATTCCACCTCCTGCTCTTGCCAACCCCCAGCAAGGTCCTCCACCAGGATCTGGACCAAGAGGACCACATCCAAAGAATGGAGATGTGTTCAGACCCCATATGCACGATGCCTATATTCGCCCAGGCATGCCATTTGGGCATGGCTTTTATCCTGGACCAGTCCCTTATGAGAACTACTATGGTCCTCCTGTGGGCTTTTGCAATCCCAACGATCGAGATATTCAGTATATGGGAATGGCAGTGGGTCCTGCTCCATATAACAGATATTCTGGTCAAAACACTACTGATCCTGGAAATTCCCATGGAAGATCAGGTGGATACGGACCTAGTGGTCACACAATGGTTTCTGAACAACTTGAATCTGGTCATCAACAAGATACTCGAGGAACATACAAAGTCCTTAAGCAGCATGATGGCTTAGAGGGAAAAGATGAAGAACAGAAGCGGGATGCCAAGATGACAATCAACACATCATATCCTGGGAAGGCAGACCATGAAAGAAAGTCATCGTGGGAGAATAGCTGGAGAGATGATGACAAGAAAAATGGAGAGAGAGATACAAGAAGATTTGGCAAAGAATTTTGTTTTGAGGCTACCAACAACCAAGGAGGTGCTAGAGTGAAACCTCTTGAGCATGTGGGAAATTGGAAGGCTGCTGCTGAGAGTTCAGTTAAGGAATTGAAACATTCAGAACATGCAGCATCTGCTTTTCCAGAAGTTCCAGCAGCCCCAAAAGATCCCAATCTGATTAGGAAAATAGAAGGTTTTAATTTAAAGGCCTGGAGCTCTGATGGAAGGCTTGAAGTTAAATTTGTTTCCAGTAGAGAGGAGCAGAATAATAGGTTACAAGTTAGTAATGCCAAGTCTAATCATTCTTCAAATGAAGCTGGTTTCCATGAAGACCGCATTTCTGTTGCAGATAAGTGCCTTGAGGTACAAGATGCGAACAAAACAGCAAACTCCAGGTGTGTTCTTTTCTCCCCGCAGGCTTCATTGACATTGGATCTATTTTATTCCAATGGTGGACAGCGCTAATACTCAATTTCACAGGAGATCAACTCAAGGTATGCATGGGAGATCTGATCATCATGGCAAGGGGAGATTTATTACCCAAGAGGCTGATGGGTGGCGGAGAAGATCCCAAGTTGCAGACTCGCCGGGTGTATTGTCTTCTCATTTTGGAAGTTCTAATGTTTATAGGCAAGACCATGGTTCTGCAGATGCAACTGAAAAGTCTGGCTTTTGTCATCAAGGGAAGTATGATGGAGAAACAGTGCCACCTCAGCCTGATCCCAGTGATAGCCTGACACAAGTAATATATTTGTCTTTATTTCTTATAATTCCACTGTTATCTATCAGCATATTTACTTGCTATTGTGTTTTTAATCAGCGTGATACGATGAAAGAGCTAGCCATTCAACGGATTAAACTACGAGAGAAGGAAGAGGAGGAACAGGAAAGAGAGCAAAAGGCCAAGGCACCTGCGAAAGAGTTGAAAGCTATTCAACGGATTAAAATGCGAGAGAAGGAAGAGGAGGAACAGGAAAGAGAACAACAAAAGGCCAAGGCACTTGCAAAAGAGTTGAATAAGCGGACAAAAGCAGCAGAAAATTCAAGTGAGGTGCTGCCAGAGAAGCCAAAGGTGACCCATAAGGAGTCCATTGTGATACATGACCAATTGGAACCACTGCAACAGGATGTTAGTCATGCTGATTCTGATCACCCTGATAAAGCCCCACAGATTCATGACAGTAGAGCTTCTAAGCAGACACGGGTGAGCTACAGACAGAAGCAGAATGGTCCCTTGGGAACAACTTCCAATGATAAGTTATTGTTTTCTACAACTGAGGCACCTAAAAATGTTACTGATACAGCAGCTAATACTCCTGTTTCTCTCAAGGGCTTGGACGAAATTACCTCAAACTCAGAATCAACTTTACCCATCAACCCAACTGCCATGGCTGAGTCTTCAGTAAATCATAGAAGGAAGAGCAGGAATGGAAAGAACAAACACAAAATGGACGAGGCATCAACTTTGGAAGTTGTAACACCAACTCTATCAAAAGAAACAGCTGCTGCTTTAGACACTTCAGCTGAAAGTGGTAATTCCAAGGTTTCTGAATCTCTGTTGGATCCAAGCGTATTTCAGCCTCAGCCTGATTCTAGAGATGGGAATCAGTCCATGGATCAACATACATCATCAACAAATGAAGAAGCTCATGGAAGAGTAAATTACCAGTGGAAACTGCAACATTCCCGCAAGATGCCAAGGAATCCACAAGCTAATAAATCAACTGAAAAATTCCTAAGTGGCGAAACTGTTATCTGGGCTCCTGTTCGGTCTCACAATAAAATTGAGGCTACTGATGAAGGCACTCAGAAGAATGTGGCTGATGCCATTAGTGCACCCATGAAGAGTGATCAGCAAGTGCAGAATAATGCAAGAACTAAACGTGCAGAAATTGAAAGATACATTCCAAAGCCTGTAGCCAAAGAAATGGCTCAGCAAGGAAGTAGTCCCCAGTCAGTAGCTCCATCAATCAATCAGATTACACCAGATGAGGCTGCTGGAAGACCTGAATCTGGTTCTCTAAGCGTAGAAAGTTCTCTAACCTCTGCCACATCCATGGCAAAGGTAGGGTCCACTTTGGAAGCTAAGAATGGGGATGACAGGCAAAACAAGTATGGAAAAATGCATGGATCATGCCGCCAACAGGGATCAGCAGAATCAACCAAATCTTTTATATGTAGGAATGTTAAAAAATCAATTGAGCATCAAGTCCAGAAACCTGATGTAAGGTCAGCAAAAGAGCAATTGTGTAATTCTGATGACTGGAATGAGTCTGATGGCTGGAACATTCCTGAAAATTTTGATGTGCCAGTCACTGCCCTAGCTACAAAAGATCAGGGTGCAACAGCCAGAGGTAGGCGGCAATCATACAGGGGACAAAAAGGCACAGGATATAGCCATGATCCTGATGGGAAGAAAATTTATACTGGGGACACTGAAAAGGTTTATGCCCAAACTTCAGGCTCGGAGATGCATCAAGCTGACTTACCTGCAACATCAAAAGAAAATCGGTCTGTTGGGGAAAGATCAGCATCTCATTGGCAACCTAGATCTCAGCCGTATTCAGCAATTAATCAGCGAGGAAGCAGGACCAATGGTGGTCAGAACACAGGTTCTGAAGTTGGTAGGGGTAATAAAAAGGATTCCACTTCCCAAACTTGCATGCCACTGTTGCCTCAGCCTGGAAAGGATATTGCTACATTTAAGGCCCAGCCTCATCCTGACCGCTCTCTATCTGAAAAGAGCCATTTGGAAGAAGCTCCACACACTGCTCATCAAGAGGTTAAGAATGAAAGGAAGATATCTTCACATAAAGGACTTTGTCCTAGCATCCCAGTTGAACCATCTCCGCTGAATATGGATTTTCAACAAGAGCACCGTGTGCCTTCAGGGTTCCGAAAAAATGGAAACCAAAACAGCCGTTTTAGCAGAGAGCATGATTCTCATGGCGAGTGGAGTGGCTCTGGGAAAGATAACAAGCAACACAATGTACCTGCAAACCGTGAAAGGCAGAGACCTAATTCACATTACGAGTACCAGCCAGTAGGGCCTCAAAATATTTACAAAGATAACAATTTTGAATCTTCAAAAGATGGTTCCCATTACTCTGTTGCAAGGTCCAGGGAGAGAGGTCAGGGTCGCCCAAGGCATGGTGGGGGGAACCCTCATGTACGGCAAACTGGTAGTGCTCGAGTAGATGCCAATTATGATTAGGGATGAAACTCTCAGATCGGTTCTGGTGTGTCAAAAAACCATGCCTCCATAAAAGTTTTGGCGTGATCCCTCACAGTTTCAGGTATTTTAGTTTAGGTAGTCATATTCTGTTGTAAATAATATATTGGATCATCATCAGCTGATGGCATATTAATTGAGCAGGGCTTGGAGCAACAAAGATGGCGTCCAGGAAAAAAAAAAGAGAGACAGGAGGCCCTTGGATGTGTTATTTCCTTATTTTTAGAATGTATTTGATCTGAATAGTGTGGCTGGTCGCAGTGTCTTTGCTGTGGAACCCTAGATATGATTTGAGCGGTGTATCTAGTGATCTATATCCCTTTTATATGAACACCAGAAAGAATGAAGTAGAGGAGCTTTCATGGTTCTCTCACATTTATCTCAATTTTATTGTGGCCTCTTTTCTTTGCTCTGTGATTTACACGTGGTTCCGCCCCCCCAATCACTCTTGACCTTCATCTCTCACTGTAAATCAATGAAGATGCTTTTTCGGGATGGAGATCCGAGTCAATGATGGAGTTCAGCGTATGAGAGGTTTGAGATAATAACTAGCTAATTGCCCGCCCGTTGCCGCGGGTATTTTTTTGTATATAATTTAACATAATTAAATCTACAATGATTAATTTATATGATATAAGTAAATAAAAATTATAGATTAAAAGATAAAATATTTAAAATTTTAAGCTGAGTTTAAGCATAGATTACATCTTTTAGAATATAGGCATTGCGTTATAAACGATCACAAAAGAGCGCGCAATAACATTAGAAATAAGAGCAAAATATTTGAATAAGAAAAAGAAAACTTACTGAAATGATTATTGTGCAGATAATAAAATTATTAAAATTAATTAATAGAAAGAGCAAATAAAAAAAACAACAGGGAAAAAGAAGCAATATTCATTTAAAATATTATAACAATAGCAACATCGGAGTCTTAATATCTAAAATTATTATTGCCCCTAGAATAAAAACAACAAAAATTATTAAATTATACCGAGGGAAAAAATAAAAAGCATGAACAAAACAGCAAGCAAGAAAAACCAATTAAAAATTATTATTATTATTATTATTATTATTATTATTATTATGAAAGAATAAATAATCACTATTATTATAATAATAGAATACATAAGCACTATTCTTATAATATTAATAATAATCACTATTATCATTATTCTTATTATAATTATTATTATTATGTTGATAATGAAAGAAACAAAAATAAATGAAAGATGAAAAATATTCTAGAAACTTTAACAAAAGATAAAAACAAAATTACCATGGCTATTACTGGCAAAAAAAAAAACTTATCAAATTATCGGGAGGGAAAAAAAAACAAAAGAGTAAGAATGAAAAATAATTAAATTATTATTATTATTATTATTATTATTATTATTATTATTATTATTATTATTGGACAAAAGTATGGATTAAAAAAAAAAGTGTAAGGGCTGAAATGAAAATCAAATATCAAGGGCTGAAATTAAAAAATTAAAAGTCAAAGGTCTGAAATGCAACTTACATTTATTGTCAATTGAAATCAGAGGATGAAATTGAAAAAATCGGAACTTTTGTACCTAATTGATTGAGTTATATACAGCCAACCCGTAAATTGAAAGTAGAAGGACCGAAGTGAAACTTTGCCATTCCGGAGAGAGAGAAACGTGGCCGGCGGCTTCAACCGGCCTCCGCCGCGTCCACGGACATCTAGTGATTACACGCACCACCGCGGGAGGAAGACCACGCGACGGCGCATCGTTCTGTCATCCGGGAAACCATTTCCGTCCACCGGATAAGGACGCACGCGCCACCTAAACAGGGCGTGAGGCGGGAAACCGCCTGGCGCGTGCGCCTCACGCCCTGACAGTCGCTGATTATAAAATTCAAAAAATAAGGCCAATTACCGTTCCACCCCTGCACCCAATTCAGTGTTTTTGTCTTATTAGAGGCTAAAACCGTATTTAGCCATTTCATAAAATAATAAAAAATTAAAAAGTTGCGGCGGACCGGACCGGGCCGGTCCGGCCGCGCGCAATTATGCCGGTGCCCCTCAGCCCAATGCAGTATTTTGTCTTATTACCGGGGACGAAATCGTCAATACACTGTTCATAACTGATTATTTTTTAAAAAAAAAGAAAATTAAATGGAAAAACTGAAATTAGCCCCGGTTAAACCCCTCCTCTCGCCGCGCGCCCGAGGGCCAGTTTCGGGCGTGCACTGTTAAAAGAACAGTGCAATGTGAGAGGGTGACACAGGGCAAAATCCCACGCCTTTTATTGTGTTTGTAATATGAATAATCTTTTCTTCTGAAAAATGTAGAAGTAATCATTTGTTTTTTTAATTGTTATAAAAGATAGTTTTTTTAAAGAGTTCATTTTGTGTTACTTTATTTTGTTTGTGTCATAGATATAACAATTAATTTTCACTATGTTTGTCGAGTTATCTATTACATTTCATAAGTTTTATGAATGAATAAAATTAACTATTTTATTTCCAAGTTAAAAATAAAAGAAAGCTAACTTTTGATTTATTTGTTTTGTTTATTAAGAGAACTGATATCCTTATTTGATATTCAGTTATTTATTATTAGTGATCTATCAAACTTCAAGTTTCATAAGTATAATCATTTTTTTCAAATAATAATCAGATTTTTTATATTTATTTTTGAAAATGAATGATCTAAAACAATTTTTTTGAAATGAGATAAAACTAATGTAGGCATCAAGCAAGCTTAACAAGTTCTGTTGTCAAAGCAAGGTAGTCAAAATCGCGAGTCAACTCGCAAAATCGTACGATTTTGCGAGTTGACTCCGAAAACCTGGTTGGACCGGAAAGAAAAATCGAAATCGGTCAAACTCGGTCAAACTCGTAGAAAAATCGTTCAAAATCGTAGAAAAATCATAGAAAAATCGTAAAAAATCGTAGAAAAATCGTAGAATAATAATAATAATAAAAAATAATAATATTTAATTATATTTAAATTCATTTTTTAAATTTAAATATAATTAAAAATAATAATTTTTGTACGGACATTTTACGATCTTTCTACGATTTTACGATCCGATCTTACGATCCGATTTTTCGGAGCCCTTTCCGATCCGTGTCAAAATCTCGATTTTGACTGCCTTGTGTCAAAGAGCCCTTTAACATAAAGTCTAACTAACCAACATCAACCATGGTTAAACCGCCTAACACAAAATAAGATACGTTTTTTTTTTTTAATTGCAAAAATAACACAATTTTAAAAAAGGATAGGTAAAGTAACATAATTTGTATATATTGCAATTGAAAAACTTGAAATTGAAGTTTGTTGCTATTAAAAATATGACATTTAAATAAAAATAAGTTGGCACAAATTATAATGAAGAGAGATGAAAGATAAAAGAAATTAAAAAAAAAAACACTCGATGATAATATATTGAAACTCTAATTACAACACCATCAATATCATACAAAAATATTTAAAATATTTCAGCAAGATAAAGTCAATGATACTAAAAAAAATTACTAACAAAGAATGGAGTGGATCATACTTCTCATTAAAAGCATGCAAGTCACTCGCCCTCTCCAAACAGCAAGTGTGACACACTTGGACCATTGTTGATGATCTTTATTGGTGTCATTAGAATCTTCTTGTCAAAATACTTTTTATAATTGTGGCTATATTGTAATCAAAATTTAGGTATGAGTTTAATGTCTTTTTTCTTAATTCTTTTTTTTCTTCTTATTGTTGTAATTTGTGTTAGCTAGTTTGATTTTCTTTTTAAAAATCATGTATTTCCAATCACGATATGTATAAAATTTTCTATTTCAATCATCACTATAATTTGTTTTTTTATTAATTTTCTTAAAAAAACATGTTAATAATCAGAAATAGAGAATGAATATAACAAAGTGCCAAAATGGGTAAAGGTAAAGAGGCCCAGGCCTAGCAATAACATAACCCAAACACACCCGACTTCGGATGGATTCGAGCCCTTCATCAAAGCCCATCCAGCCACTAGTTATTCTATCATTATTATTTTATTTTATTATTCTATTCCCAATTCCCAAGAAAAAAGAAAAAAGAAAATCAGGGTACTCAGTTTTATTAGTTTTAAGCTGCGAAATTGAATATCCACCACCGCTGTTTTAATAATAATAAATAAATAATTGACAAACTGAACACCTCGCCTTCTTGTTTTCTTTCTCTCTATCTATCCATCCGTTCTGTTTAAACAAGAATTCAATCCAGATACCAAAAGGGTTTCTCTTTTTTCAATCATACAATCATAAAAAGATTTTCTTTCTGTAGGCATACTCCCATGAATTCAATTCGACAGGTTTGTGTCCAACTATCAAAATTCTATCTTTTCTTCACTAATTACCATTAATTATTCAATCTAAACCACAGTTTTTTCTACCTTTTCATTTAGGTTTGCTTTAGTTACGTTTTCTTATTTGTGGGTTCTTTGTAATTTGAGGTCTGTTTGGTTTTCGATGAGATTTTGAAGCTTTCTGCATTTGCCTAGTTTTTCTGTGAATATCGTTGTTGGCTTGTTTATCTGTTTGGTTGCTAAGAAAACGGAAGGAAAGTATAGAAAGAAGAGAGTCTTGAAGTTGTTGGGTTTTTGGATAAAACAATTAAGTTTGGTCATATCAGCTAATTTGAAGGCATAATTCAGCTTATTCTTTCTGTAACCTGTTGGAGATTCAGAGTAAAAGGAGAGAAAAAAATCATAATATTTTTTTTCCTTAGGCTTTTTGAAATTGAATGGAGCATGTGTTTTTGCTGCCTTATCCTAATGATTCCATTAATAAAAGTGACTTTTTTAGCTTGTGCTGATATCTGTCTGGTTATTCCTTAGCTCGGTATTGAATAAGGCGCTGCTGAGTACATGAGTAGGTGCTTGAAGTGGAGAAAATGGCATTGGTGACCCATCAGATGCAGGTACTTAAAATGTAATTCTGCGTAGATCTTATGCCCAAAAAGTTTTTGTTTTCTTCCCCCAAGTTATTCTCAAGTCATCTAAGCCTTGATCCATTGCAAGCAAATTATCCTTCCCTATGCAATCAATTAAGCAAATTAGCCTTAATCCATCTAAGCAAATGATCATTTTCATCAACTCCACTTTGTTATTTGTTTTTCCTTCCATATTTTTGAAATGCAAAATTTATTGAATTTGATAGTCTTGTATCACAGCAATTGTACTTTCCTTGTTCAACGTTACATGTGAAAAAAAACTAATCATACATGCTCACCCATGCTAATGCAAGTTCAAGTCTGTAACATTATATTTTTCACATTGTTTTGCACTCCAATATACTGTAATTATAAAACATATTGCTTTGTCTGCTGCAATTAGGGTTCTTATGCAACATTTCCTTCAAGGCCTTTATCATGGAGCAAGGGGGTGAAATTGAAGCCACATGTAATGACACTTCAGATGTTTAGGAGAACAGATATGTGTTTCTCAGTAAGACGCGATCTTTGTTTAAGGTAAGATATGCCTATGTAGTTGAATTCATGATCTGCCGTTTCTCTTTGTTGATGCAAATTGAGATTGAGCCGCATTGTTTTCACAGTGCAGGGTCTTTTGCTCCTGGAACCAAAGTAAAGCTTTTGAGAATTTCAGCATTTAAAGGTATTGCACAAAATGATGAATCAGGAGGCAGAACAAATGGATCCAAAATTTCCAAAAATTCTGTTAAACTTTCTTATGTGCCAAAAGAAAGTGGGGAGAGCAAAATGGACTCTTCAAAGGTGCACAGTATTCCAGTTTCCTATACTTCTGAATCAAATGACAGAATCACAGGATCTCCTGCTATTAACAATTTATTCAAGAAATGGTTGAGCATGTCACGGACACAGTCACCAAGTCAAGTTGCAGATGAGATTCTGGAAGGACCTCCTCCAAGAGAAGAATTGCAACAAGCTCAAAATACCATCCAAAATAAGGAAAGAGTTGAGATTGTAAAGTTGGTTTGGTGTCACTTCCTGATTCTGGATGCAACAATAAAGATACCCATACTGACATTGTAAGTATTGTTGTTTCTGCTACTATCTTATTGTGAATAAATGTAAATCACTCCTTGTTCTGATGAGAAATGTGACTCAAAAATAGGTCGAAGTTAAGGATTTACTATTTAGCTGAGTCAACTACAGTGAGGCAGTGAGTTTTTGTTGAGTTATTGGACTGGCAAAACTAGTATTTGATTTTATATATCGTCTGAGAGGTTTTCGCTACACTACTACATGATAATCTATTAATAATACAAGAATTCTTCCAACTTTTGATTTCTAAATGATCACATTATGTAAACATATCTCGGGTTTTTAGTCTGTAATATTCACCATCTTCTTAAGAATTTTTGGCTGCTTCTAACTTGTGCTGGTGCAATTTCAGCACCCCTTTGTTCCTGGCTGTTAATATGATATATGGAGCTGGAGTGTCAAAAGAATTGACTCCATTGTGGATTTTGGGGCCCCTGATTCTTGCCATCTACATCAAGTTATTCCAGGGCTTGTGGGCTCTCTATATCTTCAGTTTTAGGCAGACAGTTAAAGTAATCAAGAATGTACCTACCTACTACCTTGTGGCCTCTGGCTATATCAGACAGGGGAAGCTCAAAGACGACATACAAGTTCATGTGTTGCAACCTGTGCTACACATTAAGAACTTAAACCGCAAAGAGTTTTCGAGAAAAAAGACGAAGGAATTGCAAGAATGGTTGACGGAGAAGTACCTAGATTATGTGGAATCTATATGGCCCTACTATTGCAGGGCAATCAGGTTTTTAAAGAGGGCTAATCTGATCTAAATATGGTAATATTATAGGCAAGGGAAAAGTGTTGAGGTTAGAGTTTCTTTGGAAAATGTTTCAAGAGGTTGAGATTTTTTAAGAAGTGCTGACGAATCCCTTTTTAGACTTGGGTTCTCATATCATCAGGCAAGTCAAGGAGCACAACAGAAGCAGTTTTTTCCTATTTCTGACTAATCCCATTATTCCTTTTTGTATTATGTTCTTAGAGGTTCCATAGTAGCATGTAAGTGTTCAACTCTATTATCGGGCTATTAATGATATTTTGTATGGTTTCAATATACCCTTAAAACCAAATCAAGTAAAAAAGATAGAAAGAAGGTATCCTGGGATCCTTTTCCATGGTTCTCAGGCCTTCTGCATCCTCGCTAAGTTCTCCTCCCCCCCCCCCATCATTTCCTACTAAATTGCAAGTCTCTTCCTCTCTCATCCTTCTCCATTGTCGTCTGGTTTGTTAATGCTGCTGAATTTGCTACTAAACAAAAATAGAAAAAAAATGTCGTCGCCACTGTCCCGACCATATATATTACCACAGTACCCGGGGACAAATCCCATCAAAAGATTATGGAGGGTATCTTATCCTGATCATTGATGCCAAATGAATTACAGAGCTACACTCTTGTGTCATCAAGGCCGACTTTTTGCAGAGAATATGTAGCTTTATCCACATGGAATATTTACTTGTTCATTACTGTTAATTACTTCTCCAACGCTAACTAGTTTGTTAACATAGAAAGGGTAACCGGTCTTGTTTAAACCAAGAGAGAAAAGGGAGAGAAAATCCACTCTCATTTCCCAAAATTAACTCATGTAATGCAAGTACTCAACAAGAACAGAATTATGGAACAAAAACTTTAGGGTTGTGTTTTAATGTTTGTATTTAGAAAAGAGTTTTCATCTTTATTCTACACTTTTTAACACAGAAACATGTCTCAATGCCTATTTGGAAGTGTGGTAGAAGTTGTTTTTAAAAGTGTTTTTTTGTTCAGAAATGCATTAAAATAATGTTTTCTTTTAAATTATTTTTAACATTAACACATCAAAATGATCTAAAAATATCATAAATTTTTTATTTAAAATAAAAAATTTTCAATTTTTTTTCAAACTCATTCCAAAACACCCCCTCGTTTGAGTTATTTTTCAAGTAATGAATAGGAGATTGAATAATAGGGGAGTCAAATTGAATTTTCTATATAAAATATTTCTCAGGTTTTCCAAAAATTGAAAAATTAATAACATGTGTTTTTGAACGCAATAACTTTAGAATTTAATTATTAACAGTCATTTTTAATTTTATAGAACATTTTTAAAAGATTGAAAAATATTTACAAGCAAACAAATTGCAATTAGATTCTTATTCTTATTCTTCTTATTATTTATTCTGAAACCATCAGAACAGCTTTATCATGATACAATGCCATAAAGTTGGTTAGTCAAATTTCTCTAAAAGCAATTGTTTTATTTTTATATGATGAAAATATACATAATACCACGGGAAAAGAAAGGATGGGAATTTGAATGGAAAGAATTCTCCTCAGAAATAGTATTTGACCAAAAGTCCACTCTCTTTATATACGAAGAAAGAAGCCAAAAACCAAACCAAACCAAACCAGCACCTTAAAACCTCCGACTTCCTCAAATTTATCTACCATCCTTAATAAAATCCCATTTCCTTAATAATATCTCACATGGGTATCCTTAAAATCCCTCAAACTCAAATGGGTTTGCTATAAAATCATACAAAATGCATTACTTTAATCTCTACTGAACTGGGTTTTGCTGTTACATTTACTTATTCAGATGGCAGTCAAAGTTGCTTCTTCTTCATTTTCTTGCATTGCCACTCCACTTTCTTCTCCTTTTAAAATAAGGAGAGGCTCCCAGGTATCTTTTCTTGCTTTGTTTTAGTCTCTCATAATAGTATTGCTGGTTCTTGTTATTGTTTTGTGTGTAGTAAGAATTATTTTTTAATTGATTCTCAGTGACATGATGATAGAAAGGAGTAATTTGGTCTAAATTTGTTTTTTGAGTACGGCCTATTGGATAGTTATTCTTCAAATGAGATACTTGTGATTTTTGCAATTAGTGACGGCATTTTGTTTTACTGTTTCTTAGAATTGGAAGTTATTTTTTGGGTGTTTTTTTTTTTATTACAAATGGGATCAGATTTTAGGATTTAAATTTATGGTATGGTAAATCTCACCAATATTGATAAGGAAATCGCCTCTTTTTTTTTTTCTTTTTTTTTACTATGATAGTGGAATTTGAGAGAAGGGGTGAATATTAAACCCTCCTGTAGTAAAACATGGAATTAGAAAGTGGTGTTTAACTTCTGTTGAGGGATTAATTTTTCATTGTACACTGGTAAAATGAGAATCAAATGTGCAAATCCTCTCCACTTATTCTGTTAGCGTTGTTGTTTCTATGGAAAGATGAAGGTGCGTTATGCACACTAGTCTATGGCCCATTAGAGCAATGCTTTTCTTTTGATGTATGTATGTGATGATACAAATTATGTTGACTGATTGACTCTCCAGTTGATGGTTTCATATTTCATGGTTTTTCCTCTTCATTCCTTTAAGATGTTCCCCAAATATATACATTCAAAATGAGGCCACTGTCACATGCTGGAACCAGGGCAGTTCCTTTGATATGCACTTTTGAAATTGGCAACAACTAATATATTCTTACCTCTAATAATCAGTCATGTTTCTCAGGATTTTATTTGTAAAATCTTCACCAGATACCAACTGATTAAACCATCTCAGCCGCCTTAATGAATGCTCGCACTCTTCTTCTTTTTTTTCTCACAATTTTTTTGTTTAATTCTATACCATGTGAATTTGTCAGCAATTTAACTGTTTTTCTTGTTTAGATTGTTGCTACTTGATTAGAGTCAAACTCTCGTGTAATGTCAGATTTATGATATTGTTCTGGCGGAGCTTCTATTTAAAGCAGAGAATTCTTCTTAATGAGCCTTATGCACTGTTTGACTTCTTGCTACGTTATGCTAAACTTAACCTAGGATTCCTAAACATCTATTTCTAGATGACAAGCTCCATGGTAGTTTTCTGACACAGCACTCTTGTTTCATTGTTCAGCTGAGCTTGTTAGAAAGACCATATAACGGACTACATTATACGCCTATAAATGCTAATGGTAAGTTCCTAGACTACTTGAATGATTGCCAAATTTCTAAATTTTTGCAATTTGACTCCCATAAATCTGATTTAGTCCATGATGGTGCTAACTGTAGTGATGCTAGAGCCTTCATACAGTAGACAGTGCATGACAAATTTGGTTTTTCTTGTCATGCCCTTCTTTCCGTAATATTGGTCTTCACATGCCTTTTTTAATTATTTTTTTGAAATTTTCTATAGTCCCAAAGTTTGTCCATACTCCAGTCATCAAGACAGGTGGGCAAGTTCTTTTTTATCCTTTATCTTAAGGGCAAAATGTCCAACAAATCAACAAGGTTAAATTCATATTTTTAAGAATGAATAAAGCACATGTGAAGTGCATCTCACTTCCTTCAACATTATGCTTTATGAAAATGGATCAATATACCAATTTTATGTGACAAGGTGAGTAAAATATGAGATGTTTGTTTATCCTCTGTTGATTAGATTCTGAAATTTGATTTTACATTTGGTTTCCTCAATTCCTCAATTCTCAGTCCCGGCTACTGCGCTAAATTTGCCTTCTAATAGTCTTCTTCTGTATTTTGCATGTTCCACTCATGCCACTTCATAGATGGTCTGCCAAAATTAAAGGGAAAATTCCCCAGAAGGCAACACATTATTGTTGCAGCCTTTCAAGATCAGCCACAGTACAGTGAGCACACACCAGATGCATCAGAACAAGAAGATGACCATCCTACTGCTGAAGCTCTCCCTAATACAAGCAGTTCAATTAATCATTTCCAAGGAACTGATGGGAAACCTGGTTTAATTTCATTTTATAATCGGCCTTATAAAATGGTGGATGAAGTCATTAAATCTAATGTGCAAAGGAATCCAAACAGCCTATTATGGTTCATCGGTCCTGCTGCCCTTGTAGCTTCTTTCATTTTCCCGTCACTTTATTTACGCAAAATACTCTCCGCAGTATTTGAGGACTCTTTGCTGACAGGTGATCTGGCTTCCTTATTTTGTTGTGATATTGCCTCTCAATTAATGTCAATTGTTAATTTTGACAAGCATTAAATGAGCAAGTAAAGAAAGTGAAAGATACAGAAAACTGCATGGAAGAATGGAAAAAATCCTCTAAGATTGTCTAGAAGGAGGGGTTGGTTTATTGGTTTTGGTCATGGTATTTAATTAGACTAGATTACATTTGTATGAATCTTGGTAGTATCACCCTGTTTATGTCTTCCTATAATTGTTGGTTTCTAGCAAGGAGCCAGAGACTGTCTTAGAGATTTCAGTTGACATTTATATTAGACAGCTGTAAAGGAGAATTGATAGTTAATGCTAACAACTCGGGAGAATGAGGTATGGAGGATATTAGTGAAGGATGGTGCTAGAAGATTCTATCAAAGAGCATTAAAGTTGTGTGCAACTAGGATATGATGTCTAAGTCTAATATAACTTGAATAGTAGTTACTCTCTAAGGAATAGGAAATGATATTTGTTTCCAGGATATGATCTCTTTAAGTTTTTGCTTTGTGTTCCTGATTTGATTGCAGGATTTATTTGCTTCTCTGAACATTCCTTTGTTATATCTGTCTGCAGATTTCCTCATATTGTTCTTCACGGAAGCTCTTTTCTACTGTGGTGTTGCTGTTTTTCTTCTGCTAATAGACCATTTAAGGAGGCCAGTGGAACCATTATCTGCTGTAAACGATGACAGAACCCTGGTTCCCCAGTTGGGACAGCGAATCTCTTCTGTTGCTGCCTTGGTACTTAGTCTTATAGTTCCCATGGTTACAATGGGCTTGGTCTGGCCATGGACTGGCCCTGCAGCTTCTGCAACTCTTGCTCCATACCTGGTTGGTATCGTAGTACAATTCGCATTTGAGCAGTATGCAAGATATCGGAAGTCACCTTCTTGGCCTGTAATTCCAATCATCTTTCAAGTAAGGGCAGATGTGACCTATCTTTGACTCATTTTCTTACAGTTGTCCGTACGGTTAGGTTTGTAGAGGTGAAAAAAGAGAGAAGAAAGAAACAATGTTTAGATTTACACTCTGATACACTTGATTTTATAGCTGATATACAGCCTAGAAGTCTCATGATATGTACAGTTCAGCTCATTAAATTTGGCCTATTTGATAGGAGATTTCTATTTGAGTTATTTATTGTTACTACTCAGTTAAGTGTAAATGTAAGATATTCTTTGTGATTAACAGGTTTATAGATTACATCAACTGAATAGAGCCGCACAATTGGTGACAGCCCTGTCATTCACAGTGAGAGGAGCTGAAATGACCTCACACAATTTGGAGATAAGCAGCTCTTTAGGCACACTTTTGAATGTCCTTCAATTCCTTGGGGTCATCTGCATTTGGTCGCTATCAAGCTTCCTCATGAAATTTTTCCCACCAACTGCCAGGACTGCAGAGTGATGCTTGAACATCGAAGAGTTGGTATGGCTGTATCTCACCTTCCTGATTAGAATGCCAATGCTTGATTCATGTAATACAATACATGTAGGTTTCTTACTTATTTGAGCCATGGTTCTGGTATGGTGAGAAGTTGGAGCTCAATGGATATTAAAGAATTTAATTGTTGAAAGCATGGTGAAAACAGTGGCACTGGTGGGATTATTTGAATGAAGACATACTGAAGAGCAGTGTTGCTAAAAGTGGCAGTGATGTAATTTCTGCAGCATAGTTGTCTTGAGGTTTCTGATCTATGATCAGAATGCTAAACAACACTTGGTTTTTGTCGTTGGCCACTTTTACCTGTATACCGATCCTTTTTCCTTCTAGATTTTTCATGTTATAGATTGTGCTTCAAAAGTCATTTTAGCTAATATATACACATGGATGCATCCGCACTCATCTTTTTACTGAAACAAGTTACTGAAATTTTGAAGCGTACAAATCATTTTCTTGTATTATTTGGTTTATTAAAAAAGTACGATCAAGGCTTCAAGGTGTTTTTATATATTGCTGACATGTTTCGACTGTTGAAAATAAAATTTAGTGAAGAACAGTTACTGTTCAAATCACACTCAGGAATTTTGTCCCTGACGAGAATAAACAAGCATTGTGCAGATCAGTGCTAAGAACCGAGAACTTTGCCCAGAAATTTCCCAGAAAAAATGTAAAGATTAAAGCACAATTAATTGCTGTAACATATATAGAACAAAGGGCAGAATTGCTTAGGTTACTGCCATCCCTTGAATTTTATTTATAGAAGAAGATCAAAATACAAGAATGGTAATTCTAGTCTATTACAGTCTCTTCTATTTAAAACAGGAAATAAAATCTACGAAAATAAAGCAACATGATATGATCAATATACTTTGATCTTAATTAGCTTAAACACAAACACTTAAATTAAAATGTGATAATAAAAACAATAAAGGAAATCTTGATGATCTTCGCAGCTTCAGTCTTCAATTCTGCAGACTTGGAATCAGTTGACCTTTGACCCTTCATTTTCAACACTCCTCCTTGATTCCAGGCTGCTCATGCCAATCATCTCTCTCAGTTCTTCAAATCTTTCTTTGGCTAAGGATTTTGTAAATAAGTCAGCCAATTGTTCATTTGAGGTGCAGTATTTCATCTCCAGTTCACCCTCTTGCTGGAATTGACGAATTGCATGGAACTTGATCTTCATGTGCTTGGTTCTATCATGAAACACTGAATTCTTGGATATAACAATTGCTGACATGTTGTCACAGAATAATTCTGTAGGTTCAAATCTCCCAAAATCTTCCTTAACCAAACAAGCTGATTTGCAGCTACATAAGCAGCAATATATTCAACTTCTGCGGTAGAGTGTGCAACTACACTTTGTTTCTTTGAATTCCTACAAAAAATGCTTCTTTCCATAGAAAAACAGTGACCAGAAGTAATATATTCAGCTTCTGCGGTAGAGTGTGCAACTACACTTTGTTTCTTTGAATTCCTACAAAAAATGCTTCTTCCCATAGAAAAACAGTGACCAGAAGTGCTTACCATCTCTTCATCACTTCCAGCCCAGTCACTATCACAAAAACCTATCAATTTGACAGTTTCAAGTTTATCAAACAGCATACCATAATCCAATGTTCCCTTCAAATACCTTAACACTCTCTTGGCTGCAACATAAACCTCGAAAGGTAATTGACTGCAAACACAATATCTGGTCTTGTGGCAGTCAAGTATAGCAAGCTTCCAATCAAGCTTCTATAAATTCTTCCATCAGCTTTGTGTTCATCATCATCTTTCATCAATTTCTGTCCAGCCACCATGGGAGTGCTGACAGGTTTGCAATTATCCATTGCAAATTTATTTAGTAACTTCATTGTGAAGTTCCTTTAACACACAAAACACCCTGACTTTGATTGTGTGATTTCCATTCCAAGGAAATAGGATAGCAGTCCCAGTTCATTCATCTCGAATCTGTTCTTCATCTTCAGCTTGAACTCATCAACCAACTGCTCATGATTTCCAGTGATCAATAAATCATCAACATAAACTGATACAATCAGAATATGCTTATCAACTTTTTTCACATACAAGGTAGCTTCATTTAGGCTTTTCTCAAATCCCAAACTCAGCAAGAAATCATCTAGTTGGATGTACCAAGCTCTAGGAGCTTGTTTTAACCTATACAAGGCCTTTTTGAGGAGATAGACCTTGTTGGCAGTGATGTCAATTTCGAATCCCTCAGGTTGTTCAACATAGATTTCTTCATCAAGTGTCCCATTTAAGAAGGCTGAGTTGACATCCATTTGCCACACATACCATCCAATTTGTGCAGCAATCATAAGCAACAGTGTAATAGTATCAAGCCGAGACACAGGAGCAAATGTGTCATGAAAATCTATACCTGGTTCTTGAGAATACCCCTTAACCACAAGTCTTGCTTTGTGTTTGTTGATGTTGCCATCTGCATTTATTTTGGTTTTGAAAATTCATTTTACCCCAATTACTTTTCTGTCAACTGGTCTGTCCACAAGTGTCCAAGTCTCATTCTTCTCAATCATCAACAGCTCCTTCTTCATTGCTGCCATCCAAGTGTGTGAGTTCATGGCTTCTTGAACATCATATGGTTCAGCTTTTGCTACATTACACCTGCTATAAATATCACTTAGCAATCTGGTTCCCCTTACAGGTTCATCTTCATCATCAGTAGCAGGTTCCACAATTTCAGGTTGGATTTCATCACTTGTTCTCTCGACAAGTTCTACTTCCCAATTCCAGGTTTTGTCTTCATCAACTTTCACATTCCTTGCAATCACAACTTTGTTAGATTTTAAATCAAACACTTTATATCCACTTGATTTAATACTGTAACCTAACAAAATCTCCAACTCAGCCTTTTGATCAAGTTTCCCTCTCTTTATCTCAGGTAGCAGAAAGTAGCAGGGACTCCCAAACACTCTCAAGTGTTCTATGTTGGGTTTGTAACCATGCCACAACTCATAAGGTGTTTTCTCTCCCAACACTTTAGTAGCCATTCTGTTTAGAAGGTAAGAAGCTGTACTTACTGCTTCTGCCCAGAATTTAAGGGGCATTTTCTTCTCATACAAAAGGCATCTAGCCATCTCCATCAAGGTTCTATTTCTTCTTTCACACACACCATTTTGTTGGGGTGTGTATGGTACAGTAAGTTAGTGCTTGATCCCCTCCTTTTCTAAATGCTCCTCAAGTTTATGAGAAGTGAATTCACCCCCATTATCAGACCTTAAAGCCTTCAGTTTGGTCTCAGCTTCCCTCTCGGCCGCAGCCTTAAACTTCACAAAAACATCAAACACTTCCCCTTTTGTTTTAAGGAAGTAAACCCAGTAATATCTACTTTAGTCATCAATGAATAGCAAGAAATATTTAGCACCATTTAAGGATTCAGTTCTCATAGGTCCACACACATCAGTAAAAATCAGTTGCAATTCACAAGTGGCTCTAAAGGAATTGTCATTAAAAACAATCCTTGTTTGTTTACCTAGCTGGCAAGCTTCACAAACTTCTTTTTGATCTTGAATTTCAGGTAAACCAATCACCATCTCTCGGTCTGCCATTTTCTTCAAAGTGGCATAGTTAAAATGCCCCAATCTCTTATGCCACAACACTGATTTTGGGCTGTTAGAGATACTTAAATTCATAAGCTCATTCTTCACACCAGGATTGAAGCTTCTATTACTCATTTTAGCAGAAAACAAAGTCACACCTTTATCATCTCTAATTGTGCATATGTTATCAATAAAGGAAATGAGTAGCCTTCTTCAAGTAATTGACCAACACTCACTAGGTTTTGTTTAATTTCAGGCGCATAAAGTACTTTATCAGAAGTTCTTTTACCTGCCATAGTTTCAATATCCACATCTCCTCTCCCTTCAACATTGACATACTGTCCATTAACAACTTTCACTCTAGACTCATAGTTTGAATCCAAAGTGTTAAACATTCTTATGTCTGCAGTCATGTGATTTGTATAGCCACTATCAACAAGCCAGTTTGAATTCCTTACCTCAACTTGGTTGCAACTTTGTTCTGTCGTGGCCATGAATAATTCCTCATTTTCAACTTCTGCTTCTTTTGCAATATATGCTTGTTTTGCAGCTCCAGTTCATGTGTTTGACTTGCAGAATTTTTGAAGATGTCCATACTGTTTACACCTCCTGCATTGAGTGTTCTTGAGCCAACACCAAGACTCAAGATGATTAGTTTTGTGGCAGTATTTACAAGCAGGGAATTGATCCTTTTTCTCCTTTCCTCTTGCATTGAAATTGTTGGGATGATTCTGGTTTTGTTGCTAGTGTTTGTTTTGTTGATTTCTGCCAATTTCTCTTCTGCTTCCATGGCTATCCTTAGGAAAATTTTGATTGCGAAATTTTCCTTTGAATCCTGCAACAAAAGCTTCTTCACTTGAGCTTTCTTGCCTGAAAGCTTGTCTCTGCTCCACTGCCTGAAGGGCATTGATTAGGTCTTGAAGACTCATTTGTGTAAAGTCCTTTGAATCCTCTAAAGAACAGATTTTGTTCTCAAATTTTTTAGGTAAACTTACAAGAACTTTTTCAACAACTCTCGAATCCTGAACATCTTCACCCAAAAGTCTCATTTGATTGACTAGTTTGGAGATGTTAGATGAGAATTCTTTAATTGTTTCTGTCTCCCTCATTTTCAGCCCTTCAAATTGCCTCTTTAAATTCAATATCTGTATTCTTCTTGATTTTTCGTCACCTTGAAACTCAACTTTCAATTTGTCCCATGCTTCTTTAGCACTTTCACAAGCCATGATTCTTGTGAATATCTCTTCACTTACTGCATTATGGATGCAAGTAAGTGCTTTAAATCTCTTTGCCTTCTCTTCATTGAAAAACTTGATTTGAGCAATTGTGGGATTATTGTTCAAAGGAGTTGGCTCCCTGTTACTCTGCACAATTTCCCACAAGTCAAAAGCCCTGAGATAAGTTCCCATCTTTATTGCCCATACACCATAATTGGTTCCTGTGAAAACAGGTGATTTTGACGAAAAAGTTCCAGAATCCATGAAGAGTACAATTCCTGTTGATCCTTCTTGTTACTGCTCAGTTATGCAGAAAATAATGAAGATAAAAGACCTGTTCGTAACAAAGAACATAAGTAATTGACAATTTGAAGTCAATTATGTATTAATCAAAGACAAAATCAGTGGATTTCTTTGATTATTTTCTTCACTCTTGTGTTTCACTCACCTTCCCTTCAAAGTTAATAACTTTGAAAAAAATCTCACAATTCTCTCGTGTTTCTCACAACCCTTCTAAGATCAATTCAGCTCTGATACCAATTGTTGAAAATAAAATTTAGTGAAGAACAGTTACTGTTCAAATCACACTCAAGAATTTTATCCCTTACGAGAATAAACAAGCATTGTGCAGATCAGTGCTAAGAACCGAGAACTTTGCCCAGAAATTTCCCAGAAAAGATGTAAAGATTAAAGCACAATTAATTACTGTAACATATACAGAACAAAGGGTAGAATTGCCTAGGTTACTGCTATTCCTTGAATTTTATTTATAGAAGAAGATCAAAATACAAGAATGGTAATTCTAGTCTATTACAGTCTCTTCTATTTAAAACAGGAAATAAAATCTACGAAAATAAAGCAACATGATATGATCAATGTACTTTGATCTTAATTAGCTTAAACACAAACACTTAAATTAAAACGTGATAATAAAAACAATAAAGGAAATCTTGATGATCTTCGCAGCTTCAATCTTCAATTCTGCAGACTTGGAATCAGTTGACCTTTGACCCTTCATTTTCAACATCAACATCTAAATATTATTCTGTGGGAAGCATGCATGCAGTGTCTTTTGTGCTCTTGAAACTCCAATTACTACTAAATTTGATTTATCATATTGTTTGTTTGACTATATAAATACTGCAATTATGTTGTTACCCTCGAGACTAATAAGTTGGAACCATTTAACAGTCACTTGAATCTTTGCTTTAGAATGATGAAGCAAGAAGGAAATAATGGCCAGATATTTCTTGATGAGTACCTCACATACTTTTAGAGATCCCAGTTTGCAGGGGACTTTAAAGAAGAGTTGGCTACCAAAACAAGCTCTTTGGAAGAATGGAGAAGATAATACCAAATTAAAATCCATCTTATATGTCTCTCAGTGTGAAGGTCTGCGTTTACTGAGAGTTTTTTTTGGTTGGGTTGAGCCCTATAAGGCTCAATCTCTGCCTGATTGAGTTGCTCGGTTGGGTTTGTCCTGACTAAACTTGAGCTGTTTTTTCTAACCCAACCTTGGGCTAATTTCTAGAATCTAACAAGCTCATCATCTTGTCTCTTCTCATTTATCTATTTTTTTTTTGTAATCTATGTTATCTTGTACATGCTACATATGGGTAAGTAGTCTTAACATGCGTGAGCTATGAAATAGATTTGTCACTTTATTGTGATTTTTTCTAGAATTTTTTCAAGGTAGGCTATATATTTTTAGGTTTAGCAAGATAGAAAAGATATTGATCATCTTAGAAACACAAAAAAATAAAAAACATATTGATCATCTCTTTATCTTCCTAAAAAATCCTTAAATTGATATAAACATTGGAGGGTTATTTTGCAGGTAACATCTACAATCCAACTTATTATTACCTACAAAAATAGTCAAGGTACAATGAAGTTCTCTCGACTTTATCAGCAACATTAATAGGACTTGGGGTGTTAACCTGTGAAAAACTTGGTGATAGTGTCATTTTCATAGGGGAACCATAAATGATAGATTGGGAATCAATCCTCTTCTTACTTTTTTAATGAATAACATAACTACTTCTAACAATTTCTATATTAATCTTAGCTATCTCACCATTCCCTCATTCATATGATTATTTTATTATCTTTACTTTAATTTCCTCTGATTTAGTCTTATTTTCCTTCTAAGACTCTATCGCCTTTTTTGTTGTATCATTTTTATCTAATGATGTTGACAATGGTGAATTCAAGGCTTATTGGTCTTTTGTTTTTCTAAAACCAATCTTAGAGATTTAAGGCCACCTACAAACGTTATAGACAGATATGAGTTTAAAGATTATGATGCCAAAAACAATAAAGAAAATTATATGTATCTCTCATATCATAAACATTATTGCTTGAAGAATACCCTTTAGCCAACCAAAAAGATATGATATTGATAATTATTAATGAGTTCTCTAAATACACTATTCTTATTTAGGCTTAAAAGTGGAAAAACATTAACCGAGCTAGATATCCTCTAAACTAGAAAACATCCTTACACCTTTATAATAAAGGTTATTGAACTATTATAACCCATTCATTTTTTCTAATTCTTTATGTACAATTACTTATCTTAAAAAATATCATTTAAGAGATTTCAAGTTCTTTACTTGGAAAAAAGGTGTAAAATCATTACACTTGTTTCTTACCCTCATGAAAATCAATAAACTATAACAATACTTAATCAAATAAACAATTAAAATTAGACCCTTAAGTCTCAAATATATATCAAAAGCTACTAGAGTCATTCATCTATTTGGATGCAACTAGCTCACACACAAGTTGTAATAGAAAAATATATCTTTAACAAAACCAACCAGACAAGACAGTGAATACCCGAACTTAAATATACATATGGAGGCCATGATCTCAAACTCTCAAGTTGCTACTTGAGGTGTCCTAATTATTATTTCATGGGAAAAGAGTCCTAGACTTATACCTTTTTACCTTGCTTTCACGTTTTTTATTTATTTAAATGACTAATGACAACAATGGTTACATTGCCTTTGCATGGATCTTAGGGTTAACTAGTTTGGTGTCTAGAGGATAAAGGCCCCACATCACTTTGATGAGAAGATTCAACTCTTTTACCCCCACCAATACAATAAAAAGGTTTAGCCCTACCATTTCTATTGGTAAAGGTACGAACCCTATACTCTCCTCAACCAGAAGTTCTCATAATTCAATTAGAAGTATTTAAAACCAAGAATAAAATCAATAAAAAAAAGAGTAAGGTTCCTCACCTATAATAAATAAATTTCTCTAGATTAAAAAAAAGATATGATATTAAACAAAAAAGAAACTACTAGCTATATATAGTAGTGACTTGACCATATTTCTGACACTTTCATATTTATACGATGGACATTCATCACCATCATGGTAGAAAGGTTCTAACATAATCATTATTATCTTAGTAAACCAAAACTCTCTAGCACAACCATGTGAAATGGTGTACCAAGATTCATTTACATAACCACATCCTTTTACTCCTATATTTGTCGAGTCTTGGTGTCATAATATCAATCATTCCTTGTAGTAGGCATGTCACTTATCTCCACTTCACATGCAAACAATAACCTCACACTTCTTACACTCAAGGTTACATGTATATATCATAAACACTTCTTGCATTGTTTATAGTCTCACCATGTTTAATAAAGTAATTTTTAAACAATGATGTTTTTCTTGGAGGAAGATAATACAAAATGTTTTTTTGACTAGGTTAGGCCTAACCCAACTAAGGTCTGGAAAGTTGTGTTGGGTCAAACCCTAAATGAGTTTCACAAGGTTAGATTATGTCAGGTCTAAATGAGCTCTATGAGGTTCGACCTTAGCCTATTGAGCTGCTAAGTTGGGTTCACCCTGATCTAACTAAATGTAGGTTGATTTTTCAGCACCCTTGGTTGATTTGTAGGCCCAATAAACTCACCACATTTTCTCTCCTTTACCTTTCTATCTTTCTCCCTCTCATTTTGGTTGATTTTTCTAGCACAACCCTTGGCTGATTTGGAGAGCCCAATAAACTCACCACCTTTTCTCTCCTTTACCTTTCTATCTCTTCTCCCTCTCATTTTGTTTTTTTGTTATCTATATCAACTCTTTTATGTTGAGCTGTCCAGGCTACACATGAGCAAACTACCCTTAATTAGGGTTATTTTGCCAGAAACACCCACTGTCAAACTGTTGTTATTTGCAAAGAAAACCCAAAGTCTAATGAAGTACACTGAGCTTCATCTGAACGGTTGGATGATTAGTATTTACAACCAATACTCTTACCTTAAAGTACATGACTAGAGGCTTTGCCTGTTTCTAAGCTACCAGAGTTACAGCCTCTTACTTCATCTTCCATCATGCACACGCTTCCAGAGACTTTTGTTTTTTCATTCTTTTACCTGAGTTTTCATTTGGACTAAAATATTTATATTCATATTTCCGCGTTGAGAGTTGTTTTGTGAGCTTCTTATGCCTACAATATGAAATTCCCACCGTTCATTGACCTTCCATCATGGTCCTCATTCGCAGACTCAATAATGTACCTTCTCTTTTGGCTCTATCCTCTTTTTTCCACTGCTCTTTTGTCTGTCAATGGCGTGATGATTTTTAAACACATTCATTTAAATTGTAGACTGATAACATTCCTCTAGATTAGTTTAAATAAACCCTGGTTAGGTAAAAACTAAAAAAACTCCCCCTCGCAAAAGAAGAAAATAAGAAACGATCTGTTTGTTTAATGAATGACCTTCTTGATGATCTGAGATTGAATGGTGTCACGTACTAACCCTTTTCGCCAAATGGTTTTTTCTTTCTGTTTATCATAAACAAGGGCAGGTATAGATAGACTGTCAAAATTTAAAATTAATTGCACAAGAATCTAGCATATCCCCAGCATGCAGAATTGGAAGGATGGTGGTGATCTTGACTTGGTGTTTCCAGTATTCTCCATAGCAAAAGCAAAAGTAAATATCGAAGCACTTGCGTAGCAAACGGTACATGCTGATATGAACATTGTTTCCTTGTCTGGGGCTGGTGATGGGACAGAGCTTATTGGAATAATATAATTCATTGTGGTGGTCTCTGCTTAGATCCTGAGAAGCTAAGCGAAGGTCGATGTAAAAAGCTGCCATCGATGCAAGCACAATTTCCAATCAACTTCGAGGTGAACTTGCTTGTCCTTATATGTTTAGCTTCTTGTTGGAAGAATCCTTTCAATATTCCGAGGCAAATTCATCTCTAAATAGAATTAATCAAGTCCTAATTGGGCCAAAGAAGCAGTTCCTGAAAAAACTTCATGTGATCTTGACTTCATTCTGGAATTAAATATCATTAGTAAGTTGGTTTCTACTGTATAATTCTTTGTGGTTGTTTTGCTCTACTGTTTTCTTCTTGTTTTTAATTTGGTATTAGGTGGTTTAGGTTGAGGGAGGAGGTGAGATTCAGCCCGTGGACTAGCAATGGGTAAATTCTGGACAAAATAGTAGCTAGCAAAGATAATTCTCAAGATGTTTAAAATGCAACGCACCTATCTATTCACTAAGGTACACGCATGCGCACACAAAGGGAAATGATGGGCGGTAAGGAAAATACTACACAAATGATTTCTCAGAGAATAATACGGGGACTTATCTAACAATTTAAAATTTTGGGTGAGATAGTTTTTTAATACAGTACCAGAGCTTTATTGACCCAGCGATTACGGGTTCAAATCTCACCACCCTATTTTATTTGATAAAAATCAAGCACAAGGTAATGTGGGTCTATGCAAGTTTCAAGCCTAAAGTGTTTTCACTTGAAGGGATGTGTTAGAGAATAATATAAATTATATTATGGGGTCTCACCTAACAACTTAAGCTTTTAGGTGAGATGGTTTCTTAACACAAATTAACGTAGAAAAACCCCATAAACTCACTGAAGACAAATGATTCTAGTCATTCATCACCAAGATTTCGTCACTGATCTTTATCTTTGATTGCTTTCCAATTTCCTTTTCTTCTGGCCTGATGATATATCTGGTCCATATACTGCTACATCAAGGAATTGGTAACCCAGCTGGACCATACTGGCTTTTGTAATCATTAATAACCTCTATACTCATTTAACAGCATATAGTTTCAAGCAATAATGCGTTTATGCTAATGCAAGCCGACAATTGTTGAAAGTTTAATTGGCATGGATTAAAGAGTCAAATTCTACTTTATCTTTGGGAATATTTCTGATGCATTATTCTCTGCTAAACTTAATATGACATCAGAGTGAGATGATATTTCCTGTAGAAAAAATCCAATCTAAAATCATACTAGATAGACCCCATTTGTGGGGTATTTATTTTTTCCTAGGAGCAAGTGGGTATCTTCCCTAACCTTTTGTTTTCCAGCATTGCCAATCACTTTACCTTATCTATATACAATTTCCCATCTCACAAGCTATCAAACATGCTACTATGTCGAGTGCCATAATAATTGCTTTTGAGAGGAGAAGGAGAAAAAAAATAAAAATAAAAATAAAAATAAAAATACCCTACCTTTTAGAAATCCTTGAAAAGGTACGAAGAGTAGGTTGTGTGTGAAAATAATCTGTGGTTACGGCTAGAATACAATTGATTCATTATTGTCAACTTTCAAAACAAAAATCATAGGCAGCCCTACTTCCACTGAACTATATAAATTTCAAAGGTTCCATCATCGTAGCAGTTAACAATTTTGAGTCTCTCTCACTCACATTCCTCTTCAGTTCCTTATCCTATCTCTTGTCTTTTCTCTTCCTGATTCTGTTGAGCTTGAGCTTCACTTGTTTGTTTTTGCCTTTTCTTTCATCATGGAATCAAGCTCCTCAATTGACTAAAATGAATCTCTTAAAACAAGTGACTGGAGCTGTCATTTGAGATTCATCTTTTCCATACACCTTGAAATGGGCAGCACTCCAATGTGTAATTTGGTGCTGTTTCTGGCAGTACTCCATTCTGTTCTTCCTTTTAGTCTTGGTGAAGATAAACCAGCAGAATCCTACTGGCTTCTAAGATTCAAATCAGGACTAGTTGATCCTGCTGGTGTTCTTGACAACTGGTCTCCAAGAGCTCATATGTGCAGCTGGAATGGACTCACCTGTTCTCCTAATCAAACTCATGTTCTGGGCATTAACTTGTCAAGCTCAGAACTATCCGGTTCCATTTCACACGAGCTCTGGCATCTTACATCACTTGAAATACTTGACTTGTCCTCGAATTCTCTTACCGGATCAATTCCTTCTGAGCTTGGAAAGCTTCAAAATTTGCAGATGCTGCTTCTCTATCGAAATTCTCTCTCTGGTAAAATTCCTGAAGAGATAGGCCTTTTGAAGAACTTGCAAGTTCTAAGGATAGGAGATAACTTGCTGTCGGGTGAAATTACACCAAGTATAGGCAACTTGACTCAGTTGAGAGTGTTGGGTCTTGCCTACTGCCAATTCAATGGAAGCATTCCTTCTGGGATTGGTAATCTGAAGCATCTGGTATCTCTTGACTTGCAGAACAACAGTCTCGACGGCCACATACCGGAAGAGATTCATGGATGTGAAGAGCTTCAAAATCTTGCAGCATCAAACAACAAGCTTGAGGGAGATATTCCTGCTTCAATGGGGATGCTCAGATCGCTGCAAATATTAAACTTGGCCAATAACAGCCTTTCAGGTTCAATTCCGGTTGAGCTAGGCCAGATCTCAAACTTGCAGTACTTGAGTTTACTTGGAAATAGATTAAGTGGCCAAATTCCTTCACAGCTTAACCAGTTGGTTCAGCTTGAGACACTCGACTTATCAGTAAATAATTTCTCAGGAGCCATTAGCCTCTCCAATGCCCAATTGAAGAATCTTACAACTTTAGTTCTGTCTGGTAATGATTTGACAGGTAACATCCCAAGCAACTTCTGCCTCAGCAATTCATCGAAACTGCAACAACTTTTTCTAGCTCGAAATAGTCTCTCCGGCAAGTTCCAATTGGATCTTCTGAACTGCCGCTCCCTCCAACAATTAGACCTCTCTGATAACAATTTTGAAGGAGGGTTGCCGTCTGGCCTCGAGAAGCTAGAGCACCTCACAGATCTTCAGCTCAATAATAACAGCTTCAGTGGGAATCTACCTTCAGAAATCGGAAACATGAGTAACCTGGAAAGTTTAATTCTTTTTGACAACATGTTCACAGGGAAACTCCCACCAGAAATCGGGAAGTTGCAGAGGTTGAGTACCATCTATCTCTATGACAACCAGATGTCAGGAAGAATACCAGGAGAGTTAACAAACTGCACGAGCTTGACAAAAATTGATTTCTTTGGAAATCACTTCACGGGATCGATTCCTGAAACAATAGGGAAGCTTAAGAATCTGAACGTTCTTCAACTGAGACAGAATGAGTTGTCAGGTCCAATCCCACCGAGCCTGGGCTACTGCAAAAGGCTTCAGATCATGGCGTTGGCAGATAACAAGATCTCAGGAACCTTGCCAGCAACATTCAGATTCCTTACAGAACTGAACAAGATAACTCTTTACAACAACTCCTTTGAAGGTCCTCTTCCTGCATCCCTCTTTCTTCTCAAAAACCTCAACATCATCAATTTTTCACACAACAGGTTTAGCGGCAGTATTTCTCCCCTCTTGGGTTCAAATTCTCTTACAGCATTAGACCTAACCAACAATAGCTTCTCTGGTCCCATTCCTTCTGCACTAACCCAGTCAAGAAATCTAAGCCGTCTCCGTCTTGCTCACAATCATCTTTCTGGAGAAATTCCTTCTGAGTTTGGCGCACTCACCAAACTCAACTTCTTTGATTTGTCATTCAACAACCTAACAGGAGAAGTCCCACCTCAGCTTTCAAACTGTAAGAAAATCCAACACTTCCTACTTAACAATAACCAGCTTGCAGGCACCATGCCTCCTTGGTTAGGGAGCTTAGAAGAACTTGGAGAGCTAGATTTTTCATTCAATAAATTCCATGGAAATATACCTGCTGAGCTTGGCAACTGTTCAGGATTACTCAAGCTTTCTCTTCATAGCAACAAACTCTCAGGCAACATACCGCAGGAGATAGGAAACCTTACTTCTCTCAATGTCCTTACTCTTCAGAGAAATAATCTTTCAGGCTTGATCCCTTCAACAATTCAGGAGTGCAAGAAAATCTTTGAGCTGAGGCTCTCAGAGAATTTCCTGACTGGTTCTATACCACCTGAGCTAGGAAAGCTGACCGAGTTGCAAGTGATCTTGGACCTGAGTGAAAATTCTCTCTCTGGTGAGATTCCATCGTCTCTTGGAAATCTGATAAAGTTAGAGAGATTGAACGTATCTCTAAATCACCTCCAAGGAGAAGTGCCATTTTCGCTTACAAAGCTGACCAGCCTTCACATGCTAAACCTGTCAAATAATGATCTCCAGGGCCAACTTCCTTCCACCTTTTCAGGATTCCCACTCAGCTCCTTCCTGGGCAATGAAAAGCTGTGCGGCCCACCATTGGTATCATGCTTGGAATCAGCGGGTCAAGATAACAAGGGGCTTTCAAACACTGCTGTTGTTGGTATTATAGTGGCCATTGTCTTTACTTCTACTTTAATATGCTTGGTGATGCTTTATATGATAGTAAGAATCTGGTATAATTGGAGAAAAGTTTCGATTTCGAGCACGGGTGGTGGGGGAGCTGAACAAAGAAGAGAAGAAGAAAAATGGGAGTACGGAGAGAAGGAGAAGAGAAGGAATGGTGAGTACTGGAAAGTGAATTCCATGGCGTTGGCTCCTTCACAAGATAAGCAAAATCCTAGCACATGCATATTCCATTTCAAAATGGATGCAGAAATCACAGGGAATACATTGGTTTGAGGAGATGGAATGCTTTATTTTTTTCTTTCTCAAAACTTGTGCAGCATCTTAAGTTTGTATAATTCTTTCTTTCTTTGCAAAATGGCATTGTTATAAATTACAATGCTCCACCCTGTAGTTTCAAAGTTCATAGAATTAGGTGCTTGTTGTTTTAGAAGCAAATGGCATGTGCAGTTGTTCAAGAATCAACAAGTGCTTGCGTTTTGGTTTATGAGTAATCAATATTACATGTCATTCTATCATATGATATGATATTGAGTGTGTTTTGAAGAGTTCTTATTGAATATTAAAATATTATATAAAAAAAGCTAAAAGGTATAGGGGAAAATACTATAATTGTAATCTACAATGTTTTTCTATTTTTTTTCCTATTTAAAATTTTGTTTGGTTTGGTTATTGGGTGTGATAAAAGCAAGGTTACTAATACCATATCTTTTCAGCCGAAACGGCCAAAACGTTTCATATCAGTAAAAAAAAAAGACAAAACGACATCGTTTTTGTCTCGGTTTAAATTCTGATTTGTATCGAAAATTTCGGCCAAATACCGGCCGAAACACCTCGGAATCACTCCAGCTGTTCCGTTTCGGCTGGAGAGAAAAAAATTATTCTCCACGCATTAATCTCCCGCCCGCTTGCCTGGCCAAAATTCACAAGCAAATTAATGTCTGCACTGTCACTTCTGAAGTAATGGTGTGACTTTGGCCACATCACTACTGCGAATATATATATATATTATAAAAAAATAAAATTGTTATCAACTTTGATTTTATAAAAAATAAAATTATATTTAATTTTTTTGCTTTTTAAGTTTTATATATATATATATATATAATTAATTATATATAAATAGTACAACTCCGAAACGGCACACCGAAACGCCTCGAAACCGAAACGTTTCGTACTAATAAAAAAAAAAAAACGACAACCGAAATGGTATTGACAACCTTGGATAAAAGTATTGTTCATCCACATCATTATAGATTGCAATGGTAATCCATAATATTTTTGTTCAGTTATCATTTTTTTCAATTTAGTACTTGGATTGTGTATTTGTTGGTATTTTGAGTTGATAATTTATTTAGCTTTTTTTATATAATTATTGTGATATTAGAAAAATATTCTCGCATCAAATTCACTCTTGACTTCACAAATTTGTTTTTTTTTTATGTAATTTAAAATCAAAGGATCAAAATTGAAAAGGATATAAAAGAACAACCTTTTTGATGTTTTGACAATAACTGCTTTCAAGTTTGGTACTTCATCTTTTATGTTTTCTTTAGTCATCATTTTTCTTAATTTCAATTTCATTATTCTATTATATGATGATTAGGATTTTTCGTGAACAATTGGTTTCAATATGATTTTATGTGCTCATGATTGTATAAAGTAATTTTCTAATAATCATGTTCACGATTTATTTTGTGAAATATTGTTTGAATTCTTTATTTTTTTCTAAAATTGAGAATAGAGGGATTAAAACTAAAAAAATAAGATAATAATGAAGCATGAAGGGAAGAATAGCATAAGCTAGTCATAGAAACATGCGTTACCTTTTAAGGAAAATGATGTTGAAATTTTGAGGATGACTTATGTGTCACTTAAAGGATGTAGACCTTCCTTATGCCCTAGTGTGCTAGCTTGTACCAAACATTTTTCTCTTCTTTTAGTTTAGTCATTTAATTTTTAAAACTTTCTTTGATTAAGTTCTAATTTTTTTTATTGATCTTTCAAAAGTTTTTTTGTATTTTATCCTTTAATTTAAGTTGATTGAAAATTGTACTTTATATTTTATTTTATTGTTCTTTTTATAAGATTATAATGGTGTTAAATAAATGTCATAATATTTGGTTGATGATTGATTTTGTGATCATTGTTTTTAACATATATTTAGATAAGAAAAAACAAGTTAATAAATTTTGTGGAGTCCATGACCCAATTTGCGAGTTTGAAGGGGTAATCTAGGTTGCCTGGTTCACATATATGGTGTGGTAACTTTTTTTTTTCTTTTTTTTTCATTGATTGTATTTGATTTTGTGACCAACCTATTTTTTATCATATAGTTAGAAAAATTAGGTTTTTTTTAGAAAATTGTGCTGTTAAACTTTATAGAGTACATTAAATGGTTTGTGAGTTAACTTGGATTGACATAATTTATAGGTTTAGTTAGTTCAGCTTTCCCCCCCCCCCCTTTTTGTTAGTTGTTTTTTTTCTCAATTTTGTCATTGAGTTTATTAGAGACTATATTTCGTCTATTTTTGTTATCATAAAGTTAAATAAATAATAGCTTGAAAAAGAAATCAAGTTATTAATCCTAGTGGAGTTCATGACTTAGTTTGCAAGTTTGAAAGATTTATTTGCTAAAATTAATGAGCTATCTTTTATATATATATATATATATATATATATATATATATATATATATATATAGAGAGAGAGAGAGAGAGAGAGAGAGAGAGAGAGAGAGAGAGTCGGTTAACTAAGTGCAACACTAGTTAGGCTTAGGTCCTCCCAAGTTCTCTCTCTCTCTTTTTTCTTTCTCTCTTCTCTTTCATTTTTTTTACTATAAGCTACAACTATATATGGAAAAATAACAAAAAAAATATAGAACTTCTTTATTAGTAAATCATTTTTTTCCTAAATATTTTCATGTTTTTCTAAATATATATTCCATGTTTTAGCAAGATAGAAAAGGTTTTTATCTTAATGACTCAAAAGAAGAAGAAAAACTACATCTTGATCTATTCTTTATACAACACATTTACCTAGAACTAATAATAATTAAATAATAACTTTATCTTTGGAGGGTTTTTTACAGGTAACAAAAAACTACATCTTGATCTATTCTTTATACAACACATCTACCTAGAACTAATAGTAATAAATAATCCTAAACTAACTTTAGTTTTGGAGGGTTTTTACAGGTAACACCCAACTTGTAATTGTTTGTGAAGAAAACCTAGATCTAATAAAGTTTTTTCAAGCTTTATTAATGGCACTATTTGTGAGGAACTGAATGGAATCCTTGTTTGTTTATATTTTACTATAACCTTGCATCTTTAGTATAAATCTTTAATGGAGAATAACTTTGAAATGCCAAAAAGACATGTTATTGACCTTCTACCATCATCGTTAACTCTAGTAAATCTCTAACAGCTAGCACAACATTTGAGAGATTTGATAGAGGTTATGTTAGCTATACAATAATAGTTCACAACTTTTTCTATTTATCCTTAGAGTAAGTGGGCCATCGTACAACCACTTTCACCTCTTTTAGCTTTACCAGTTACACATCTTATACAAAGATAACTTTAGTTCCTGGAAGAAAACATCTAAAATGAGGTAGAATATAATATATATTATATTTTAAATATTATAATAAGTAGATCATGTGATCGTGTAGAGCCTTCTCATGAAGGATCCTTGAGATATGATCTATACAGATCAAAAGGCAAGACTCGATGCTATAACCTTGACCATCTACCTTGTTTATCTATAAAATCTTCTTACAACATTCTATAACCTAAAAGGATACATACCAAAAAAGAGGGATAAGAATCAAGTGAGATAATATATTCTCTAGCATATAGTAGTGTGTTAAACAATCATCTTCCTAGAGACTTTATAGTGGCCAATATGAGTTCTGACCACTACAATGGTCATTCTGACCCTAAAGAGCATGTTCATAATGTAAAAAGTAGCTTGAAATTGGTGATTCAAGATACCAATTCCATGTGTATAATACTCCTCACAACTATTCATAGATATACGTGAGCCTACATCACAATTTAAATCCCAGCTCCATATATGATTTTTAGACTTATGTAATATAATTGTTGCCCGGTTCAACAAAACATTCTTGCAAAAAATTGCTTGACCTAACTCTTCTCAACCACTCAACTTAAAGGGGAAAACACAAGCTTACTTGAAAATATTTAATAAGGAGATGTTGAATGGGAAAAACCTATTAGATATAGTGGTTACAAAAGCTTTGATAAGTGACACACACACCTATTCCTTACGGTAACGTCTTTATGCCTTTCTTGACAAAAGTCTCTTTAATGTGAAGCATATTATTGAAAAGTCTCCATAGGCTGTCATAGCCTATTATATATAGGTCGGTTACTTGTTCTAAGTTGTCTTACAGTTGTATTTTTTTATTTGTGTTTCGTGTAGTTTACTCCTTCTTAAATGAGAGGAGCTGGCTTAGTTATTTGTGCCCCTTTTTAGTGTATATAACGTTAACCTGTAAATGAGAGAAATAAGAATACAAATTCAATTTCACCGAGATTTTCCTCATGGTATCAGAGCGTGATTCCTAAATCTGTTTCTATATTTGTTTCTTCCTTTATTGTGTTCTTGCTAAGATGGCAGATAACAATACTTTTACATCAGAGGCAGAAAGCTCGTCAGTTACAGCTCCCTCTAATCTCCCTGAGATTGAGATCAACCCAAACCAACGGTTGAGCTCAATATTGTTGAATGAATTCAACTATCTTCCTTGGTCGAGAGCAGTTACTCTTGCTCTTGGTGGAAGGTCCAAGCTCGGGTTTATCAAAGGAAGCATCGAAGTCCCAGCTATCTCCTCTCCCAACTATGAATCTTGGTTATGTAAAGACCAATTGGTCATGTCCTGGCTCCTCAACTCTATGGAGCGTAAAATTGCTGAGATATTCAGCTACTCTGAGTCCTCTCATCAACTATGGGAGACTGTCAAGGAGATATATGGGAATCAAAATAATGCTGCCCGTGTCTTTCAGCTCAAATAAGAAATCACAAACCTTCAACAAGAGGGTAAACCGTTTGTTCAACTTCTCGGTGGTTTAAAAAACAAGTGGAATGAGCTTGAGGTGTATCGTCCACACACCACAGACGCAGCTGTGCTTTTGAAGAGAGCTGAAGAAGACAAAAATTTTCAGTTATTATCAAGCTTAGACTCAACATATGAAGATCTACGCAGTCACATCCTCATGAACTCTGAGCTGCCATCTTTTACAAGTGTTTGTGCTACAATCTCACGAGAAGAGGTGCGAAGAAAGGTTATGAACATTGAAACCGAAACAAATATATCTGAAACTAGAGCATATTTGTCCAATCACAAACACACTGAGGAGAAAGTCTATAAAGGCAAGAGGCCAGATTTGAAGTGCAGTTATTGCAACAACATTGGTCATATGATAGAGAGATGTTGGATCTTTCATCCTGAATTGAAGCCTCTCAAGTTTAAGGATAACAAGGGTACTCAAAAGAAATTCCAGATTTCAGTTTCTAAGGCTAATCAAGCAACAACTTCAAACAAGGGACTTCAAAACTTCACTTCCAATCCAGCCGAACTTATTAATGAATTTGCTTCTTATATTCAAAAAAACAAAGGGAGTAATGAAAACAGAGAAGTAAGCAATGTGGGAAAAGAAAACTCAATTGCCTTGCTCGGCAAATTTGCTGAATTTCTTGCTGAAACCCGAAACTGTTCAGCAAAGGAAACCTCAGGTATTTTGAATGCTTTTGCTACTGCTCTAACTGTTAGTAATATGCATGATTTTTGGGTCATAGATTCAGGTGCCACTGATCATATGACAAATCAACTTACACACTTACATGATTTTGAAAAATTGAGTAAGTCATCTTTAGTGTCAGTTGCAAATGGTAAGGGTGCCACTGTCATAGGTAAAGGAAAGATCAAGTTACTCTCGGATAATATTGAGTCAACAACTCTTTATATCCCCTCCTTTCCTTTTCAATTGCTCTCGGTTGGAAAAATCACAAACTCCCTAAAATGTCTTGCTATATTCTCTTCTCACAACGTCATTTTTCAGGATATAGCCACCAAGAAGACGATTGGTGAAGGGATCTATCTTGATGGCCTTTATTACTTGTTCAAAGATTTTCAAAATAGCAAGGGATTTCAAGTTAGTTCCAACTTCAGTCCAGATCAAAGTTTGTGGCATCAACGTTTAGCTCACCCTTCATAACATGTTCTATCTATTTTGTTTCCTAACCTGGTTCAACAACAAACAATATGTGACTCTTGTCAATTGTCTAAGTCTACTAGGTTGCCTTTCAAATCCTCTAAGTCTCGAGCCAACAAACCTTTTGAAATTGTACATTCTGACATTTGGGGTCCAACTATTGAATCCTTTGATGGTTATAAATATTTTGTGATATTTGTTGATGATTTCTCAAGAACCACTTGGTTATATCTCTTAAAATTCAAAAGTGACTTGTTAAATGTTTTCAAGGACTTCCATAATCTTGTTAAAAATCAATTCTCCACACAAATTCAAACATTACGATCCGATAATGGCACTGAATATATATCCCACCTCATGACACAATACTTGAGCACACACGGAATCATTCACCAAACAAGTTGTGTGGGTACACCCCAACAAAATGGAGTGGCTGAAAGAAAAAACCGTGACTTACTTGAGAAAACTAGAGCTCTCATGTTCCAAATGAACGTTCCAAAAAAAATTTGGTCTCAATGAGTTCTCACTGCTACTTACCTTATTAATCGTTTGCCTAGTAGTGTGTTGAATTTCAGATCTCCTCTTGAAGTCATGAAAGGAAGGAAGATTGACCTATCTCATTTAAAGGTCTTTGGATGCACATGTTTTGTTCATATTCAGGCTTCTCATTGGGATAAACTTGATCCAAGAGCTGTCAAATGCATGCTTTTGGGATATTCTTCGACACAGAAGGGATATAAGTGTTACAATCCTTTCTCTAAGAAACTCTTTGTATCACGGGATGTTCGATTTGATGAGAACACTCCCTATTACTCCAAAACTAATGAAGTTATTGGTCAGGGGGAGGATACCTTTTTTGATATGGTTATACTGCCTACTTGTCCTCCTGAAAGTGAACTTCAAAATGAACTTGTTGAAGACCTGGACAATCCTCATAATCATCTTGAGGACCAAAATAATGTTGAAGTTTCTAATACATCTTAGAGACGCAATCCTATGCGTGATCGTCGTCCTCCTACAAGGTTGCAAGACTATGTCACATACAATGCCAAGCATCCCATCACCGACTTTGTATCGTATCGCAAGCTCTCACCGCATCATGTTGCCTTCCTTAGTGCGATTTCTAACACTTATGATCCTCAAAACTTCCAGGATGCAACTCTTCAAGCAGTGTGGAGAAAGGCAATGCAAGAAGAGCTGAAAGCTCTTGATGATAACAACACTTGGAGTATTGTTAAGCTCCCCAAAAGAAAAAAGGCTGTAGGCAGTCGATGGATCTACAAAACCAAGTTTCACTCCGATGGATCTATTGAAAGACATAAGGCAAGATTGGTGGCGCGAGGCTTCACTCAAACATATGGTGTAGACTATAAAGAGACTTTCGCTCCGGTTGCAAAAATGAACACAGTTAGTGTGTTATTATCTATTGCAATCAATAAGGCATGGCCTCTATACCAAATGGATGTAAAAAATGCATTCTTGCAAGGGGATCTTGAAGAAGAAGTTTTTATGAAACTTCCACCTGGTCATCCTCAAGGCAATAATCCTAATCTGGTTTGTAAACTACACAAATCTATTTATGGATTAAAACAATCCTCACGTGCATGGTATGCAAAGTTGAGTTCAGTTCTAGAGGCAGTTGGCTTCCAAAGTAGCAATGCGAATTCTTCTCTATTTTTTCGAAGTGGATCAACTGTAAAAGTTGTGATTCTCATTTATGTTGATGATCTCATTGTCACAGGCGACAATGCTAATGAAATTAACAATCTTAAATGGTATTTGAAACAGAAGCTAGCAATCAAAGATCTGAGAGTATTGAAGTATTTTCTTGGCATTGAAATGGCTACTTCGCACAAAGGGTTATTTTTAAATCAACGCAAATATGCTCTTGATCTTCTCCAAGAATCTGGCATGCTTGATTCAAAACCTGCCCGCACTCCTTTAGATAGTAAACTCAAGCTTGACATGGAAGGTGAACCTCTCAATGACATCCGCTATTATCAGAGGTTGGTTGGTAAACTTATATACTTAACTATCATCAGACCCGACATCACATATGCAGTAAGCATTGTGAGTCAATTCATGCATTCTCCCACCATGTTACACTTAAATGTGGTTAAAAGAATCTTGCGGTATATCAAGGGGTCTGTTGGTCGTGGTATTCTCATGAAAAAGAATGATAATGTTCACATTCTTGGGTACACTGACGCTGATTGGGCCGGGAACTGCTTGGATCGAAAATCAACCACAGGATATTGTGTTTTTGTAGGAGGAAACTTGGTCACTTGGAAAAGCAAGAAGCAATCGGTTATTGCCCGTTCAAGTGCAGAGGCAGAATATAGGGCAATGGCTTCCACAGCTTGTGAACTTATATGGTTAAAAGGGTTACTGTCTGACTTAGGCTTTTGTCATAATCAATCCATGCTTCTCTTCTGTGATAATCAAGCAGCACTTCACATCGCCTCCAATCCTGTCTTTCATGAAAGAACCAAGCATATAGAAGTTGATTGTCATTTTATTCGTGCTCATGTTCAATCTAAGGTGATTCAAACACAGTATACTCGAAGTTATGATCAATTAGCGGATATATTTACCAAAGCTTTACCAACAACACAATTCCAACGGCTACTTTCCAAGCTTGGATCTATCAACCCTCTTGATCCAGCTTGAGGGGGAGTATTGAAAAGTCTCCATAGGCTGTCATAGCCTATTATATATAGGCCGGTTACTTGTTCTAAGTTGTCTTACAATTGTATTTTTTTATTTGTGTTTCGTGTAGTTTACTCCTTCTTAAATGAGAGGAGCTGGCTTAGTTATTTGTGCCCCTTTTTAGTGTAAATAACGTTAACCTGTAAATGAGAGAAATAAGAATACAAATTGAATTTCACCGAGATTTTCCTCACATATTATAGAAAATTATATCTTCATAAAAGAAATAAGTGTATCATTACATAAGCATCCTCATATTTGTGTAATTAAGTTATGACATATTTCATTATAGAATGCTACTTTATCAAATCATCTCTACAAGAAACTAAATGAATAACAATAGATTCATAACTGAATTACACAGAAGTGAGGATGCTCCTATCATATAGCAAACCATTATCTTATAAAAGGAATCACATTCAAGGTGACATCATTTATTTTTTATTTTAAAAAATAGCATGTAAATTTTGTTTTGGCCTATGTTTTAAACTTTTTTTTATGAGTTCAAATGTTGGTTTAGAGTTTTTCATGTGTTACCACTATTATGAAGAAACTCAAATTGGGTCAATGCGTTTCAAAAAATACTATTGAACACGAATTTTGATCTTAAAGGCCATTTTTGACAAAACCAAATAAACAAGCTCAAAACATAATTTATCATTTATCATCCTCGCATGTTTAACACTTGTATTTCTTTTCATAATAATATGCATATTGGTTAAGAAAGCTTTTATGAAAGCATGTAGGTATTTTTATCTTTTAAAATAAGTACGATGCATCTTATCTTAGAAATAATGCTTTGAGATGATATTTATCTTTTCTTTAGCATAATCATCTTATCAAATGAATCCTACTAATCTAATATTTTAATCCCTAAGAAAGGATTTATTATTATAAGGATATAATATTTTAATCCTAATAAAGGATATATTATTATAAGAGATATGAGGTTAAAAAAGAGAAATAAATATTTAAAATAAGAAACAAATTGGAATAAGAAAAAAAGTTACATACAGAAGTTGTAAAGAAACAAAAATTATAGAAAATCTATAAATAGCACAAAATGTTTATGTATGTGAGGCTAGCTATCATTCCTATCAACTGTACAACTTATTTATATTATCACATCGCTTGAATTATATATAAACATCTAATTAAAATCCTATGTAGATTATTTATATTCGATAATAAACACACATTGAATCTTAATATAATCTAATCTTTTCCTTGTTAATATCCAAATGAATCCTGCTAATCTATAACTTTGATAAGCTCCATTCATTGAGGATTTTATTTTGAATAGGATTGAACCTTTTTGTTATTCATGTGAAATCAAACTTGTATGGTTGATCATATTTTTTTTTATCAATCATGACTCATGGTTGACTATTCAATTGACATCTAGCTCTCCTTGTCAATCAAGCCTCTTTATGATTGATATATTATATTATTCATGATAGATTTTAGCCTTATTTTTTCTTTGTGGTAGTGAGCAATTGATATTGTTATTCTACCAACACGTGGAAATTTATTTTTAGTATAAACAAAATTGATTTTGGGACCTAACATGTAAATATACTTGTAAAACTTGTATAGGACCTCTTATATCCCTTTCAAAATCTAATGTAAAGTGTTGGACCATTATTGAATAAGACCTTTTCTACGGACCATTATTGTTATTGACAGTATTTATGTCACCTAGTCTTTTTAAGCCTAGATATCCTAGTCTATCACTAAGTTCGTGAAAAATAATTGAAATGTTTTTAGTGAATGATGGTGAAGAAATTAGGTATTTATGGCAAAAAAAAGAATGAGCTATATATTTTATTTTATGTATGTAGGTCATTGAAGTTATCATAATGAACATCATGACATCCATCAATCTAAAATAGATTATACATCTACTTGATATTTTTTATTATAGAAATGTCTAGGCCAAACTTTCTTAGCTTAGTTGTGTGAGCATAAGCTTGATTCCTCTATTTGACATTATATTTTAAACGTGTTTTTGAGAAAATTTAAAATATTTTATTTTATTTTATTTTATTTTAAATTCGATTGTCTTAGTATTTTTAGATTATTTTCATGTATTGATATCAAAAATAATTTTAAAAAAAATATTTTAATACATTTCTAAATAAAAAAACACTTTCAAACATAACCTCAATCACTCTCTCAAACAATCACTACCTGAGTCTTCGCAAGTTAGTGTTTAGGTTATGCTAATTATCACAAATTCATTTTTAAAAGCTCTTTAATTGTTTTTTATTCTCAAAAATATAAATAAATTTTTTTAACACTAAGAAAGTAAAGCTTGTAATCTTCTTATTTATTTTAGCAAAAAAAATGAGTGAAAAAATGGACAATCAAAGCCTACGAAGAGTAATGTTATATAATATGATCTCTTGACAGTTAAGGAATATCTAAAAAAAGAAAAAAAAAATCATGCCATAAAGTTTAGGAGCATAAATGCAATATCACAAATAAGATGTCCATTATCATTCCATTTTTCTATTGACTAGATTGCCAAAAATATAATGGAAACATCAGGCACTAAATCTTCACCACAAGTAAAACATATCAATACAATCGTTATTAACTAATTTTCTTTTTTATATAAACTTATTATCCATGAAGAAATGTTTATCTATAGAATATTTTCCACAAAACAATCAGACACTTGCTATAAAAAGTTGTACTTAATTCAGAGTGGAATGAGTTTCCCAACTTGAGCATTTTTGTCCAACTAATATATTACTTGTGAGTTTAAATCACAGAGATTTTACAGATAGTTATCTAAAACTTAAAAAAGGTACTAATTTCTAATTGATAATAGACAGATAATGGAAACATAGATAATTGACTTGTACTAAGGCATAAATCTATTCCTATCAATGCATCAGTGTTGTTGATTCTCAATTAGTATCAAGCATGATTTTGATTTTCTTTCTCAAAGGCTCATCTATTACTGTCTGGCCTGTTCACGTCCACACTAAACATGCTGAGAATCCGATACACCGAGCTTCCCTCCCTTATCCAGAATATGATACAACAAAGGTGTTCTACGATAAGAGAGTTGTAAATAGCAAGCGAGCTACCCAAAAAAAATCTACGTACGTACATGCTTTTCCTCCTTGACCGTATCTAATGATGTTAACTCAACCATAAGCCGATCATACTCCTGTTGGACATCTCCTAGTTCCCTTCGCAGCTGCCTCACCTGCACAATATATGAACATCATCAGCTTGATATTTGATTAATCATCGACGCTTGACTCGTCGTCTTCAAGTGTAATTTTATTATTTGCATCTGTTTGGATGCCAAATGGGAATCAGCAAAACTTGGTAATACAAAACTTTGTCGCACTTGCTGGCAAGAGTTATGTGTAGCATCTCCGGTGGACTGCTATACACTTTCAAGCGTGATAAAGATGCTTATTAAATTTGAAAAAGGAAAAGATAGAACATGCATGTAATTATTAATTGTGGCATATAAAATACCTTCAGATCAAGGTCTTCCTTCATTTTCTCATGTTCCAAGCATCTGAAAAATAAAATAAACTCAAGTAAATTTTCATGAACACCAAGCTTAAGACAATACAAGTTCCTCCAATTAGGGGCAATGTTTAGTTTCAGTCAATAGAGAATTCTCCTGAGATGCATTTTGATGCTGTTCGAATGTTACGTGCCAGTCTGGTTTTTTTACTTCACTGACACTAGCTATCTCTAATCACAAAGAAAGAAGATAAAGGGTTGTAGAGCTCCCTATCCTAGAGGAATAAATTGATTGAGGTAGAATAAAACCTACAGAAAGAGAGCTCCTCTTGAAGAGAGATGAGGGATATAAAAGAAAACCCTATAGAAAAGGCTAATAATAAGCTAGAAAAACCTACAGCAGAGGGTTGGACGAATATTTACAGAAAATACTTCTCAATTTTGATATGATTTCATCACAATTGATACAATAGGGTGCTTATATGGACACCCAAGCAATCCTAGTAATAGTTTTCCATAAAAATAAATCCTAAGAAACATCATAGATAATTAATTATAAAACTCTAAGAAAATAATTAATTATAAATCAATAAATAACAATCCCTCATCCTATTCGGCATCACCAATTACTCACATGATTAACTCAACCTATGCATTGAACGGAAACTGGTGTATGAGGAATGTTCTGATAATACTTACTTCGCATGAAGTTTCTTGTTTTCTTGAATCAAGTTCATGGTCTCCTTATTGTTCAACTGATTTGTAGTACCCACAGACTATAAAAGATTGCAGGCCAAATTAGCAACAGGTCTCTTTGAAATAATGACATGACAGGAAGCAAACAAATGCATAGATCAGAACAATAAAATGAATTGCAAAAAACACAGAAATCTCCCATATTGGTCAAGAAATAGAGAGCAAAAGCAGGCTATGTAATGAAAATAATCCCACAGTAAAGAAGCTATCTTTTATGTGTGCGTGCGTGTTAAATTATATCAAAATTAGAGTTTTTGCAGAAAAGCAACCTGAGAATCACCTCACTGAATGCTACTATACTATAAATTTCTGGTTTGGGTACCATACTACTTACTATATGAATTCAACATCAGAAGTAAGAAGCATGGAAGAGAAAGATTTAGGCCTGGACATGTCTTGTGATAGCAGAAGCACAGGCCAAATAAAATTTGCAGGAAATGAATTAAGGTCAAGGCTTTCAAGGGAATTGGGTGGTCCGCATATACTGCTTAACATCAATAAGATATTCAAATCCATGCTCCTTACTCAGACCTGTATTTCCAAATTGTGAGCATATGCCCTTGTCCCTGCCTGCCGTTTCATGCTTTCAAATTTGTTTAAATCACCACCATGGTCCTTCCTCTTTGATGATAGTCCTGTCCCAACAATAGGATTTTTTTCAAAGATATCTCAGGGATATGAACAATTTATAAAAGATAATTATCTAGTATTATTCAAGCACAACTTTTTCATATTGAAAGGGTGTACCTGCAGGAGATGCTGCTTTCACTCTAATAGAATGGTGATTTTGATTCAATGTGACAGGTTTTGTTTTACCACCATTTGGCATACCATGATTCAATGTGACATATTTCATTTTACCACTATTTGACAAGCTAGGGGATGAAACTTGAGAATCTTGTGGAGGCTCTATTGGTGGAAGCTTTTTCTTGACCTGGTAACCAATCAGTCCACAGTGGTAATCCCTGACAAAAGTCAATAACCAGCATGACATAAATCATTGGTATATAAATCATAAGTTAAATGCTCCCTGTAAGGGGCATTTGTCACAGCAAAGAATCATTCAATTAATCAATTAGTTGCACCGATCCCATGCAAATCCATTTAACAACAAATCAAGTAATCAATTTAGAAAAGGGAAAAAGAATATAGAAGCTTGAGATTGTGCGATAATCTTTTTAATAACTTGAACAGTCATAGACAGAGTGCGTAGACACAGACCAGGCAATTTTTGGAAATTACAAAATAGAATTAGAAAAAACAAGTGAAGAGCCCCAGAAACAGAAACATGACAAGCTTCCGAATTACTTAAAATAAAGAATTCTTTAATCAAAATAGAGATCAATATTATGAAAACTTCTAAATTACTCAACAAAGAACTCCTTTTTAGTAGTTATTGAGAAGTGTACCAGTATTCCCATGTCATCTCCTTCAATCGACTTTCAAGCTTCTGTAACAGGGAAGTTCTCTCAAAATCTTGTTTGTTATGAGTGGGCTCAACAAAATTTGCTTCCAGAACACCTAAGGAAATAATATTAAATTACTGTCAAGCATTAATTGCAATTCTGAACAAAATTCACCTCAACATCATAGGAAAAGAGAAAAAAACTAAAAACGATTTTTTAGAAGCTTCTCACCAACCACCCCTCTGCCCCTACTGTCTGAATAGCTCACAACAGGCCAAAATGGCTGCATTGCAAGAGAAAGAAGAAATCTTTCAGAAGTTTATCATTTTCTTCAGAACAAAACTGAGCAAGATAAAGCTACCACTAAACCTTTTCCATTACCAAGTTAAAAGAAATGGTCAAGGCTCCAAGCAAACTTTAATGTGAAGGTAAGGAACCGCAGCAGCACACAATCACATGGTATCTAAGCTTCACAAAAAAGGCATCTAAACATTCTATGGAAATAAGGCGGTTCATTTTGGAGATGCTAGAAGTCAGCAAGTACGATTCTGTGGTCTTGTCCCCATGCTTAAATAACTTTGCCAGCTATCCTCAACATTTCTCTAAGGAAGAGTCCTTTAATAGTTTGATATGATCTCACATCCACTTCTCATTTCTCATTATCTTTTGGTGTTACAATAATTAGTCTGTTTTGGTAAGAAAAAATAGTCAATGAGCAATCTGTTTCCCATCATCTTTAGGTGTTGCGATAACTATTCTGCTTTTGTAAAAATAATTACTTCGCTAAAATGCAGAGCATGACACAATTCAACTGATTTCATTTCTCAGAATATCCAATTCTGCATAACTAGATTCCTTATTAAATCTACTTTAACAATTATTAAATAGTAGTGAAATTCCTACAAACTACTAAGTTTAGAATACTTGAAAATTAATTTCCAAAGTAATCCTTCCTTACCCTTACTCTTTTCTTGGTTCTAGAGACCTTGGATTTCAGAGTAATGAAGTAGCAAAAGCTTCATGAACTTCTATGACATTAACAATTATCATAACAATTATAAATAGCACTCAAGTTATGTTATAATGTTATGGATATTAAATTAATTTTTTTCTAGAGAATTTGAATTTGTGTTTTTTTAAGTCATAAATTGGTTGTACTTCATAACAGCATTTATAAATATTGCACAACGGACAAAAGGGGCAAAACCAAGGAAGAATGCATAATGCCAATGGGCCAATAGTTTGTTCAAATATCTGACAATGCAAAGATAAAACCTCTTAGTTAAAAGACACTTGCCAGAATGAGACGGTTCTTGTGGTAGACATTGAAACCATGGGCAGTGACATGTGGAGCTTCTTTTAAAAACCCAATTGTAGTTAAGACTTCAGCCTGCAAAATTAAACCAGGTAGGAACAGGAATTACAATCATGTGCATTTTACAAAATAAGCATCAGATTAACATGCTAAACTTAGACAAAGGAAGGCAGCAAGACATGAACTACTTTTACAAATGAGTATCATATTGACACTGGAAAACTGGACAATGATGGACAGTAAAATATGAAAAAATTGTCAAGAGATATCAGGGATAATATATTTGTCATGAACCTAAGCAGCACACACTAAGGCACAATAGAATCACACATGCACTCATGGTTTTCTGAGATCCCATTTCCCACTAGAAGAGAGTGCAAGGGTGGCACTGCCCACCAATATGATACTTAAACCTCCAACAGTTGACTCATGGTTATAACAGAAACAGAAATAAAATGTTGAAAGAACACCATAAATATGGTCTGGTAGTTAGAACTAAATGTAACTTGAGAAATGAGACATTGAATCACTCTATTTGTTTAATGCAATGCAGAGAATAACTGAACAGGGAGAAAGTTTGCAAGTAATACCTCTTTACATCCACCAGTTTGAGGCCTGTACACAATGAATTCTTGAAATTTGAGATCAAGGACGAGATTACGATGCTCCACAAATTGCCCTCGCAGCACTATTGTGAAAGTTTCAGGTATTTTCAGGTACAATATGGACAAATAAGCCTGAGGAGCATAAAATATCAGACATTGAAAATTATATTCATATATTCCTTAGATGTGATTGCACATGAGTGAGCATGCATGAGAGAGTTATGATGTAAAATTTCTTGTGGGACATGGAGCAATACTTTAGTGTTGAAAAGATCGGTGTGGCTGAACAAGTGGATCTCACATGTCTCCACAATGAACTTAGGTGGAGAGGTTTATCACAAAAAACATAGGCACTAGCTATGAAATATTACCTAAGCTACAGACTTGCATGAAGAGACAGATAAAAATAAAAATAGCACTTACACGAAGTGAATGATGTAATCGATTGGCAATATGTTGTTCATTGACTGACCTCCATGCAGGAATTGCCTGTACTTTTTTTACATCCCCACCAATACGAATATCCTGCAACCATGCCACAACAAAGCAGCTAACTGGGAGTGATCATGGTATATAATAAAGTTTAGAGGAGAAAACAACTACAAAGAGACTGAAAGAAGTTCCAACCTCGGGATCTGTATCAAAGTCTAGCTCCACATTCCCATCATCACTGAACCACAGATTATAGATGATAACTTTTGTGCCATGCGATCCAATGTCATCAAACTGCAAATCAAATTGGAGTTATTTTAAGAAATCAGCTTGCAAGGGAGAAAGACTGGGCATCAACAAAGCATTTCCAAATTATAGCTTTTATCAAGAATCATGGTGTATCTGGAAGTTTTGTACCATTTAGTAGTGTTTCACTTATTATGACTACATAGAGTAATGGGTCTTTTTGAAAAGATTTCAAGGTGCAGCTTGGAGCTTGTGGTTCTGATACTACTACCATCCAAATCTCATTCCAACAACTAAATAAAAATTTCAGCTTCCAATTCTACCAAAATTGTGGCTGAAAATATGTCTAACCTACTCGTAACACCCCCATCTCGACATTGAACAACCATGAGAATTTTCTCTATTCTGTTGCCCTACATCACATTCTTTCTAAATTTAGGTGCGGTATCTTTTGACAATGAAACAATCACTTAAACAAACATTTCAAGATGTATCCACTTTTGTACCATTTGATTTTTAACCCAGCTCTAAAAACAAAGGGAAGGTAATCTAGGGGCAAAAAAAGCAGTTAGATTTTTACATGCCTGTACACGTGTACCTCTGTTAAATAGCTCAAAAGTTGTATAGGATCAGGATATCATTACTGAACTTAAGGAAAGACTATTGTGTAATTTGCTACATCAACTTGTAAAACAAATCTGTGTGCTATTACACATGACAGAGCAACATAAAATGCAATGAAAGATGGCAAGTAGGGGAAAAGATATAGGATAGGAATTTACTTGTTTAAGCAGCTCAGCTTCTGTTGAATAGGGAGACCATTGCAACAGCATGGAAAGGTTAGACATGAAGTATTCTTTATCATACCGATGTGAACTTTCCATATTACCAGTAATTGTGTTAAGCTCATAATCCACCTGCATATGGAAACAAGCTTTTAAAATAGACTCCAGAAATACAAACCTGTAAACAAAAATGGAAAGCAGGGATAAAACATAGAAGCAGCAGTTTGCCATGTCTTGGAAACCAAAAGGTCAACAGCTAAGTCTGCCATAATATAACAGGATTCAAGAGCTGCGGTTCACTAGCATCTGCTGAGGTCTGCCCCAAGAGCCTAATACTTGGGAACATATAACCTCATCCGTTTAAATCCCACAATTTTTCTGGGATCTTCTGATTCCTTTGGATGGAAATATCCTTCGTGATGTTGCATTATCAAATCAGGATACCATCCAAAAGACTAATAAGAGTCTTAAGCAGAACCTCAACTCAAGCTGCTGTAGAATGTGTGATACCACTAATTTTACATGCTTTGAAAAACAACAAAAAATTGTCGTCTAAAAAAATGCAACATATATAACTGGGGAAGTGAAACTCACCATTGGCACCACTATTCTGTCATGCCCTGTTTGTGTCAAAAATGTATAAGAGAGAAGACCAATGCTTTGTGTCATTACCCTGCTCATTTATAAACTAATAAGAAAACAAGTTTGAATGGGTAATTACATATTATACAATATTAAAAAACAAATGGAGCAAGTTCATCCTTTTTCTTTTTTTACCTGAGATTGTTCTTTATCTTTTTCTATTTTCTTTTTTGACCTGAAATTTGTTCTTTATGTATGCAGTGAAAATGTGTAATTTGGCTCATCTGTCACTATCATCTTTACAGTTTCAGCATCAAAGATAGGGAAGAAACAGGTGTTGGCAGGGGTAAGAAATATGTTGAAGATTAATAAATGAACTAGGAAATCATCAAATATTTTTACACGCATGTTTGAAAATATATAACTAGCCAGCAGTGGCTATCACTTCACCTGTGCATGGTTTGTATAAGAATTGTAAACATTTAAATTCAGATGAACAAGTCAGTGAAAGTTTTAGAATCATAATCAAACCTATCACCCAAGTGGCAGCTGAAGACAATAACATCTGCCCCAAGTCTCATGGTGCTGGTCTTGAAGCCATTACCATCTGAAAGACCACAGCTCAAGCAATAAATATGGAAGGAAATAATCATAGAATTCATTAAAAGCACACACAAGTTCTGTACATTGTCCAATTGCTGCTTTGGACTTTTTATCAGAAAATCCAAAACTCATGCATCGCCGGATTGCTTCAGGATCCATTCCACCACCATTATCTAGTCATATAGTACCAACATGCAAAGACCAAAATAAGTATTCAGTTTTCTTTCAAGATAAATATTTCATCAACCAAGACAACATTGACAACTCTTTCTGATTGACAAGGTAAGCACACCTTGAATTAACAATGCTGGACTTTGATCTCTTGGATTTAAGGTTTTATCAACAATTACAAAAGTGGCCCCGTTTTGGATCTATCAAGTGAAAAAAAAAAAATGAAAAGTGAAATTCACAGCTTGAAGATGTCACCATATGAGAGCAGAAATAAACAGTCAAGAGATCCTAATACATAAGGGTGACCATGGCATTTATTTGATAGCAATACACATAAGATAGGCTATTAGTGAAATAAAAGCTGATTTGTCTTAGGAGTAGCACTTCACAGACCCACATGCATTTTTGCAAAGAAGAAAACAAAAGGGAGCACAGGTATCAAGACTTGTGCTGTCATTATTACATCATCCAAAATGTTTCAAGAAACAAGCATCACATTGAATCAGAATATGGACAAAGTCAGTAGGTAAACAGCATTGTTATTGTGATATCATTCACATACATCATCCAAAATGTTTCAAGAAACAAGCATCACATAGAATCAGAATATGGACAAAGTCAGTAGGTAAACAACATTGTTATTGTGATATCATTCACATACATCATCCAAAATGTTTCAAGAAACAAGCATCACATTGAATCAGAATATGGACAAAGTCAGTAGGTAAACAACATTGTTATTGTGATATCATTCACATGTATAAGTTTAATTAACGAATTAAAAATAAAATCCATACACATCCACCTAATAAAAGTGGAATTATTTAGCCTATGAACATACAGTGAGATTAAATTAATAGATGGTCTTTTCCTTTTAAATTAGTATTTTCAAGTAAATTATTTTAGAAAAATTATGATTGAAGTGTTAAGATTTTCATAAACTTTAAATTCTGCTTGCTAAAGTTGATAAATGATAAAAGTTCTATAAATATTGGTTTAAGCATTCAAATGTCATTGAAGTTATTCACTTTTCCTATCGCTTTTTTTTTGGGGATGCACATGCACATATACGTGCGCATGTTAAAGCAGGCAGTAATCTCTTGTCACATTTTGGAAAAATCATTAGAAATGAAAAACTGTACAGCCTGCTATTAATATCAACCAAAGAAAATTACGACCTCCAGGTTCAGCAGATCACCTGGACAGGTGTCCCAACCAGTTCCCTGATATGCACATCTTGTCTGGGTTTCAGACACTGCTCTGTCCATTCAAGAGAACATCTAAGCAAGAACATACAAGTGTGACGACATGACATGTACAGGCTTATAAGCCCACTAACAATGATCTCAAAACACCACACCACATTATTTTGTACTTCCAACAATAGACTGCATGATAATCAAACTTGTATAAGCCAGTTAAAAAAAAAAAGGAAAAAAAGAAAGCCGACTACTTACCTCATCAACAGCATTGTCAATCAGTTCTGCAATGGCTGCAAACAAGAAAAGCTAGTTAGATGCGAACTCTACTCTTAAATTCATCATCACCAGAGTACAGGTGGAATAGAATACTGTATTAGCTGGACGTACCACCAAAAGCCCACTTATGAGAAGTGGCATTTGAATGAAGAAACATGGGATGGACATGGAGATAACTCTTGCCATCTGTTACAACAAAAAGAAAATTAAAAGAACAGCTTGGAGAATGGCTTTTCGAGTACAAACAACACTGAAATGAGATACTTCCGCGGATTGCAAATGATACTACCATCCAACTTGTAAGACAAAACAAGGAGTAAAGCAACAACACAGCAAATATGATAGATTGCATACTTTGAAGTGTGGTCTTGGAATTGAGCCCGTCATCATAATTCCCAGCTTTCCAAAATTGACGACAAAGTGGTGCTGGACATATTGTAGATGCAAAAGAAATGCCACTGTCATCCAATGGAGACTTTCCATGCTCCAATACAATTGAATTACTCTGGCCAGTGGTTAAGGCAATCAAGCTTCTATTTTCTTCCGTTGTTTGTCTTTTAAATTGAGTTCCAGACTTCCGAACCTCTGCTTGTTGGGCCTTACGGCGGTTTTCCTCTTGCACTCCTTCCCCAGCATATTCTGTCTCCAATTTAATAGCTTTCAAATCAACCTTTTCCAAGCCCACCATCACTAAAAAGCGAACAATGCCCGTAAAGTTCATCTCAAATAAATAAATGAGCAGATTAAGCTACTACGGAAAACACTCAGAGCAAAGAAAGTTGAAAACATTGCAGTAGCAAGAAAACATGCTGCAACGGTGTAATAAGAATAATATTAACATGGAAAGACATCAAGTAATGCCAATATTGACGGAAAAAATCTTACTAAGCTCAAGACTGCAATTCAACTAGTAGTAGTCTAGTGAGTGTTGGGAGAAGAGTTTTCAAAATATAACAAGTTCCTTTGAAAATAACTTCTTTGATGTCAACAAATTGAGACAAGGAAGAGGATACAGATAGACCAAAAATGAGGGTTCTCACAACAAGTTTCTTTTTCTCCCTTTTTAGATCTGCTAGTTCTTTTTCTGCAGAAACCAGGTTCGGCGACTCCCTTGAGGGTTCTCGCTTCCTTCCCTTCTCATCTTTCCCCTACCTTTTCAGGTTGGGTTTCAGTTTTAAGAATGTAGATTTCTATGTCGAGTGCGCTGCGGAGGTCGTTTTTGGATGGCGGTGAGGTGGGGTAGGGCGGAGGCGAGAGTGGCTGTTTGTTGGTTGCAGGTGGTCCGGAATTTAGAATTTGTCTGGGGGTCTGTTTCTATTTAGCCAGGTGGCTGGAGTGGTGGTTTGCTGTAAATGGAAATACAGGGATGGTTTGCTTGGGTTTGATGTTAACAAAGCTTTTGGTTTATAAACTTTTATTATTTTTCTATTTAAGTGTTTGATCTTTAATTTTCCAATTTTTTATAGGAGAATAATGAGACCCGTTTATAAAAAGAAAATATTTAATTTCAATTGCTTTTATATAATTAAGGAAAGCTTGTTAATTGTTCTTTCACCCTAACATTTAGAAATGAAAGTTGAAACATCATCATCATCATTATTATCATAATTAGATTAAAAAAAAAAAAAGGACATGAAGGACCAAAATGAATTCATACACTTGAATTTTTTTTTATAATCTAATAAAAAAAGTTCAATATGTTGTTATTTTTGTAATTTAATTATTGCATTTTTTATTTTAATATCTTAGTTTAATTAAATTTCAAATTTGTATTTAAAATTTTAGTATTGAAAGGTGGAGATACATATAAGGTTATTCAATGATTATCAAGCACCATTATAAGTGATTGAAATGATAATTTGTTACCTAGTTTGGGAATGATTTGGTGATATTTATTATATCCTATTTTTATTTCCTTGTCTTTTAACATATTTTTAAACAATACAAAAGGTTTCAAAAATATGCATTTTCAATCTAATTCAACTATGTGTTTTACTATTTTGTGCTACTAATTTTTTTTACTATTAGAAGAGTAAATCAAAGACTAAGAAGAAAAAAAGGTTTAGTGAGCATAATTATAGTTAAGTAAAAATTAAAGGACAAAAAAAATACATTATGGATATTCTTAGATGGGGTAGAATATTCTTATGATAAGAAATAAAAGTATTCTTAAATGGAGCTATGAAAAGAGGAAATGTTATTTTGAAAAGGAGAGGTGCCAAAAAAAAACCATAGCCATGATAAAAAAAAAAAAAAAAAAAGATAAAGATAAAGAGGGAGAGATGGTTTGTGTCAAATATAAGAGTAGAATTTGAAAGAAAAAAAAAAGAGTAAATAAGACAAAAGAAAGCAAAGGGTAGAACATTTTTAAGCAAAAGAAATAAAAGGAAATGATTTAGTTTCTTCTTTTCCTCTCTTAAATAAAAAAACCTAAGTCAAACCTAATTATGATCCTCTTGTATTTTCCTTTCTATCTCCAATGAAGGAGCTCCATTACCTCCAGATCAAGACTGAAATATATGTTCACTCTTTTCCCTCTAAACCTATGATTGAACCCTTTATTTTCTCTTAAAACCTTTCATTGTCAGCCATCTCATCAACAAACATTAACATTGATCGCTCATCCAACATATAGCACCATAAAAGCAACAACAACAATTAGGCCAATAATGTGAGAGAGAGAGAGAGAGAAACCAAGGGATAAAAAAGAAAATCAAAATAGTTGAGAAAGAGAGAGAGAAGGAATTGAAACTTCAAGTTATTTGATCTTCTCCCACAAGTGGTAGTGAACGACACCACCAATATAAGAAGAAGAAGTTGTGCATACCATGAGAGAATCCTTACACCTCTCAAACCTTGGCAACTCATGAAACAACACAACATAACTTCAATCTTTTACTGGTGCATGACTTGCAATACTTTCACTTTCTTCTCGTGTCATAATAGTTTCTAACCCATCTTATTCATTCCAAAAGGTTGATTTTGAGTCTCAATTAAATTTTTTAGTATATTATTAAATTTGTATGAAAAATATTTTATTTTATAGTATAGATTTAATTTTTTATCTTTGGTTTGTCACTCCCCTTTCACCTGGAATATTATCAACATGGAATCACCATATACATTAAACCTTTTAATTTTCCTTTATAAAACAGTCTCAAGCCTTTTATACATGCCTCAAACTTTATTATATTATTAATGCATTCAAACTACAATATGATTTTCATTGGATATTGATTTTTTAATAGGTGAAATTAGCACAAGATCTATATTATTGCCACATACATTTACTACCCCATCAAAATATATGTCCCACATATGTTCATATAACTCTATTTTCTTTTTAACTATTATATTTTTTTCATTTAACAAATCAAAATATAAAAGCTTGCAATCATCAACTGCATTATCTTCCAAATGATTTGTTATGGCAATGCCTTTCACTAGCTTTATAATGATATAAACAATGTTATGCTCCACTAACAAACTTGTTTTACAATTTTGTTAATATTTTTAAAATATATATATATATATATATATATATATATATATATATATATATATATATATATATTGTCTAGTATGTCATTATTTCTATTTCTTTTAATATTTCTTGAAGGAAAAATAAAAATAAATAACCTGTAACATAATATGAGCCAAAAAATCATCTTTTTTTTCTTTTTATACTTATATTTTTTCAGTTTTTCTTTAAACTCCTAAAAAAACATTTGTCTGCCCCCACAATAGGATTCACATAAATGAACTAGTATCTAAATAAAAATTGAGTGCATATACAACCAATGATGCATTTCTAGGTTTGATAGTAGGCTGAAGTATATATGGGCAACTCTAGGTTGATGTTGTTCATATTTTTTCCAAGAACATTGCCTTAGTTATGAATTTTTGACATGTTTATATCATTTCTTTGGATCCTCACATTTGTATGACATCATTAAACAATAATCTAGGGCTTTCATGCATCTATAATTATTTTTTACGAGTTTTAATCTAACAATTTTATTTTTGGTATCAAAACCTTTTATGGACAAATCAAGATTATTGAGTGATAATTATTGAGTTATGTTGCTTGATTATTGATCTTTGCATGACTTACAACCATTTTTTTTTTCCATAAAATCCAATATGATTTGATTTAGAGTTAGTGTTGTTGGAATCACTTTGAAAGTTGTGTTCTTCATGTTACAACTTTTGTTTTTGAGTTTTTATGTTTTTTGACAAGTTCAATATAATTTTGTTTTGTTTTTGTTTCTGGCTTGTTTTTTAGTCAAACTCATGTCTTTGCTTTGATTTATAGTTGGACTAAAGATTTTGGGTCAACCCAATCGAGTCAACTCAGTCTGTTCAACCTAGTCAAGTCAAGATTTGGTCAATGGTTAAGGCCTTGTTTGGCTTGCAAAATTTTTGTTTAAGGTTTTGTTGGTTTAAAGGTGTATTTGGAAAAATCCTCCTATATTTCTTTTGGACAATTTTATTACAAAAAATATGTTTTTTTTCCACACAAAGTCTAAAAAATAATAAAATTATAATTTTTAATATATATTTCCAAAAATACTTAAAATTATTTGAGCATTTTTTTTTCTTGAAATATTTTGGCATGTTTTAAAAAAATAATATTACATGGATTTTATAATAAATTTGTAAAATTCCAAAAGATTTTGGCCTATATTTCAAAAAATATTAAAATTTTAATTCTTGAAAATTAATGGTCAATATCGTGGTATAATTGTTGGACCTACCAATAGGCTAATAGTTGACTACTAGAAATTGATTAGGAAATTTTCAAAATTATTTTGGATATTCACCAATTTTGATTAAGAGTAACTCTTACTATAAGAGTTGTGAAAAATACTTTTGTCTTCCAAGATAGGTGAATTATGTCAAAGCCCCTACATGGACTCTTCATTTACCTTAGCATACAAGCTTATGATTAGTTCAAAAATAGCATATTTATTTATGAGTGTAAATCATTATTCGAAGCCATAAACAAAACATTAACTAGGAATTCATCAATACCTTTAAACCATATTCAAACCACACAATACAATTTATCTTAGATAAAGTGTGTTAATATCTTCTCTAGACACAACTAGTCCGTACCCTAGAATTTTAGATAAGATTAGTTCATCAAAATCTTTTTGTGAGCCTAAATCTAATAACTATGTAATGACTATTTCATCATGGCATCGCATTGTTATGCGCCCATGTGCGACAATGTTTATGTTGCAATCCCCTCGCATTATCTTTAAGATGAATTATATGGATAATATTGATTGGCACTTCACCCATGACATTGTAGCTAGCAAGGATCTCGAAGTTCAATTTGTTGCCTCCGAGAAATGTGATTTCTTACCACATTCAACTTGCATGGGTGTCTTGTAGCAATCAAATCTAACATAGTTATAGGCTCAATTATCTATTCTATTTTATATTTTAGGGTTTATTGTACGAATACCATTAAAGTTAGCTAGACATATGCTTATAGAAGAAACACACTTGCCTATGCAAAATCGATTATAGAAAAATATTTTTTTTAGTTGTGACGAAACCCTATCCCTGGAAAGTATATTTTGTGTGTCTATATAGCGAGTAAAATCTGAGTTCTCTTAAGCTCTTACAAAGGATGCATATCCTGACTCGAATTCAAAACCTGTTGTACAAATCACAAGTCCTCTATCATTATGTCATGCTACCCGGAAACGAAAAATATATTATGACTTCCTGGTAGTTACAAGTCCCAACATCTTCATCTTCTCTCTCTTTAAATCGTTTTTTTTTTCTTGGTCTCTTAAGAATGTACAAGAGAAATTATAATTATATTCAAATACTCTTATATTTCTTTATTTTATGTTAAATCCAAATCTTGAATAAACCAAGAGGGTGCACTTAGATTTCGGCTTAACTGGAGCAGTAATTAGGTCTTCGAGTCTCCATTACATAAAAAAGTGTGCTTCATTCTTCAAAAAGAAATTCTTTCAAGACTAGCTAGTGCATTGATATGATTTTGGTTCTAAATTCTATTATGATCTTGTATAAGGAATATTGACTAACCCTTTAATATTTTTTAACGAGATATCCGGATGAATTTGCGTGCAATTCGACTAGAAAACTCATCTTCTGCAAGTGTAATTCAAATTAATAAGTAATGAAATGCTGCTGGTACCTTTCATTGACTACTTGTAAACTGCAAACCATAAAATTCCGCAGTTATTATAATTGGGTTTACTTTCTTCTTTTTAATTTTCTTTTCCATCTCTGTCAGACTGCATACACCAGGCTTGCTGGCTCATGAACACTGCGACAACTCTCCGTCCTAAAACCCAGATGCAGATGGACCAGATGCAGCAACTGTAGATTTCACAGACCTTTTCAGCTGTCCCTAGATTCCTCTCCTGCACCAAGAAAAATGCTGAAACTCGATCGACCACCCACAAATCAAACTATATTAAATTTCTTATCAGATGATAAAAAATAATAATCCCGTAAGACCCACATTGGAAACCCAACTTCTTGATGATTCATTCATATCTTTTACTCCTATCTCATGTGCTGTCATGCTTCCAAGGATTCTACCAACGTACGAAGAAATCAATGCTCCTAATCTGGTGAAAAAGCCCTTCTCTGCTTTTAACCATGCATGGGAATATGTATTTTAAGTGTATATATATACATATACATATAGAATAAGCAAAAAAAAAAAAAACCTTGGGTTCATTAAAGCTGTCTTGCTAAAAAGAAAAGGAAGAAATTGTTATTTTGAAAAAAGGTCATGAAAACAAGGGAATCCATGTAAGAGAAGTAAGAGCATAATTGAATATAAAATGGGGTGTTCTCCTTCACTCCACTTTCACAGTTGCCATCTATTTGCCACCATGATAGTATTTCTTTATTTCCATTAATGCTGCCAAGAAAACCTCTGGCACTATCTGTGAGTTAATACAATATATACATCTTGTAGCCAGTAAGATCTCTCTCTCTCTCTCTCATTATGCAAGCAAGATCGGTTTTTATCCAGCTCATGACTGATCATTCTCATCTTGTTGTCTTACTTCTAGTTGTTGTCCAGTTCTGCTCTAACTAGGCTAAGCTACCAGGTATTTCCATTGAAATAGAGCATATTTTGAAGTTAATTACAATGCTAGACCATCCAATTGGGATTCCTGCTTGCTTTACATCCGGTGAGAAGGTAACTGATGATCCCGCCACAGTAACCAGGTCAGGGCAGAGTGTTTTCATGTCTGTTTATCGTACAAAGATTGCTGATCAGTGCCGTTTGATCACAATTACATGGTGCAAGAATCTGCTGCTCCATGGTCTATCAGTATCAGTTGAAGGTCCTGAGGGAGAGAGCCACTACACCTGTAAAGTGGAGCTGAAGCCTTGGTATTTTTGGAGGAAACAAGGCTCCAAACGGTTCGTAGTGGAGGGTAAGGCTGTGGATATCTTCTGGGACCTCAAGGCTGCAAAATTCAACGGTGAAACTGAGCCTAATTCCGAGTACTACGTTGCTGTTGTTTGCGATGAAGTGGTCGTGCTTCTTCTTGGTGATCTAAAGAAAGATGCTTACAGGAAAACTGGGTGCAGGCCTGCTCTTATCGATCCCATTTTGGTTTCAAGAAAGGAGCACATATTTGGCAAGAAGAAGTTCGCTACAAGAACCAAGTTCCATGGAAAAGGTAGGTTTCATGAGATCTCAATCGAGTGCAAGAACAGATGTAATTACAGTGGCGATGTTAGTAACTGGAATTCTATCAATGGGGATGAACCAGAAATGGCCATAAAGATCGATGGACACCTGGTCATTCACGTGAAGCATCTCCAATGGAAATTCAGAGGTAACGAGTCTATAAACCTTCATAAACTAAGAGTAGAAGTATACTGGGATGTCCATGACTGGCTATTCAGTCCTGGTTTAAGGCATGCTTTGTTTATTTTTAAGCCAATAATGCCATGCACATCTCTATCATCACTGTCAACGTCATCTTCACCATCACCATTATCTTCATCGACACCGCTGTCCTCTCAGACAGGAACTGGTTCAGATTCCCTAGAGAGGCCTGATGCAGGTGGTGGGTCATTCGATTTTTGCCTGTCTCTCTATGCTTGGAAAGTTGAATGACATGGATAAACAGAAACACCAACTCTACGTCATCATCCACACCCAAGAGAATAAGGATGTAAAAAGGAAAGGAAAAATGGCAGCAGAATGAGGAAGAGAGGATACAGATTGGGTTAGGAGAGGGACAGATGATTGGGATCAGAAAGGAAATGGGGTCCGGGAGAGAGGGTGGGAGATAGTTACAGCTGGGGCAGAACATGCAAGTGGCCATAATTGGACAAGACAGAGAGTATCACATAACATGGCCAGAATTAATTTTTCTCATCCAGAGGCAACTTCCTGTCTATCTTCTCAAAATCATCTTTTCGTCTCTCTCACTTGATCTGGTCTTGAAATACGAGCAGTTTGCTTTCAGATTAGAGTATCAATCGTGTATTCTTCCTTGATTATATATATAGAAAATAAATAAATATATCATTCATGTTTTCAGTAGGTTAATTTCTGAATGTCTGTATCCGGCAAAACAATGCAAATGCGTGTGATGATGGCACAGGGGAGGCGTTTAATTAGGGCTCTCTATGGATGATGAAGAGCACATGCACGTTTTTATGCAGACGTAACTTCTTTTTGATGGGATGAAACTCCATCCTAGAAAATATATTTTATAATTCCAGTTGAATAAGTAAAATTCCACTTATTTTATATATTTATAAAAAAAATATATATTCTAATTTGAATTAAAAATCTATTATAAAATTAACAAATTCTTAGCCGTCACGCCAAGTAGACATAGTATATTTTTTAGATTCGAGAGGAAACTCTATTCCTAGAAAAACACACTTTGTAGGCCTAGATGAGTAAGTAAAACCCCAACTGTCCCAAATTTTTAGCACCACCTAACTTGAACTCAAGATTTTTTATACAAATCTTAAATTTACTGTCATCACGTCAGACCGCTTAGGACAACCACGTACACATAACCTTTTCACTTGATCCGTCTCTTTTACCTTCTCATATTCACTCTTCCCATTTATTTAATTATACGAACGCATTAGTTTTTCTGTTCATATTTGACAATGCATGAGCATTTTTTATTACGTTAGAAAATTATTTTGATCCGGCCCTGACACCTTGACCAGTATTCTTTCTATGGAAACTAGATATAAACTGGCCTCGTGAATTGAAAAATAAAACCTTAATTAGATTTATAAGTTGCTGTTAATTTTTTTCTTACTTTTAAAAATCATTCTTTATAAGACATTAGCTATATGAATTAAACGAAATTCATCAGCTCCTTGTATTATGAGACATTGTTTTTCTCTGGCTCAAGATCCATCACATAATTATTAATTAAGCAAATTATATGATTGTTTTGCACCGTGTTTCAAAAAAAAATTCAAAAAAAATAATTTTTATTTTTGTTTTAAATTATTTTTTATATTTTTAGATCATTTTGATATAATGATATTAAAATAAAATTTTAAAAAATTATCATTCTAATACTCTATGAAAACAATTTCTACAACCGTCCACAGCATGCCCTATGTGACGTAGCTCTGACTGTGTTCTGGCAAAGAAATGCTGGCTTAGAGCTGGACCCAATGTATATTTGAGGAGCAGCTTATCATTATAGAATGGTATACTATGATAAACATAACTAAATACAGGATCGTGTCTGAGGATTTAATATTAATAGCTGTATTCAAATTGACGACAAAATACTTGGTTTTGATGGACTGACAGGCGAAGAGATTCAACGGTTGCATGCGACCATGAGACGATGTTGCCAACGAGACTATATATTTAGTGCTTTCTTGCATTATAAAAATAAAATTTATTATTTTTCAAAAATAATTTCATGGCGTGATCAATTACTTATGATGGCAAAAAAAAAGAAGAGAAGAAGAAGCATTTTTTAGTATTTTCTGATTTGTCTTGACAGTGCTTCCTCACCTCTTCCATCGCACCTCCGTTGTGTACGGCGGATATCAAATTCTTGAACCGCCATCTCTTCCTATCTACTCAAGCCTTGCACGAGTCTGAAATAAATTTGCTAGAAAGAAGCACCGGTAAAGCTATGTAATATACACAGACGGGTCCATGCCTCTAGCTCTTCGACCACAGATGAGAGCAAACTTTTGCTGCAGCTTGTGGCAACCTTGTCAGATTCTGGAGTTATTTCTCTCTCTCTTTTTTTTCTGGTACTCTAAAGTGAAATTAAATAGCTTGGGCGATCGACAAACATCTCCTACTAGTTACAGGGAGTGTTTTCATCAATACCAAACCCTAATGTGACATTGCACATCTTCTGGAGTTGGATGAAGAGATCTGTATCCGTAGTTTTATGCGACGGCTGATCATCAGCTGGGCGGCTGAGAGGCGGCGAGTTCTTTCCGAGTATATGAACCGCAATGCAGTCTCTGACACAATGGCATGTTATCTCCTTACCAAGGATGATCCTAGCTTTTCTGACTATTCGAAGGCCGTGACAGCATCTGAAAGAGGGGCCGCCGATCAGGAGGCCAAGGCGGAGGACATCGGTGCATGGATGGAGATTGGAGCTGATGAGTGCACAAATGGGATCTCTTCCGGCGCTAGTTCCCGTGCACAAGACCAGCAACATTGTCAGGAGAAGCAACTGTGATACCGATTACATGTAATAATAGCATTTGCATGCTAGGTATGTAAGCTTTAGCTGCGCGCCGGTAATAGCTTCCGCCACATGAGCTAGAGAGAGTGAAGTGTTTGAAAAAATGGAAGCTCAGTTATTGTTGATACTACCGAGGCCTTATTTGCATATCAAGTACATATTTTGGTGCTGTGATACAGTGAATTTTTATAAAATATTTTATATTTAAAATTATATTAAGATAATTTTTATCTTATTTTGTTATATCAAAATAATTAATATATATATATATATATTTTTTTAATTAAACACACTCAAATATAGTTTAAAACGCACCTTCCATTACCATTTAGATGGTTGAATTATGACCTTTAAAGTGTGATTAATAATTTGCATATTACATTTTTTTTCGAGAACCTAATATTTTTAATGAGAGCAGAATAAATAAAATAAATGATTCTTATAAAACATAAAATCCAAATAGTATTAAAGTTGAAATAAAACAAAACTAATTAAGTAGATTCAATTATTGATTTTTTTTTAAAAAAAATATGTGATTTGATGATACATATAAGAATTAAGATAAATAGCTAGAAGCTAGAGAGGGGAAGAAGAAAAAAAACACCGATTGCGGCTAAGGGTCTGTTTGGTATTGCGGTTGCTGTTGTGGTTGAAGTTGAAAAAAAGCAGTTTCATAAAAAGCACTTTTACTGCGGTTCAAAATAAACAGTGAAGTGTTTGGTTAAAATTGTGTTTGAGTTTGAGGTTGATAAAAAACAGTTTCGTATGTTTGGTTATCATGCTTTTCATATTGCTATCAACTTGTGAAATTACTTTAAAGAACACACACACATACACACACACATATCTATCTATCTATCTATATATATATTTTTTTAAATATTTAATAATTATAATAATAAAATATAATTAATAATTCAAGTAAATTAGACACTTGTTTTTATTCTTCCATCAAGCTACTTGTAATTTCATCACGAACTAAATCTATACGTGAAGGTCTCTGCGATCCCGGAACAATGGTAAAATATCATCTAAATTTTTTTTTAAATATTTAATAATAATAATAATATATAATTAATAATTCAAGTAAATTAGACACTTGTTTTTATTTTTTCATCAAGCTACTTGTAATTTCATCCAAACTAAATCTATACGTGAAGGGTTCTTCGATCCCAAAACAATCGTAAAATATCATTTAAAACAAAATTAGAATTGTGAGACAAAATACTATATATATATATATATATATATATATATATATATATATATATATATATATATAGACCTGAGGGGGCGCATAGTTGGGAGCTTAGCGCCCCCTCAGGTAAAAACGGTTTGCGGAAAGTAGCAATTTCCTGCTTTCCGCAAACCGTGGTTTGCAACTTTAAAATTGATGGGTCCCACCATCAATTTTAAAGTTACCAAACACTACAAAAGAGGTACAAACTGCGTTTTCAACAAAACACAGGTTGTACCACATAACCAAACGAGCGCTAATATGGACGTCCCATTAATTCTTTTGAGCTGTTTTTGGTACCCATTGCAGCCAACACAGTATTCAAAACCACCGAGCAGCATTTGCTCCCTCCATTATCAAAGAGATTGTTTTTAAAAATATTTTTTTTGTTTATAAATATATTAAAATAATAATATTATTTTTTAAAAATTATTTTCTAATATTAATATATGAATATGATATAAAAATATTAATTTTTATTTTAAAATAAAAAATCTAAAAAATTAAATTTTTTTAATTTTTTTTTTAAAATACAATGTCAAACGAGTCTAAGAAAGAAAATAATTTAACTTAAATAAAAACTCATTTTTATTTTAAACATAAATGAAATCAATTTCTATACCTTTTTATATATAAATAACATGTTTTTAAAATATTCGTAACTTGTTTATGATAATAATAATAATAATAATTATTATTATAATAATAATAATAATAATAATAATAATAATAATAATAATAATAATATTTACTCACCCATTTCTTTAAGATGGAAATAAACTTTTTGGGAAAAAGAATTGAGGTTAAAAATTAAGATTCTTGTTTGACCAAACCATCATCTTCCTATCAAAACCCGATTCTGCTATTCTCTATAAAAATAGCTGACACCATTATTTTTGGATAAGGAAGGAAATTTTAGGTTAACTTTGGTTTTTTAGCGGTCCAATAGTCATTATATACATAGTTGTATCATGGGTGAAAAATATGTTCAAGAATACGACAAAAAAATATTTTTTTAAGTGTTTATTTATTTTAAAATTGATATATCAAAATAATTTAAAAAATTTAACAATAATTAATTTAAAAAAAAAATTCTTAAGAAATATAATTAAAGTGGAAAAACAAACATGGCCAAAACAGTGCGATGAGACGCACGTCCCGTCGCACAAACGTGCAGTGGCTTTTCGGGTTTCTCCAAGATAGGAGAGAGCTTTTGTGAATTGAGAACCCCACTCGTCATTCTTTTGTTCACTTTTATTATATAAAAAAAACGTGGAAAGATCATGGTCGTCCGATGAAGATAAGGAAGTAGGTTCACAACCGTTGCACTGATCCCCTAGGTCCCAGCCCTTGATCTCATTATCTTAAGGTAGACCAATCCACACCGACACAAAAACCCAAACAATATCCAACTGCCTGATCAAGTCCAAGTTGATCCCATCATCGATCAAGTCAGTTAAGCATAGATTCATCCACACCTGATCAAACTTCTCTTAGATTCCAGTCATCCGTTTTAAATGAGCAGTAGATCTCGGTCGTTGATCCAGTAGCTACACATATTTCACCCGCACCTAATCACTACCCCCAAACCAACCACATTCATTATTGACCACAAGAAATGCTAAACCACTTGGGAGATTAGTGTGATTACTATTTTGTTTTTATCGATAAAAAATAATTCTTTCATTTAGGAGCTTTTTGGTATTTCTCTGGCTTATTTATTATTAAAAAATCATTTGAAGATGTATGAGTTTTTTTTTTTTCAAATTTGTAACGCAGTAAAAATATTTTTTTTACACTTAAAGGTTAACAAAAATTTTAAATCGATGATCAAGAGCTTTTTTTTATTTTTTTAAAAGATTCGTAATAATAAAAATACTATTTTACTTTAGTATTAGAAAAATATTGAATTATTGGATAAAGATTTTCAGATTTTTTTATTTTTTATGTATAGTGAAAGAATAAATTTAACCTTAAAAAAATATTAAAATTTTTTTTTAGGGGTATTTTGGTATTTTAATAGGGATTGTTTTTAGAGTTCAGAGGGGGCATGAGAGGGTGTTTTGATTTTTTCATATTTTTTAAATGTTTTTAAACCAAAAAGTTGTTGGCGGGTTGTGAACATGTGCCATCGATTTGGAGACATTTTTGTCATAAAAGTAGTACATGGAACACCATATAGTGGCCAAATCTGGTCATGTGCTATCTTTCTTGATGTGCCTCTTTGTGCATTTAACTTATCTTAGTAACTTGGTATGGTATGATTAAGGGTTTTTTAGTTTTAGGTCGACTGAGTTTTTGGTTTCAGTAGAACTGATAATGGTTTTTTGTATTTGTTTTCCTAGTCTAGTGAGTTATTTTCCTAAGGTGTCGAGGTTGGTATTGATAAAGTTGTTTTGTTGGATGATATGTTTAATGTTTGTAAATGTGTCATAACGAGGTATTTTGTAAGGGAAACATCTACAATTTTATTCTTTGTGGGTTAGTTGAATGTTTCTTAAGGGTGGATGGACAAACTCAACTAAGGTCCACTAGTAACGTTTCATATTGGTGTTGTGGATCTAATTGTAATATGACATGCATGTTTGATGGATGCAAGTGAGTATATAATATGATGATCAGATGCATAATATAATTCAAACTAATCAAATAATAAAATTTGTATATTATTAAATTCAATGAAATCGTAAAATTACTTTTGTATGTCATGTTTTTGCCAGAGGAAGTTTTTGAACAACCAAAATCTCTTCTCAAAATTGTGATCACCATAAAAATCATTTTTGAAATGAGTTTTATCTAGAACAAAATATTTTTTTTGAAGTCAAAACATTCAGCTCGTTTTGGAGATTTTAGGTGATAATGGAGAAGGTTGGAGATGTTAAAGGTGATTATTGATTAGTGTTGGTGTATAAGGGTTTTGATATTCTTGTAGTGTAATCTGCAGAAGGGATATTTGATGTAGATTTTCTAGAAGGATTTGTATGATATGGAATATTTAATAGAGAAGGAATTATGAAAACTCTTCCTAGATCTAATAGTACTAGAAAAGGACTCATATAAGAATCTCTCGCTTGCAAATTGTTGGTGGAAAGATAATTTAACTTTGCCATCATAATATTAGGTTATGTTTTTTATTTGTACATTTAGTTGTGATGGTTTTTCTGGTTGGGTTGCACCTTTAAGGATCCAATCTTTTTGGAGGGTTATATCTCTCTATTGTATTGCCTTTGGGACAACAATGTTTGAAAGGGATAAATCTATTTGGAGGAGGAATGTTTCATTTTTCTGGGACTGGAATTGTGTTTACTGGGAAAAAGGTTGAAAATATGGCTTTATAATGGATTTTGAATATAAGAGCAACAAGATTTAATCCTTCAAGCCTATTGTAGTTTTGAGTTTTTATTTGTGGTAGCATACTTTGTAGAATGTTCTTGTCTTTGAGGGATATGGTTAGATTTGGATACTAGTCAAATGAAATCGGACCATTGCAAAGGCTAGATTCAATAGAACTTAGTTGTGAGTTTTCGAAGTTTTGAAATTTAACATCTTAGAGGACAGCTAGAATGGAGGTGTTTAAGCCTTTTTTGTAAGAGGTTTTATCTCATTTTGGACTAGGGCGACATGAATATATTTGTAGTTATGGGCTAGGTGTTTTTGTAAGGATTTTCAGGAGAGGAGTTGGATAGTTTCAAAAGGTTTTATAAGCTAAATATCTTTATTTTCAGTTTTGATTATAAAATCTATTTTGAAAAGATCAAAAATAGAGTTTTAATATATATGTGTTTTTGAAACCTTTGGAATTTCCCAATCATCAATGTTTTTTTTTTTTTTTTTTTTTTGTAAAATCCTCAATTATTATTTCTTCACTTTGTACAATCTGTTTACTTTTAGAAGTCTCAAAGGTAAAGAAAAGCTAAAATAGAATTACATCTATAAAAATCAAAATTCATAGTTTGAAAAGATAGATTAGAAAATAGGCTGCAAGTTATATTTATTTATTGCCCTAATCACTCAATGAGATTTACACCATTTATTAGCATTCACCTAGGTTATAATGGTCTCTCTTATCTCTTGGGTCTCTTAAATATAAACTAAATAAACATAATAATACATAATAGGAAAAAAATAAGGTTAACTAATGACAATATTTATTTTCCCAAAAATGTTTATACATTGTCTTCTCATGTTGGAAGGAACTTGTCTTAAAGATCAAAGCTCACTAAAAAATTGTCATCCATTATGAATTTTTTTATATGTGGTCTACCTCATCACACTTTTATGTGAACCATCATATCATAGGTTCATAACCCATCGTAAATCCCTAACACTTTTATGTGAACCATCATATCATAGGTTCATAACCCATCGTAAATCCCTAACACAATACTTATGTGCATGACACTTTATTTTGGGTTCCACCAACAAGAATTCCAATAATAGCAACTAATACAAATGGAAAAACTACTATAATTCTTAACATCTTCTTCTCAAAAACCAACAACACTATAATTATAAGAAAACACCCAATTACTAGTAATCTTTGACTTTTGATACCAACTAACATACACGATAACAAAGATAACAAGATTTGTTATAAGTTAAAAACCATAAAAACTAAGAACATCATAATTATAGGGAGACATCCAAAATTTATAATTTGTATTCATCTTAGTCTCACTTGTCAAAAAGCTATTACAACCTTTTATATAAAAAAAACCCCTAGAAAACCCTAATAATATTTAATATTTAATATAAAATATAAAATAGGAAAACATTCCTTCAAATAATAAAAAAAGCATAATATTACATAAAAAAGGAAAAAATAGCATATTTCTTTTAATATTATTTAATAAAATCAAATTCATTTTTTACATTTATTTAATAGGATTATAACATATTTCTTTTAATATATATATGGTAGCTGCATTAGGACTCTCTAGATCAAATATATGAAATCATTACAACTCCAACATAATTTACCATTTTCTGTCAAGTGGGGTGACAAGCAGGCCAGCTCGTGTAATGACTGAGCTTTACCATTTTCCTCTTCGTTACAAATCCCTTCCTCCTTGGCTTTTCCCTCCATGTTTTGATCAGCATTTATCTTTATCTTTTCGAGAAGCTAGGGGACAACCCAAGCCTTTATAAATAAATAAATAAATTAATTAATGTCCAAATACAAAAGTCGTAGAAGAATGAAATGTGCTTGATACGGACACCAATTCCCTGTATCCACCATGAACTTCCAACACGCCACCCACAACATAGTCAACTGTTTAGACCATGATTGAGGTATTGTTTTATAATACCTTGACCGTTAGTTTTTATATAAAAACAATATATTTTAAATATAAATACATCAACACAAACTAAAAACACTAAAAAAAACTTATTTTCAAGCTAAAAAATAAGAAGAAGATTCAAAGAATCTCGAAGAAATACGATGATCATTATATATTTATATAATCGTTAATTTTAGAATTTATAAAATTAGTTGAGATATATCTAATCTGACCCAAAAACCCATGTTAATAAAAAAAACTATTACTGAAGAAAGCAGAAAAAACACTAACATAAATTAATTCGATTTTTTTCACAAAAATAAAAGATTTATACCGCCCTGCTATACCATGCACAAGCAAAATATCAAACATGTTCATCTCAAAAACTCTGACGTAAGCCCACCCTTTCCTGATGTTAAGGGTCATCTGTCTGTCTTATAATTAAAACTCCTTTTCTATTCCCATGAAGAGAAAAAGTTTCTTGCTGTATTTTGTCTGTCATTGTATTATATAAGGAGCCGTCGAGCAGTCTCTACTTTACAGGATCATACCTTCTGATTCAGCACAGGAAAAAGAGTATCTTCAGCTCTATATCAATGGCAGCACGTGATCTTCTCTTGGCCTCACTTGTTCTCTCGTGCTCTCTACTGCCTTGCTATGGAGATGTTCTCTTCTCTTCTCTGCAGAGAAATTTTGTCGTCACGGCTTCGCCCGCACCAGGACAAGGTAACGCAGCCCGAAGAACTGCCTTCTTCTTCGTTCTTTCTGACTTTCAACTTCTTAGTGCTCACAGCCCATCTTCTCTGTACTCTGATTTAGATAAATCACAATATAACTTTTAGCTTTTAATTGTTGTTCATATCTAAACTTAAAGTGTTTAATTAAAATTGTGGTTAAGTATGAAGTTTATTGAAGATCGAGAGTTCATATATATGTCATTTGATGATGGAAAACTGATGAAAAATGAAATTTGCAGTATTGAAAGGTGGTGTCGACAAAATCACTGTGATATGGGGGCTGAACCAAACCCTCCCCGCCGGGACTGACTCAGCCTACAAGAGCGTCAAGGTCAAGCTATGCTACGCGCCTGTAAGCCAAGCAGACCGCGGCTGGAGAAAAACTAAAGACAGCATGAAGAAGGACAAGACTTGCCCGTATAAGATCGTTGACAGGCCTTACAATTCTGCCAACAAGACCTCCCAATCCGTCGAATGGACTGTTAAACGCGACGTGCCCACCGCCACGTACTTCGTACGTGTCTATGCCTTCGACGCGGATGAGAACGAGGTGGCTTACGGGCAAACAACTGATGCACACAAGACCACAACCCTGATTCAGGTGGAAGCCATCTCCGGCCGCCACAAGACAATGGATATCTGCTCAATTTTCTTTAGTGCCTTCTCTGTTCTGTCATTGGCTGGTTTCTTCTACATTGAGAAGAGAAAGGGAAAGAGGTCTCAGTGAAGTGAAGAGGGCAGCAGACATCGTTTCAGACAATAAGTCCATTTAGTATTGGGTGTCATGTTTTGTTTTCTTAAATCTGTGTTAAGCTTTTTATATTTGTGATCACATTTACTTTCTGCAAGCAATGAATCATCTTTGGCATCATCCTAAATATTAAATTATTTATTCTGGTAATACCTCCAATAAATCTGGAGATGACAGAGGAAGTTTTTTTTTTTGGTAATAAATGACAGAGGAAGTTGACTTCTTAAAATAAGCACCAATAAAGATCTTACCCCTCCCGATTGGCATTGGCTATGTATTCAACGAGAAACTCCGGTAACCTAATAAGTGGGTGTTTGTTTTTGTGGTGCAACTAGAGGTTGCAAAAAAGCTTTATAATCTAGTGTTTGATTAATTTTGAAAAACATAAATTTTGTTTTAGATGATATTTTATCATATGTTGTTCCGGGATCGTAGAGGTCTTTATATATGAATTTAGTTCGTGATGAAATTACAAGTAGTTTGATGGGAGAATAAAAACAAGTGTCTAATTTACTTGAATTATTAATTATATTTTAATATTATGGTTATTAAATATTTAAAAAACAATACACACACACACACTTTAAAGTAATTTCACATGTTGACAACAATATGAAAAGCTTGACAACCAAACATGTGAAACTGTTTATCATTAACCTCAAACCCAACCACAGTTTTAACCATACACTTCAAAAATTGTTTTGAACCGCAACTAAAAGTATTTTTCATGAAACTGTTTTTTTAGCAAAAACAATACCAAACACAACAAGGCATGCACGACCGTGACAAATAAACATAAGCAAATGATAGCAAGCAACAGAAACTTGATTATTAATTTTCCAATGCGGATAATACAATGTACAGAATGAATGGCAGTTTTACGAAATAAATTGTTGAATTTACTGGTGTTCTCTCAGGTCAGGTTAAGAATTAAAATACATTTCAGTGTTCTGCATCCTGTCGGCACCAAAAAGCAGCAGCCTGTCGTCATAAACATCAATGTGTCCGTACGCATCCGTGTCAGGAGGGCACTCCAGGGCTGCTTCGAAGGACCTGTGGTGTACTCCATGGGAATCAATGGAATACCCACCTCTGTGATCATGTCCAGAAAGGCAAGCCTTGACACAGTTGTACTGGTGAATTATGTTCATTACTTCATCATAGTTCCATAGAAGTGCTTCTTGATCTGAGGCAACATCATCAAAAGGAAGATGACAGCAAACGATCACTTTCTGCTTCAGCTTCGTTGCATCCTGAAGTGTGCCATCCAACCATTCAAGCTGTTCTCTCCCGACAGCTCCATTGAACATCACAAATCTCCTGTCGAGGCCCTGCAGTCCTTCTGGGCTGTTTTTATCTGAATTAGGGTTCTTCTTTTCAAGAAATTCTAGTGCTTTTAAGGTTTTAGGATGACCTTGAGGCCATCCAATTGCACTGATATCATATCCATCCAGTACGACGATTCTGTATTCTGGACTAGGTGAAAAATCATAGTAGGCAAGGCCATTGACACCTGGAATCTTCAATAGTGGCAGTAGTTTGTCACGGGGAAGATTGTAGAGACAGTGATTGCCAATCAAGTGATAAACAGGACGATTGCTTTTCTGGAATTCATAATTTACTTTCTTTACAGCATCTAGAGATTGGCCTGGAGGACATTTCCCATCCACAATATCCCCAAAGTTGATCACAAAGTTAAGATCCTGGTGGCTATTCCACTCTTGTATTGCCCTTTGCAATACATGGATGCTATGTCGATAATACCTGGGAACACCATGGAATGAATGACCATCAGGAATATCAGCATACTGGACATCAGAGATTATGCCAAATGAAAAAAGAGGTTTCTTCCCAGGTGGACTTGCCAATCCATTTGTTAACCCCATTACATCTCCAGGACAGATACCCTGTCAAAGGAAAAGATGATTTAGAGAGAATGGAATGAGTATGGGTAAGGAGGAATCTCGTATATAGTAAATGTGCTACACATCAGGGTTGTGATGCATGTGTTTTCCACAGGATCAAAATCATCCAGACATAGAATATATTTTGGGTATATGCTTATCCTATCCATGAAATTTCATGATGCATTTGCAAAGAAAAAGACATGTTTAATATATATTGGGAGTTAATTCTATCCCTAAAGGAATTATCATAGGTAAAGAAGAAAAGGAATTGAACCACCATAGCTGTGCATACAAAAACCAGTATTGCTAAAGCACGCTCAACAGGACTTGAGTCCACCATTGTGATCATTGTAAGAGAATTCAGTATGTAACAGACAATAGAGATGTAGGAGATCTTTCACTTAATTCCCCCCCTTTACAGAACCAGGCAACACTCTTGAATCTTGCAAAAATCAGCAATGCAAACTGCTGTTTAAAAGATTCTCAGGTATGCAGAATTAAATACTTCAAAAAAAACACATGTCCAGAGAATATAAAAACTAGCTTGTTAAATCATTTTTCCCATTGCCAAAGGAAAATATGACTACATAGTGGAAGATTTATATGAACATACTACCCAGAGAAACAGTGTAGTTGAAAATATTATAAAATCAATAATAATCTGATCAAAGAATTTTCTATCCTGGATAGGATTTCTATAGAAATATCATAGTATAAGAAGTCAATTCCATTGGATACAAAATGTCATATGCCTAAAAACCTAAAACACAAAATTGGGGCATGCATTTAGCATTTTTTTTTCTTTTCTTTGAAGGGCATTCAAATGCTTAAATCAGGAATAAAAGACCATTATGTCTCTCAGGAAAAGCTACATGCTTTTATTGGAAATGCAAAAATGCACCCTGCAAACACAATTTTATGACCTCTCATACAACTAAATGGTTCTCAAATAATTCACTCTTATTGTGAGTAATCAAAAGTTCCAGTAGAAGAAAAACTGCTGATTAACTTGTAATTTCATACAATAAGCCCACACATTATTAGCTACACGCATTTCAGCAAACACTCTCTTTTTTACTAACGTCTGAACAAGAGCCAAATATGGTATGATCAATATCTTATAAACTAAACTAAATCCTGTTCATAGTTCTCAAATATTGAGTAAAAACATTTACAGGATTATACACACCTACACAATTAATGATAATACCATAGAGTTTTGAGCTTTACGAAAAACATGCACCACAACCACACACACCCTAAGCCTAACCAGCCATAAGATGAACAGTGACAGTTCAAACAGATGATGGAGATTTGGCCTTTGAACAAGAGGAGCCAATTCTGAGTTAATGAAATCTGCATAATGCAGGATTTAACACCGGTAGATACATAAAAGAATGATCCATATGAAACCATTGAATTGATCCTCTAACTAACCCAATGCAAGTTTTCTTAGAAGAAATTTGCAGGTTTTACGACTAAAGGCACTAGTTAAACTAACAATTTTCCCATTCGTTTATTTGGTTTCATTTTTCTTCAAACAGAGACTGAGTGAAGATGATGAGCAATAACAGCAGTTAAGGACAAAAAAGTTCGCCTAGATTTCCTAATCCAGCACACACTAAAATTTATAATATCTAACTGCATACTCGATAGCAATCAGACAGACAGAGATGCAAACATTAAAAACAGCTTTAGAAAGGAATTAACAGCATAAGAACTGAACTGCACCAAGACTCTAATCAAATAAAAAATCCATTCTTTGTCAATACCGAAAGAGAATCAAAAGCAGATTTGGGACTTAAATATGCTGCTATTTCCATGAAAATTCTAACCATAAACTACACTGAAAACCCAAACCAAAACACAAAATGAAAATAAAAATAAGCATAAATTAATAACAATTACACCATAAGAGTTATACATTATCCATATAAACAGCATCCACTGACTTAAGATAAATAAACCCAGAATTTAATTTTTCTTACGCTGTTCACCATAGCAGTAATCAATGAGAAATATAAAAATTCTTTCGCTAATTATGAGATCCCAGAAACAGTATTGGCTTCCTGTTTCATCAAAGTAAACAAAACTCAAAAATAAAATCACAGAAAGTCAAGAACACATCCATTCATTATGGATAGATTAAAAACAAACTAAAAGAAAAGAGATGTGATATTGTTGGTTGCTTACGTTTGTTTGTCGGTGGCAGATCAGAGACAGGGACAGATACAGAGCAGTGATGGAACGAGGAGGGTTAGTTTGTTTGGAACGCAAGAAACAACTAGATGGATTTGGACATGAAGAGAGGTTCGTTCGTCTGGAACAAGGCGGTGACTTTTTCGTGGTTGCTTGTATTAATTTGACCGACAATTGTGACCTTGTGAGTGCTTGTCCAAGAGAATCCACCATTGGTAACGTGACAAATGGTGTAGTCTCAGCCTCCTGGACATAGCTTTCGTTAGAAGTTTGTCATATGCCCCGCAATAATTATAGTTATTCCGATTTATATATATATATATATAATCAATCATTTAATAATTTATTTGTGTGTTGTTGTAATCATAATAATTATGTCTATGTAAATAGAAATATTAACAAATCTTATACGTATAAAATATCTAATCTATGTTCTTTTCTCTATCAATTTTTAAATTTCTTTTATTCATTAAAAATCGGATTTTAAAATTTCTAACTATAAGATAAATTAAAAACTATATATTTTTAAAAATAAAATATATGATATATATTTTCGTATTTTATTGATTTATATTAGTTTTAATATGTAAATCTTCTTAACTCTTAAAAATTATTAGTGTATCATTTGGTTTCATAATTTTATGGAAAAAAAGAGGTTTATTGAAAATATAGATTACCTCCGAAACTTGAGTTTGAGTCATTCTTACATGTTTGACAGTGTAATTAATATTAATTTTAAAGTGTATTTTGTTTAAAAATATATTAAAATAATAATTTATTTATTTTTTAAAAAATATTTTTGACATCAGCTTATCAGAATGATCTGAAACAACAAAAACAAATTATTTAATTTAAAATAAAAAATTTGAATTTATAAAAAAAACGAGGCAATGTTAAACAATCACAGATATAACAAAAATGTCTCATGCAAGGTTGTCAATTCCGTTTTAGTTGGTGCTTTGTTTTTTTCAATTGGAATAGAATATTTCGGTTTCGGAGCGTTTCGGCACTCCGTTTTGGGGATGTACTGTTTATGTGTGTGTGTGTGTGTGATTAAATATATTAATTCAAAAAAAAATTAGTTCAAATCCAAAAAAAATTATTTAGAATTGTGCAATTTAAATTTCAAACATAGATAAGAAAAAAAGAGTTGAACAAATATAACTCGACCGACTTGATGAGTTCAAAAATAACATGAAAGAATAAAAAATATGTAGTTTTATTAAAAAAATCAAGCTGATATCTTAAAAAAATATTGAAACAAACGATATATTGAATTAAATTGGGCCAACCAGGTTAACTTTTCAAATGTGTTATCACCGCGATGTGATGAGACGTTCCTGATGGTAGCTGTATAATTAATTACTAGAGGTTGCAAAAAAGCTTTATAATCTAGTGTTTGATTAATTTTGAAAAACATAAATTTTGTTTTAGATGATATTTTATCATATGTTGTTCCGGGATCGTAGAGGTCTTTATATATGAATTTAGTTCGTGATGAAATTACAGGTAGTTTGATGGGAGAATAAAAACAAGTGTCTAATTTACTTGAATTATTAATTATATTTTAATATTATGGTTATTAAATATTTAAAAAACAATACACACACACACACTTTAAAGTAATTTCACATGTTGACAACAATATGAAAAGCTTGACAACCAAACATGTGAAACTATTTATCATTAACCTCAAACCCAATCACAGTTTTAACCATACACTTCAAAAATTGTTTTGAACCGCAACTAAAAATACTTTTCATGAAACTGGTTTTTTAGCAAAAACAATACCAAACACAACAAGGCATGCACAACCGTGACAAATAAACATAAGCAAATGATAGCAAGCAACAGAAACTTGATTATTAATTTTCCAATGCGGATAATACAATGTACAGAATGAATGGCAGTTTTACGAAATAAATTGTTGAATTTACTGGTGTTCTCTCAGGTCAGGTTAAGAATTAAAATACATTTCAGTGTTCTGCATCCTGTCGGCACCAAAAAGCAGCAGCCTGTCGTCATAAACATCAATGTGTCCGTACGCATCCGTGTCAGGAGGGCACTCCAGGGCTGCTTCGAAGGACCTGTGGTGTACTCCATGGGAATCAATGGAATACCCACCTCTGTGATCATGTCCAGAAAGGCAAGCCTTGACACAGTTGTACTGGTGAATTATGTTCATTACTTCATCATAGTTCCATAGAAGTGCTTCTTGATCTGAGGCAACATCATCAAAAGGAAGATGACAGCAAACGATCACTTTCTGCTTCAGCTTCGTTGCATCCTGAAGTGTGCCATCCAACCATTCAAGCTGTTCTCTCCCGACAGCTCCATTGAACATCACAAATCTCCTGTCGAGGCCCTGCAGTCCTTCTGGGCTGTTTTTATCTGAATTAGGGTTCTTCTTTTCAAGAAATTCTAGTGCTTTTAAGGTTTTAGGATGACCTTGAGGCCATCCAATTGCACTGATATCATATCCATCCAGCACGACGATTCTGTATTCTGGACTGGGTGAAAAGTCATAGTAGGCAAGGCCATTGAGACCTGGAATCTTCAATAGTGGCAGTAGTTTGTCACGGGGAAGATTGTAGAGACAGTGATTGCCAATCAAGTGATAAACAGGACGATTGCTTTTCTGGAATTCATAATTTACTTTCTTTACAGCATCTAGAGATTGGCCTGGAGGGCATTTCCCATCCACAATATCCCCAAAGTTGATCACAAAGTTAAGATCCTGGTGGCTATTCCATCCATGTATTGCCCTTTGCAATACATGGATGCTATGTCGATAATACCTGGGAACACCATGGAATGAATGACCATCAGGAATATCAGCATACTGGACATCAGAGATTATGCCAAATGAAAAAAGAGGTTTCTTCCCAGGTGGACTTGCCAATCCATTTGTTAACCCCATTACATCTCCAGGACAGATACCCTGTCAGAGGAAAAGATGATTTAGAGAGAATGGAATGAGTATGGGTAAGAAGGAATCTCATAGTAAATGTGCTACACATCAGGGTTGTGATGCATGTGTTTTCCACAGGATCAAAATGATCCAGACATAGAATATATTTTGGGAAGGTGGTCAACCATGAAATATATAATCCAACCATGTGGTATATGCTTATCCTATCCATGAAATTTCATGATGCATTTGCAAAGAAAAAGACATGTTTAATATATATTGGGAGTTAATTCTATCCCTAAAGGAATTATCATAGGTAAAGAAGAAAAAGAATTGAACCACCATAGCTGTGCATACAAAAACCAGTATTGCTAAAGCACGCTCAACAGGACTTGAGTCCACCATTGTAATCATTGTATGAGAATTCAGTCTCTCACAGACAATAGAGATGTAGGAGATCTTTCACTTGATTTTTCCCCCTTCTTTGGGTCACTAGAACTCAAAGAAATTTTTTTTACAGAACCAGGCAACACTCTTGAATCTTGCAAAAAGCAGCAATGCAAACTTCTGTTTTAAAGATTCTCAGGTATGCAGAATTAAATACTTAAAAAAAAACACATGTCCAGAAAATATAAAAACTAGCTTGTTAAATCATTTTTCCCATTGCCAAAGGAAAATATGACTACATAGTGGAAGATTTATATGAACATACTACCCAGAGAAACAGTGTAATGGAAAATATTATAAAATCAATAATAATCTGATCAAAGAATTTTCTATCCTGGATAGGATTTCTATAGAAATATCATAGTACTTGGGGCATGCATTTAGCATTTTTATTCCTTTCTTTGAAGGGCATTCAAATGTTTAAATCAGGAAGAAAAGACCATTATGTCTCTCAGGAAAAGCTACATGCTTTTATTGGAAATGCAAAAATGCACCCTGCAAACACAATTTTATGACCTCTCATACAACTAAATGGTTCTCAGATAATTCACTCTTATTGTGAGTAATAAAAAGTTCCAGTAGAAGAAAAACTGCTGATTAACTTGTAATTACATACAATAAGCCCACACATTATTAGCTACACGTATTACAGCAAACACACTTTTTACTAACATCTTAACAAGAGCCAAATATGGTATGATCAATATCTTATAAACTAAACTAAATCCTGTTCATAGTTCTCAAATATTGAGTAAAAACATTTACAGGATTATACACACCTACACAATTAATGATATTACCATAGAGTTTTGAGCTTTACGAAAAACAGGCACCACAACCACACACACACTAAGCCTAATCAACCATAAGATGAACAGTGACAGTACAAACAGATGATGGAGATTGGCCTTTGAACAAGAGGAGCCAGTTATGAGTTATTGAAATCTGCACAATGCAGGATTTAACACCGGTAGATACATAAAAGAATGATCCATATGAAACCATTGAATTGATCCTCTAACTAACCCAATGCAAGTTTTCTTAGAAGAAATTTGCAGGTTTTACGACTAAAGGCACTAGTTAAACTAACAATTTTCCCATTCGTTTATTTGGTTTCATTTTTCTTCAAACAGAGACTGAGTGAAGATGATGAGCAATAACAGCAGTTAAGGACAAAAAAGTTCGCCTAGATTTCCTAATCCAGCACACACTAAAATATATAATATCTAACTGCATACTCGGTAGAAATCAGACAGACAGTGATGCAGACATTAAAGACAGATTTAGAAAGGAATTGATAGCATACGAACTGAACTGCACCATGACTCTAATCAAATAAAAAATCCATTCTTTGTCAATACCAAAAGAAAAATCAAAAGCAGATTTGGGACTTAAATATGCTGCTATTTCCATGAAAATTCTAACCATAAACTACACTGAAAACCCAAACCAAAACACAAAATGAAAATAAAAATAAGCATAAATTAATAGCAATCACACCATAATATGTTATACATTATCCATATAAACAGCATCCACTGGCTTAAGATAAATAAACCCAGAATTTAATTTTTCTTACGCTGTTCCCCATAGCAGTAATCATTGAGAAATATAAAAATTCTTTCGCTAATTATGAGATCCCAGAAACAGTGTTGGCTTCCTGTTTCATCAAAGTAAACAAAACTCAAAAATAAAATCACAAAAAAAGTCAAGAACACATCCATTCATTATGGATAGATTAAAAACAAACTAAAAGAAAAGAGATGTGATATTGTTGGTTGCTTACGTTTGTTTGTCGGTGGCAGATCAGAGACAGGGACAGATACAGAGCAGTGATGGAACGAGGAGGGTTAGTTTGTTTGGAACGCAAGAAACAACTAGATGGATTTGGACATGAAGAGAGGTTCGTTCGTCTGGAACAAGGCGGTGACTTTTTCGTGGTTGCTGTATTAATTTGACCGACAATTGTGACCTTGTGAGTGCTTGTCCAAGAGAATCCACCATTGGTAACGTGACAAATGGTGTAGTCTCAGCCTCCTGGACATAGCTTTCGTTAGAAGTTTGTCATATGTCCCGCAATAATTATAGTTATTCCGATTTATATATATATAATCAATCATTTAATAATTTATTTGTGTGTTGTTGTAATCATAATAATTATGTCTATGTAAATAGAAATATTAACAAATCTTGTACGTGTAAAATATCTAATCTATGTTCTTTTCTCTATCAATTTTTAAATTTCTTTTATTCATTAAAAATCGGATTTAAAATTTCAATAAAAAATAAATTAAAACTATATATTTTTTAAAATAAAATATATGATATATATTTTCGTATTTTATTGATTTATATTAGTTTTAATATGTAAATCTTCTTAACTCTTAAAAATTATTAGTGTATCATTTGGTTTCATAATTTTATGAAAAAAAAAGAACTTTATTGAAAATATAGATTACCCCCAAAACTTGAGTCTGAGTCATTCTTACATGTTTGACAGTGTAATTAATATTAATTTTAAAGTGTGTTTTGTTTAGAAATATTTTAAAATAATAATTTATTTATTTTTTAAAAAATATTTTTGACATTAGCTTATTAAAATGATCTGAAACACCAAAATAAATTATTTAATTTAAAATAAAAAAAATTAATTTATAAAAAAACGAGGCAATGTTAAACAATCACAGATATAAAAAGAATGTCTTATGCAAGGTTGTCAATTTCGTTTTAGTTGGTGTTTTGTTTTTCAATTGGAATAGAATATTTCAGTTTCAGAGCTTTTCGTCACTCCGTTTTGGGGATGTCGTTTTTTCAATTGGAATAGAATATTTTGGTTTCAAAGTGTTTCGGCACTCTGTTTTGGGGATGTACTGTTTTAGAATAGTTCAAAAAAAAAGTTCAAATCCAAAAAAAATATATATTTAGAATTGTGCTTTTTAAATTTCAAACATAGGTAAAAAAAAAGAGTTGAATAAATATAACTCGACTGACTTGATGAGTTCAAAAATAACATGAAAGAATAAAAAATATATAGTTTTATTAAAAAAAAATAAGCTGATATCTTAAAAAATATTGAAACAACAATATATTGAATTAAATCGGGCCAACCAGGTTAACTTTTCAAATGTGTTATCATCGTTATAAGACCATGATAACCTTAAATAAAACAAATTGTATCAAATTATAAAGTTCAATTCATAATATCTCGTTGTTGAATAATGAAATTGAGAAAAAAATTAATCTAAAAATACACAATAAAATGATTTTTCTTAACAAAATTATGAACATGTATAATTTTACGAGAATGTCATCATCAATCTTGCAAGGTCATTACATTTTCTGATTGCTCTGAAATTTTAATATAATATATATAAATATATCAAGAGTCCCCTCTTAAAATTTCATCTCAATCTAACGGTCAAATTAAGAGATATGATTGATATTGTAAAATTATTTATTATTTAAAAAAATACTATTTGGCTGGATTAAAACGAGCAGAAGGAAACCAGAGCATTTCGGCCAGAATTTAGGTGAAATTTCTGGAACAAACCAGAATTTTAAACGAGATAAAAATTACACCGTTTTATTTTGTTTTTTTAACCAATACAAAACATTTCTACCGAAACGGAATGATATCAACAACACCAGTCTCATGTGGACAGAAGGGCAGGAGCGTTACATCAATGAGGCTTAAATTGCAATTTCACTGAGTTGCTATGATCCAAACCTAAAGCTACATGAGAGAGGTAAAAGAGAGCTTGAACTGAAATCTCATCTGATTTTTTGTAAGCTACCACCAAGCTATATGAGAGAGGTGGAAAGTGATGATTCTCGTATAACAGAAGCATCAAGAGGGAGAGAGACAAAGCTTGGAATTACAGTTGAACAGGTTTCTGATCTCAAAATTTTCAGGTTTCCCTGTCATAAGATAACCTGGAAGTGTCTGATGTGCAATAGTGTTTAGGTTATTTTGCGCGTATCTCAACTAATATTACAAGTCTTGAAATGAATGGTCATGTAACTCTTCAGTGATCATCATATTAGCAATTATAAAACTCAAATTTAAAACCATAAGTAAAGCAAACCTTTTAATTTTAAGCTCCTACTATTAGAGCACCGACTAGATGTTTCATGTGCTGCGATTTTATTTTTATTTTTATTTTTATGATGGCACACTTTTTCCAGAAGGAAGCTTCCATTTTTTCATGCTTGGTCACAAGCCTCGAGAATTACTTGAGATATAATGTTAGAAGCCAGTTAGATCATGTGAAATTTGACAGAAATCCAGATTGAATCTTCTGCAATTGATTTACTAGGACAATCCCAGCAATAAATTAGGACAAACAAAGATGTTTCATGACTTCCAGAGGAGGCATTTCATGTGTGTTAGTTGTTGGGTTTTAGAAAACACAAACATAAAATTATAAATTTAATTTTTTTAAGAAGTTTCAAAGATTATTTAACTCAGATTTAGATTAGTTTAGGATTTACACAAATATTATCTGAATATCAAATGTTTTTTTTTCTAGTTTTGAATAGTCTCTTAAAACCTTTTAGATGAGATAGATTAATATATCTTTGAGTACAAGCTCTTTTCTTTTGTGTTTCAAGGATAGATTATAACATACCATAAAATATCTAAGTATCTAACATCTAACAACAATTCAATCTTATCAATAATGAGAAATTTTTTAAACACTTTTAGGAGAGAGTGATTACTATGCCTTTGAAAACTAGCTATTTTATTTGTATTTTTAAAATCTATAACATATAAAATAAAAGATATAATATTTTATTTATAGGAAAATTGAAAATCCTGTAAATTACAAAATATCAATTTACCTATTAATAATATCACATATATTAGTTAATGATATTTTTTACGAATTTATCAATGAAATTTGTACTTGTTTTTTAAAGTTTAAAATTATAATCTCCTATCTAAATTACATTCTAATCTCCAATTTCTTAGACTTATTTACAATAAAATCACATTTCATTAATCATCACAGTTTAATTTCTAATTAAAATTTTTTATATTTATATTTCTTAATAAGTTGATCCAAATATAAATTGCAGCCCTCAATAAAATAAGATTAAATAAGTTAAAGACATTAATTTATTATCAATTCAATAATTATTTAATATATATTTAATTATCAATAAAAATATCTAGCAATCTCTCATGATCACTTAAATATTAAGAGCATCATAAGTGATTAATATCTCAATGTAATTTTGTTAAATCATGTTTATTCTCAACACCACATTCATTAATTATTTAAATAAGATTTGAAACTCTTTTTAATTTGCACAAAAAATTATAATCAATGTTATTTGAGAGCATATAACATACTTTTTATAATTTAAATAGAATAACAATGAAAGCCTAATATTTTTATACAAGATAATTTATTAATATTAAATTTACACGGATTATAGGGGGGGAAACTATAATCAGTCTCCAACATTTGTAAAAATTATACTACTGATCTCTTCGATGCTTCTATTCTACAATCCTATCTCATTTTTCAAGTTCAACACCGAACTTGCTTTCTTTTTTGCACAAAATCCAATCAATACGAAGAGAGTTTGTTAGCTTTAATCCTAATCTGAGCCTCAGCATAACGCCCATTCGCCTGAACCCCATCGGAACTAACAATCAGGGATGAAAACGGATCAAAATCCTTCTTCCTATCTCTTTCCGCCACCAATATCCTCACTCTCTTTTGCATACTAACCAAAACATTATGCCAAGTATTCACTCTCGACCTCGCTCCACCATGCAGCCCAATATTCAAAGCTGCCAAATCCTCTGTTGTCACGTTCAAAACCTCCTCCGGCGGCGTCCCATCAAGCACCAAAACTAAACAAGCACAGAAACCTCTTGTAATCTCTGAGTCACTATCAGCCCATAACATTATTTTTCCATATTCGTCTAACTCTACCTCCAACCAGACCTGGGCAGTACACCCCATGACCCGATTGGAATCGACCCGGGAAGAGTCTGGTAGTGGAGCGAGGATGGCTGCATACTGGAGGAGGCGTTTAACAAGGTCGATTGGCTGAGAGAGGGACTCGAACTCGGTGATTAAATGGGGGAGCTTACTTGGGACAAGCTTAGTCGTCAGTGAAGGAGACAAGGTGAATGCTGCGCAGCTGGTCAAACGTTTTGGATTTGAAGGTGGCGAGTGGATGCATTTAAGAGATTTGAAGGAGGAGAAAGAAAGACGTTTGGTGTTTTCGAAGGGGGGGAATGTTTCTTTCTTGGTGGGGTTAGGGCTTGGTGAGATGGTTGTTTTTAAGGAGGAGATTGTTGCAGCTGTGGAGGTGTACATGGTGGCGGTGGTGGCGGTGGCGGGTTCCTGAAGTGTGTGTCAAGAGGAAAGCAGCAGAGAAAGGAGGGGTCTTGTATTATAGTACGAGTAACGCAAGGCCAGAAGCAGAGTCAGAGAGAGAAGCGCTGAACAACCAAGAAAGAAGGCGCGAAACTTTATCAACCCCAAGAAAATAGTAAATAGTAAATAGAGATAAGAATTACTAAAGAATAATTACAATAAAAATATATATATGAGTCAAAACTCACGTGATTCATGTCCCGCGCCATTAACCATCACCCCATTCAGCCCTCCATTTCGTATTATCCACGTCAGCTCCCTGTTTAAAAATGATTATATTATTATCTTAAAATATCTTCAACAACTACTCATATCTGATTTAATTGTCGGAATGAAATGTCTCAAATACAAGTAGAGTAATCATAGTGAGATTTCTGTCTTCATTAATCTATCCTAATTTTTTTAAGATAAAAACAAAAAAGAATTCATTAATAATAATAATAAATTAAATAAATATATGAAAAAAGGTGGTGCAACAATAACAACATCAATATATTTTTATAATAATAAAAAACCATAGCTTATAAAGATAGAGCCATAATGATGAAAATCATCTTTAATAATTCAGGATTGAGAAAAGTGAGGTGTTATTCCATGGAGAGAGAGAGAAGTGAACCTTGGTGGAAGACTAGTGGGGTTGGTTTAGGTTTAGGGTTTGGTGGTGCAAAGATTAATAATTGTTGAAGCTTTAAGCATTGATATTTCGATTTAATAAGACGAGAAAAGACTTTCTCAAATCCCACTTCCATGGCATGTGATATTTCGATGAGATAATTGATTGTGTTATTGACTAGATTGATCAAAAACTTAGGGTCTATGGAGAATTAAAAAGAAGAAATTAGGGTTATTTAATATAAGCTTCAATTTGAGGTCCCTTTTTTTTCAATTAAAAAAATTGTATTGATTAAGGATATATATAAATTGTAACTTTTCAATACTTGGTAGAAAAAGTGCAATTGTTACCAAACATAGTTTAAAATAATTGTCTTTTTGAATTGTATTTGCATGAGAGAGGCTATAGACGGACGTACTCAATTTTGATTCATGAAACTAAATTATTAAGAAAACGAATATCCTCAACGGGTAAAACTCCTCATCATAGATCTCCACATGTTTATATGCAAGGAAAGGCTCATATATCTCCACAAATATATTTGGTTGATTCATTGAATTGACTAGAAAGTCATATAATTCGGTTGGTGTAACCTTAAGTCATGGAGTTAAAGTTGAGATTTGCAAGTTCTTTTTTTTTTTTGTCTGTAGTCCAAATCAAAGAAAAATAAAAAAAGCTGAGAGAGAAGGAAAAGAAAAGGGATTCTATGAAGGTTATCAAATAGGAGTTGAATGGAGAGTGACAAGCAACCACTATTCTTGCCTTCATCGCCCATCGAGAAGGAGATCACAATAATAATAATAATAATAATAATAATAATAGCATAGTTAATTAAAACTGCTGATGAAATAAAATAGTTCACAACAATTATAAAATAATTGAGTTGTTACGTCTAATAATTGAAAAGATTACTTTTATACAGGGTTGTCAATACCGTTCAGTTAGCTTTTATAGCTTTTTGGTTTTCAAAATAATAATATTTAAAAAAAAAATATTAAATGAACAGGGAAAAAGCATAGAAAAAAAATATAATTCAATTTTGTAAATATATAAAACTCTGATTATAATATTAATAGCATAAAAAAAATTAAGTTAGATAAAAGCAAAGACAACAACAAAAAAAAATTAATGATAACCCTGACCCGAGTAAAGGGTGACTCACTCATTTTGTATGGCTACTGTGGTCCACTCATGTCATTATTGGTATACTTATTTTGATCTTGTCAAGAATTATTTTTATATCATGGATGTCCTAGCAGCTCGTGTATATATTAACTAATTTTATAGATTTTAAAGTTAATAACCATATAAATTTTTAATAACCCTGAGATTTGAGATTCGAAGTGATGATTTTTAGAAAATAAAACTAGGACCTGACCAGTTGAGCTGCACTCCTCGGGATTATCATAAAGAATTTTTTGATAATATCATTGATATCATAATCAAAACTTTAACGTGTTCGTTCAGATTAATATGAAATTGAACACGTTATATTAATTCAACTATGTTATTTTACCACTATGTTTTTTTAAATGTGCAAAACAAAAATAAAAACAACCTAAATTAATATGAAATTGACCACGTTATATCTTTTGTGAGTATCCTCATGACTCGTGAGCATAGAGACATAGCTATATACATTTTTTTTATATAATTAACTTGATGATATAAAGAATGAAGTGGCGAATAATAATTAACAATATACTTTTATCAAATAAGGTTTAGCTAGTTATATATGGCTGCTACGGGATCATTTAAGGTTTAGTAAGTGGTTTTTATTATGACAATTAGTGTTATGCAACATATTGAACCGCGTGTCTGAATTTTTTTTTCTTAATACATGATATTTAGTGTTGTAAATGTGTTTTAATTTTTTTTAAATATATGACTTAGATCATGGACATGATTTGGTTAAATAAAATGATCTGATTTTAATTAGATTATAACAATAATAGGTAATGACAACAAATAGATAAAAAAAAAGGGTAATCAAACTTGGGAAAAAATAAATTTTCACAAAGAGAAGATGATGTAACTTTAAGTCCTAATTCATCAAATACAAAAATGATTAACTATGTAAAAATAAAAGGAAAAATCATTGTTTACATTTTTTTTAAACCTTTTATATTTATTTAAAAAATAAATATAGGCCCACCATTTGAATACCTCCCTTTTCAAAGAAGCAAATGGGAAAAAAAGGGAAGTTTAGCCTAGACAAAAGCAGAATGATTTTTTGAAAATAAAAATGGACTAGTTAACTGCTTTGCATAACAAACCATTTGCTCTCAAACAAGTCCCTTATTAATGGAGGTGAATACTCTGGGGAATTTACTATGATTATGTTCTCTAGTCTTTAAATGTTTATTTGTTTTTGTAAAATCTTGCTTGTAACGCCTTAAGTTCATCAGAGACTCATGTTATATGGCTTCAGAATTCACTTCAAATTGTTGCCAACTACACGCATGAAACACCCATGCCTTTGTTCCACTATATACCACAAACATTCAAAATGAACAATAAAATGGTAGTTTTCTCCCTTTCTAATTCCCTTTCTATATCAAAACCTCACAAATGCCCATCTCGACCACCTAAACCCATCCAATCCACCAGATTGTTGATTTCTAACATCCCGATTCATGATACACATAGGATGAGCAGTTATCGTTAATTTCCGATGGGTTACATTTTTTTTCACTGGTATATAATTGATTCCATCTTCATTAGTGAGCAATTATTGTTCTTAAACACACAAATTATTGATCGTTCAGAATTGACAGAATAAAACTGTATTAGGGGCAACCATTAAAAAGGAAAACAAAACGAATGGAACTGCTTAATCAAGAAGAAAAGGTCAAAGAATTGGACGGACTGCTTCCAAATCAACATTATATTTATAATTCTCAACATAATTTCCCTACTGTATACTCTTGGAATTGGGTAAGCAACTTCTAACAATACATTCATACCCAGCATGCACATTTCGCAAGACGCCCCAGCAGCTGTTCCTGACATTTAAGCAGAGGTGCCTGAAATTTATGCCACAGATAATTTACAGAGACCAACCTCTCCAATGGTTGGGGTATAACAGGCAACGCAGATTATTAACGTTAGAACTTCACCGTTGTCAGCTGGATTAGCGCAGCCCCTTGGCATGACCGTTCTATTCCTCACCTCCTAAGCTGAACTTTTGCAAAGAAGGGATGTCTCAGAGCTGCTCGAGCTGTTAACCTGTCCAAGGGATCATATCTAAGCAGTCCTTGCAGGAGATGTATAAGATCTCCAGCAGACTGGTCCACTTGTTGCATTATTAGATTCTGCACAAAAAAAATTAAGGAACAGGGATGGTAAGAATAGAGCAAAGTAAAAAACAGCATTCTCAGCAATTACACATAATATGCGTGCACACAAAAAGGAGAAAAAAACCTGGAGTCGGGGAAGCTTCAAAACAGCTTTCATGCTCTCTCTTGAAGCAGCTCCCTCTGGCCAGTCCAGTCTACCCCTTCTAACATGCTTCCCTGCATGTCGACTATGAAAGCAGAAGAAAAAGGTTAGGAGCAGAAAGCTGAAGTAATAACATGTGATCATACATCAATGTACAGATAAAAATATAACTTACTCCACTCTCTTCAGTATATGCTGTGGTATAGGACCAAGCACACGTTCCATCATTGCAAGATGTTCCAAATTTTCATGTGTTTGAAATAAAGCCTCGCCCTGTTCAACATATGCAAAGTTGTAACAAAATCATTTGCATTTAGCAATAGCAGTGCACAGTAGAAAAGAAGAAAAACTAAGTACAGATACAGAAACATACAGTGCATAACTCCACTAAGATGCAACCAACACTCCATATATCACAAGGATAACTCCATCCAAGTCCTGCAATAATAATATTTGGAAGATGTTATTTAAGGACAAGTAAACATAAAGAAAAGGAAAAAAAAACAGAGAAAACAAGACCAATAATTACCAAGAATAACTTCTGGTGCACGGTAATGCCGTGTTGATACAATGTAGTTCTGATCTTGTCGCTCATAAGTTGTGCTACCAAAATCAATCACCTTAATGGAACTTGATTTTGGGACTCTTTTAAAGTAGGAAATGTCCTTTGGTGATCGAGATGAGTTCTTTGAAAAGCAACATAAGTAAACGACCTTAATAATCCAAGTCATCCAGAAAGAATTGGAGAAGGAGAAAGCATATGCCACATGGAAACTACAGCACAGCAAGAACAAAACATAAATTAACAAGCACAGAAGCTAAGCATTACCTTGTAATCAGGAACTTTTACATAGTCAGAAGAAACTAGGAGTATGTTCTCAGGCTTCAAATCAGTATGTATCATTCGCAGGTCATGCATAACTGCAAGTTTTGAAATGGAGAACCAACATAAGTAAATGAGTCCCATAAATAACCTTACTTAATTTGACCTAACAATGCCTACTCTAAAGATAGACAAATGACAACCAAAATCTGCATAGGTCAGAAATATATTAGTGAGTTTATGTATCTCCATCATAGTTGAGGGTAAACATTAATATTTAAAAAAGACAGAAAAAAGAAAATCAATGCATAAAAAGAAACTAGCTAAAGTAATTACTACACACATGCTACACATTCCAACAGTTGTCTTCCAATCTCACGGACAAGGTCAATGGGAAATGAGCGATAATTGTTTTTGCGAAGAAAATCGTATAAGCTTGGTCCAAGCTTCTCAAATACCTGTTAAAACCATTTACATTCACCCACAAGTTTTAACCCCCATGTTATTTGTGAATTGGGGAAATTAATCCATCACAAACTAATCGTATATACTTACAATACAGATATGGTTACGATAGTCAAACCAGTCCCTTATTTGCACACAACTGCAAGGAATAAACCCATTTAACCATTGACAGAAGCATAAGAGCACAAGTCACATGGACAGGAATGGAAATAGAGCAAGTTAGGACAAGTCAGGGAAACTCACCGGTTGCTCCCTTTATCATGTTTACCAAGATGTTGCAGAACTTCGATTTCTATCATAGCAGCTTCCCTATATTTCTTGATGCCACGTACAATTTTGATGGCAACCATCTCTTTTCTTTCTCTGTCCCAGCATTCCAAAACCTGACCAAAGGTGCCTATACAAGGAAAAGATAGTATAAAGCCACAACGTCTGATGAAGGAGAACTACAACAAGGAATGTGAATTGGTGAAAGACATACCCTCTCCCATTTTGCTGTGTATCTTGTCTGCAACAGTAGAAGCAAGAGAGAGAAAAAAAAAACATGTTTAGAGACTATCACAAGTAACATGTTCAGATAAAATCTCAGTAGAATTACTTCTAATATATCCAAAGACAAGAGTCCTAGCTAGCAACTATGGAATGAGAATTTCAACAACTTGGGATCATGTAAGGTCCTCACTATATTAGAAGAACCTATTCCTTGATAGGACTTCAATGCAGCAATGTTATCAAAGTCAAATTAACTAAAAGACTAATGCTATTGTATCCATAATTGGTGAAAAAAAAGGTCCTCAAAGTCCTACCAGTAGCAAAAGGTTTGCAACTTGAGGACTTGATAAATAAGCCTATTCATTGTATAAGGTATGGGTGGTTAAGTGTAATTACAGCGGGAAGTTAAATTATCTCCAAGCGCAAACATGTAATGACCATCCTTGTCATCTTCCCTCCACGGGGGAGAACCATTTCGAGCCACTCCTTTTACAAACAGAGAACTAGTATGGTCTGAGATTGCTCCAGAAGATGCATAGCTTGCTACATTTCCAACCTCTTGTCCACAAAATATTCCTACCTGGGCCTACACACAGCCATCCATGTATGTACCACTCAATATATTAAAATCAAAACTTTTCACCTGATAACTTCATACACCCTCGGCATCCCCTTTCACTATTTGCCAAAAACTCATTTGTGAGTGTAACATAATATAAAAAAAATGCATATCATATCATATTTCTTGCATAATTAAACAGAAATCTGGATTGAAAAAAAAATCTTACAAAACTGATTATCCATAACACTTGACCCCATTTCCAATCTGACTAATTTGTTGTAAATAAACACAACCTTGAATTAACAAGATCTGAGTTTCTATTGAAAGAAGATTACATAAATTTTCATCATATTAAAAAAAGAATTAATAACAATTAAATACGTTATAAGAAAGAATTATAAGCCATATACAGAAATAATTCAATTGTAACAAAGATCTGCAAAGCTAGAATCTCAAGCAAATAAAAACAAATCGATACAGTTCAAAAATCAAAAGTCAAAGATTCAATCTTTAAAAAGAAAACGAGCCGAGACTAAATTAAAGATCTGTTCAATCCAAAAACTATCAAAAACCATCAGATCTATCAATTTAAGAACAAATAGAAACAGTCAAACGCTGATAATACCTGAGGCACGTCCCAGCCAAAACGCGCTCTCTTCCTTGGTCGATCCAGGTGCGATATGGGAACGAAAGTCACGTGTTCGAACTCCATGATCGAAGAGAAATCCAGAGAAATTTTCACGATTTTTAGTGCGCAGAAAGAAGTCTAGCTAACCCTTACTTTGATGTGGATAATAAATAACGTGGGATGAAGTTGAAGAAAACTTATCGACAACGTGGGTTGATTTGAGTATGCCATGTGTTTGTTGATTCCACGCTACGGTTTGTTGGCAACAGTTAGGATTTAACCGTGGTTGAGTTGAGATAGCTTTTGTTGACCATGACAATTATTTCGAATCGTTATTTTAGCTTTCACAACATGTTGCTTTGTTTTGATGGAAAGAATAACGCGCAGACAGAATTATTTTAGACAGCTGTGATTTATAAAAGAATCTTTAGTTACTATTTTGCAATGCATTTTTAAAATGTTTTTGAAAAAAAATATTTTTATTTTATTTTAAATTAATATATATATATATATATATATATATATAGTTTTAAATCATTTTCATGTGCTGTTGTCAAAAATAATTTTTTAAAAATAATCAAAAAATATTATTTTAATATATTTCTGAATGAAAAATATTTTTAAAAAATATCACCACACTTCCAAACAGATTAAGTTATTTTTTATAATGTTTTTTATTTAAAAAAATATTTTAAAAAATAAGTTTTGATAATTTACAAACACATAAAAATTAATTTAAAATAAAAAAATTCCAAAAGATTGTTCAACCACCATGCCAAACATGTGTCTAGAGTCTAGAGAGGTCATGGTAAAAGCTTGAGCTATTGAGAAAAACTACCCCCAGGTCAAATATTTTTTTCCTAACAAACAGTAGGTTAGCTATTTTTTACAAAAAAAAAATAATTAAATATAGGCTTTCTCAAATATCATAAATTAAAAAATGTATGTACATATCTAATTAAATAAATAAATTATTTTCAACAAATAAAAAAAAGTTATAAGGAATAATTGAAAACGTATATGAAAAAGTCAAGAAACCGATATAAATAAAAATATTTAACATGATGTATATACCCAATTATATTCAATGAATTTATTTATTAAAAATATTTCTTTTATTTAATTAAATAAAAATGCAAAAAGAATCATCGACAAAAAATGCATTTCTATACAAACAAAATTGTAACACAGTTTATCAATATTGAAACCTCATCGACATTCTAAATTGTTGATGATGTTGTCTTGCTTTCCAAAATCAAATCTACTCATATTATTTGATATGACATATATATTTCTAAAATACTTGACTCGTTCTAGAAGAGTTGTTTTTTAATATGTTTTGAGAGTTGACAATGACCCATAACCAAATATTTTTACTATAAAATTCAATGGAATTTATTTTTTTAATTTTTTAAAAATTTAAATTTAACATTAACATATCAAAATACTAAAAAAATCAAAATTTATTAAAAATCCATTGTAATTAAAGTTCAAAACAAGGCTTTAACCACTCTGGTATTAAAGTTTACATATTAATCCAATTAGTCTATCCCTTAAAACAATCATTAAACACTCTTGATAAGTATAGTATTGATTGTAGAAAACCCTAATTGAAAGATGTTTTTTAAATCATCCTATAATGCACACAAAAATTCAAATAGAAGAAAGAAATATTTAAGAAAATGACTTAGAGAAAATTTGAGATAACAGAAAATGACTTAGAGAAAATGCATAATTTGAGGGCGGTGATCAAAGAGACTCGTAGGCTACATCCTCCAATCCCGCTGCTAATTCCATGTGAAGCAAGCCAAGATGTCAAAATAAACGGCTATGATATTGCAGCAGGAACAATGGTGATGATCAATGCCTGGGCAATCGAAAGAGGCCCGACCACATGGGACCAGCCTGAAGTGTACACACCTGAAAGGTTCTTGAATAGCTTTGTAGATTTCAGAGGACATGATTTTCAATTGACTCCTTTCGGAGCAGGTAGGAGAGGTTGCCCAGGAATTTCATTCGCCATGGGAGCTAACGAGCTTGTGTTAGCAAATCTCGTTAACAGGTTTGACTGGGCCTTGCCCGGTGGAGCAAGCGGGGAATGCCGTTGCAACTCCATTTTCTGACTGGAAAAAGATGTCCCGAGGAGGATAAAAAAAACTCGAATGTGTATGCAATGCTTATAGCTTTGTATGCAAATTACATTGAGAAAAACATGGCGATCACAATTTTTTTTTTTATTATTAAGAGTTAAAATTAAAATTTATTAATATTGTAGCCATCATAATATGAGTATTTGTGATAATCTATTTTTAGAATATTTTTTTTATTTAAATTAAAATATTATCATGAGAAATCAATATTGTTAATTAAAAAAGTTTATGTTATATTTTTAAATTTAAATAAGTTTATAACATTAAGTAAATATAAAAAATATAAATAATCTCAATTTTTTTAACTACTAAAGAGTGTTTGGGCGTGTGTGTGTATTATTCATATTTTATCTTCATTGAAAAAACAATTCAAACTTGTGTTGAAAAACTGTGAAAAACATCTAAAATGTTTAGGAAGTATTTTTTTTTTATTGTTGAAATTTGAAATAAGATTAACTATTTTAATTTTATAATGATTAAAAATGTTTTTTTTTTCGTTTTTTATTCAATTTTTATTATTTTTCTATAATTTTTTTTATAAAATTTAAAAATACGTTTTGATTTTAGATAATTCAAAAAAAAAAATTAATAAGATCAAACAATGAATGTGGGCTCCGCAGCACTAAGGCTTAGCGTTAAGGTGTAGAAGCTCAGTGCACCTAGCCTGTGTGCATGCTTGTAGGCCTCGGTGTGCATAAACAATATATGTTTAAATTGTGCTTGAAAAAATATATAAAAATAATATCTTTTAAGTTAAATATAATTTGAAACGTGGCATATATGATTAAGGGTATGTTTGGTATTGCGTTTGTTGTTGTTGTTGTGGTTGAGGTTGAAAAAAAACAGTTTTAAAAAAAGCGTTTCAACAGAAATATTTTTTTTATGAAAATTAAAAGTTATTTATTTTTTTTTACTTTAAATTATTGTTTTTTGCTGGTATTAAAAATAAAATTTTAATATATACAGAAATTATTTTAAAAAATAGTCAGTAAACAATAATGTTTAATCCAGTTCACTCGAATTCCTAGATAACGACACTAATTTTATCATCTCCCCCAGCATTTTCCAACCATAAATCATATTTTCCACGCAGCCACGACATCAAGCAAGATCCAACATTCAGCAACATAGTTCTTGACCTAGTGATTGAAGAGACTTGTTTTCTTATTCTGCACCGGGGTTCAAGTCCCACCATGCACGCTTGTCATCCCCACGGTGCCTTACATGCTCATTGGGTTTGCAAGATGTTCAGTGAGTCCGGGGATTAGTTGTGGTGCGCGTAAGCTGGCTCGGATACCCCGGTTATATATATAAAATAAAGATGCAACATGCACCGCCCAAAATTAAATAAAAATTAATCTAAACACACTTCCTCCAGCTGTGAGAGCATCTGCAGCGGGGAGTGGCATTTTGGAGAGGCAAATCTCTAAAATGACACTTTGAATAATGTATATATGGTTTTTTGTTGATGTGTGCTCCAGTGGTAAAAGACATTTTGGAGAGCTATTTTTTTTATATTATTTTAAATATAATACAATTATTTTGTATGTAGTTTAATTATGCCATTAATTATACAATTAATAGGAATAAGTTATATAATTAAATAATTGCTTCTAAAAAACACTCCAACAATATAATTATTAATTTTATATATAATTTTTTATTTTCTTGTTAAGATATTTTTAAATAAAAACAAAAATAAATATTTTTGATATAGTTATATTATTTTCTAATATATATATATATATATATATATATATATATATATTACATTATTTTCTATATATATTTACATTATTTTTTAATATATATATATATATTAACAAACAACTAAAAGGCGTTGAGGTTTCACTGTTGAGACCACTGTGCACTGTCTCACAATTCACTGTGGATGGTGGCAGTGCACAGACGGAATTGGGCTTGGTCATCCGGCGTTTTGTGTTTAGTTTATGGGGATATTTTTGGTTTTTGGCTTTTTTTTTATTCAGCCGCAATGTGCACAGTGTAATCACGCAAAAGCCCCTCGAAAACGACAAAATAGTGCACAGGGACGAGGGGCGCTGTCGGTTTTTCCCTCCTTCAGTGCACAGTGCACAGACGAGAAAGGGCCTCGAAAACGACAAAACACTGCATAGTAAACGGGGACACAGATGTCCTTTCCCCCTCGGTTTTTTCATAGATCTAGGTTGGGTCAGGGGTGGCTTGGTAATTAGCCTATTTTTTATTATATTCCCGTCTGAACCGCTGGCGCGTCGTCAGGACGCGACAACGGTCCTCAACGCCAACGCGCCCTTCAGGCGGCGCGTGCGGGTCAATGCGGCGGTCAAAAATTGTTCGTCGTCGGTGATTACGGTGCGCCTCCAGGTGCTCTGTCTGCCGTCGCGGCGCGTTCCCATAATCGATGCCCGTGTAAGCGGCGGTGGCCGGTTTTGTAGCGGCTGTCGCTTTTCTCTCTCCTGCGAGCCCAATGTCAGGTCCGGTACCTCATGTTGGTGGTAAGTTAATGTTGGTCTCTGAAGGTTTGATTTCGATTTTTTGTCTGATTTCTTTAATTGAAAGTTTTATTGTTTTCAATTGTGTCCTTCAATTAAAACTAATTATATAAAGCAATTTTAATTCGGTCCCTGTACTTTTGATTTTCAGTTTCTTTTTGGTTCCTTTAATTTTTCCGGTACCGAGGTTTTGTTTTCTGTAATTTCATCCTCCAATTGCAATTGGTAATATATACAAAGTTTGATTTCAGTCCCTCTTCTTCTAAATTTTTTATACAATGACAGCATTTGATAAATATTTAATTTTTCGTCCTCAAATTTTTTTTTTCAATTTTATCCTTCAATTGGAATTAATTTTATATATGTCATTTTTCATTTTTGTCCTTATTCTTTTAATTTTCTATTTGATATTAATTCATATATTCTTTTTTCAATGTTTATTTTTTATTAGTATTTACGCATCTATGCTTTTAGTTTTGGTTCTCAGTGTAACTTTTGTCCATGTATATATAAGTGTATTTAACACAATAATAATAATAATAATAATAATAATCATGATTTAATTATTATTTATTCTTACTCTTTTGTTATTTTTTTTCCCTCCCGATAATTTGATAATTTTTTTTTTTTGCCGGTAATAGCAATGATAATTTTTTTAATTTATTTTTATCTTTTGTTAAAGTTTCTGGGATATTTTTAGTCTTTCATTTATTTTTGTTTCTTTCATTATTAACATAATAATAATTATTATAATAAGAATAATAATAATAATGATTATTATTAATATTATAATAATAGTGATTATGTATGCTATTATTATAATAATAGTGATTATTTATTCTTTCATAATAAGAATAATAATAATAATAATAATAATTTTTAATTGGTTTTTCTTACTTGCTGTTTTGTTCATGCTTTTTATTTTTCCCCTCGGTATAATTTAATATTTTTTTTATTCTAGCGGCAATAATAATTTTAGATGTTAAGACTCCGATGTTGCTATTGTTATAATATTTTAAATTAATATTGCTTCCTTTTCCCTTTTTTGTTAATTTGCTCTTTCTATTAATTGATTTTTATAATTTTATTATCTGCACAATAATGATTTCAGTAAAAAAAAAATTTCTTATTCAAATATTTTGTTCTTTTTTCTAATGTTAGTGCGCGCTCTTTTGTGATCGTTTATGATGCAATACCTATATTCTAAAAGATATAATCTATGCTTACGTGACAAATTCAACTCAAAATTTTAAATATTTTTTCTTTTAATCTATAATTTTTATTTACTTATATCATATAAATTTATCGTTATAGATTTAATTATGTTAAATTATATATAAAAAAATACTCGTGGCAACGCGCGGGCAATTAACTAGTATATTAACTATAAAATAAATCCCGTCGATGTTTTACTGTAGCTGAGTGCACTGTGCACGCAGACTCAGTTGCACTGTGGATTGCGACAGTATTTTTTTTTTTTTCGTTTTGTGAACAGTGTTGTCACGGTTTTAGCCCCAGAAAACGCCAAAAATCTGCACAATACAACGCCAAAAATCTGCACAGTACAACGCCAAAATTATGCACAGTAGCGAGGGCCTTTCTCGGTTTTTCACAGATCATTTGCACAGTGCACAAACGAAAAAGGGCTCACTAAACGACAAATTAGCTGACATGAGACGGGGACAGGGGCGTACTTTCCCTTCTGGTTTTTGCGTAATTATGGGTGGGGGCAGGGGTGTCATGGTCATTACGCCATTATTTTATTCTTTTTCTGCGCGGTAGGCTGGCGCGTCGCATGGGCGCGCCAGCAGCGTTCCACGATAACGCGCCACTGTGGTGGCGCGTGCGGTGGCTTTACGCCATCAAAAATTTACTTCCGCCTTGACAGAAGATGCGCCGGGAGGTCCTCTATCCGCCGTCGCGGCGCGTTCCATTCCCAGATGTCCGGTTAAACCGCGGAGGACGGGTTTCTCTCCAACGTCGTCTTTCTTTCTCCTTCCGCCTCCAAATTCAGCTCCAGTCCCTAATGTTGGTGTAAAGTTCGGTTTGGTCCCTTAGGTTTTGATTTCGTTTTTATGACTGATTTATTCAAATTAAAGTTTTATTATTTTCAATTGTGCCCTTCAATTAAAACTGATTATTTAAGAAAGTTTTATTTTAGTCCTTATACTTTTGATTTTGTATTTATTTTTTGTTACTTCAATTATTCCGGTACGGATGTTCTGATTTTTTTGATTTGGTCCTCCAATTGCAATTGGTAATATATACAAAGTTTGATTTCAGTCCCTCTTCTTTTAATTTTTTAATTTTTGTAGCAGTTTGCATTATTTCTTTTTGGTCCTCCAAGTATTTTATTTATTTATTTTATCCTTCAATTGGAATTAATTTAATATATGTTATTTTTCATTTCGGCCCTTATTCTTTTAATTTTTTATTTTCTATTAATTCATTTTTTTAAATGTTTATTTTTTATTTTTTATTAATTGATTTTTTTATTGTTTTTTATACAAATATTTTGCTTTTTTGTAATAATTTTCCAGGGCAATTTAATTATTTAAATTACTTTTTTATTAATATTGCTCATTTTTTCTCTTTGTTCATTTGTTTTGTTTTTTGCTTCTTTTTTTTCTTTGGATTGGATTATTTTTATGATTTGACTATTTATGCAATGATCATGATAATTTCAGTGGTTTTTTTTTAATGATTTTTCCAGATCATTTTATTATTGAAATTGTTTTGACAGTAATGTTGACAATAATTTTAACTTTATAGTAATGATAATAACAATCACATAAGAACATTTTTTCAATTTATGTATTCATCTTTTTGTGGATAGAAATTTAACTATTTATTTTTTTATTTGATTTTTCTAGGGTTTTTTATATTAATTCATTTAGTTTTTTTAAAAAATTCTTAGACTATGTATATTTTTTATTCATATTTATACATCTATACATTTAGTTTTTTTTATAGGTTTTGTTATTGGGATTTTTTTTTGATCGGTTCAATCCTGGGATCTTAATTTAAATTGGTAGTCATTTTAAAATTAATACTGCTTCCTTTTTCCCTGTACTTATTGTTTTTTTTCTTTTATTTTTATTTGTTATTTGGATTGAATGATTTTTATGATTTTACTATTTACACAATAATAATGATAATTTTAGTTATTGGTTTTTTATTACTTTCTTTTATCAATCTTTTGTTTGAGTACAATTGAGTTTGTTTTCTAAAGTGTTTTTGGTAAGAAAAGTTTTATAATATTTTTATTTTTATTTTTTAAAATTATTTTTTACATTAATAAATCAAAATAATCTAAAAACATCAATTTTTTTATTTAAAATATAAAATAAAAATAAAAAATTTAAATTTTTAATTTTATTATTGTGGGTATTTTAACAATTAAAATTTTTTTTTTATTTAAATTAAATTATAAAATGAACTAATCTTAATACAGTGAACTGAATAATTCAGATATCCGAGTTTTCTTGCTTTTTTAATGGTGATGATAAATTTATGCTTTTTTATGTAACTTTATATCGATTTTAAATTCATATATTTTATAGAGAACTTGCACTTGACATGAATTCTGCACAGATTTATTATTTTAGCTAAATTTATATTATAATAAAAAAATACACATAATTATTATTTTTTACAATGAAAAAAAAATTGTGCCGCCCGCGGCGAAGCGCGGGGGCATGGTCTAGTATATATATATAACACGCAGGAACACGTGACCCAAAATTTTGTCCTCAAAATTTTTGGCTCTCTACACATGAGCTGCTACAAATAGCAGCTCATGCAAGCAAAGCCAATTTTGGCTGTGCATATAGCACTGCCATTGAAGTTCCGAAAATTGCTCAAACCTGCCAAGATATTACTTTTTTATTTTTGGCTCCTCAGTTTGGCACGCCCGCTGCAGATGCCCTGATTCGTAAGACTTTCCAACGAGATGTCATTTCCCTTGGAATGCGAGATTTCCAGAGGCCGTGATTCGTCGTTCTATCGCTGATTTCAACACACTGACAAAACTGGAAATTCCTAGCTTTAGTTTCCATCACCATATAGACTTTTTGAAGCTCTGGATGTGTGGGTGCGGGATATTACGTTTCTACTCTGTTTCACCGTACGTATGAAAATGGGGAAGTATCAAATTGTAAGGCAAACATAGGATCAAAATGTGTGAAGGGACACCGAGCCTGTTCATACAACATGACAAGAATAGCCGAGCCCAGGTTTATGACTTTTCATACATAGATTATTGCATTTCTTTATTTGTTTTGCATTTTTGTTCGGGTTTTTTTACTAGTGGAGGAGAGAGAAAACGATCAGCTTGCCATTTTCACAGATAGCTGTGAGAGAGTTTTTTGAACTTTCTTGACAATCACTTCCTCTTCAGGGGTCTGTCTCTATTTAATTTGTGGTATCAGCACTACAAACCCACTCAAACCACTTGATTTGTCAAGGGAAAAGATCCATCAATGGCTTCACTACAATGGCTGAAAGAATGCTCCAAACCTACCTTGCTCGTTGTAACTATTTTTCTAGCAGTAGTGCTCAAGTTTCTCATGCAGGAGAAGCTGAAAAGGAGGAAGCTGAATCTCCCACCAGGCCCCGCAAAATTGCCAATCATCGGTAACCTTCACCAGCTCGGTAATATGCCTCACATCTCTCTCCGAAAGCTTGCCAAGAAGTATGGTCCCATCATTTTCTTACAACTTGGGGAGATCCCAACAGTAGTGGTTTCATCAGTTGAATTGGCAAAAGAAGTCCTGAAAACTCATGATCTTGTACTCTGTAGCCGTCCTCAGCTCTTTTCAGCCAAACACTTGTTCCATGGCTGCACTGATATTGCTTTTGCTCCTTATGGCGCCTACTGGAGGAATATAAGGAAAGTTTGCATACTCGAGCTGCTCAGTGCCAAGCGTGTCCACTGGAACAGCTTTGTTAGAGAAGAAGAAGTTGCTCGCTTGATTCGTCGGATTGCAGAATCTTATCCCGGCACCACCAATCTAAGCAAGATGATTGGACTATATGCCAATGATGTTCTTTGTCGGGTTGCGCTCGGAAGGGATTTCTCTGGAGGAGGAGAGTACGATCGGCACGGGTTCCAAAAGATGCTTGACGATTATCAAGCATTGCTCGGAGGTTTCAGTCTCGGAGACTATTTTCCTTCGATGGAGTTTGTGCACAGTCTAACCGGAATGAAATCGAAACTCCGGTACACCTTCAGACGGTTTGATCAGTTCTTCGATGAGGTGATAACTGAGCACCGCAATTCTAAGGGAAAACAAGAGGAGAAGAAGGACCTTGTTGACATTCTACTTGATATTCAGAAGGATGGATCTTCTGAAATTCCTCTCACCATGGATAACATTAAAGCTGTCATCTTGGTCAGTGAAGATTTTATTGGTCTAGCTATCTATAGCTTCCATGCTTCAACTCCAGTGTTCCAAGCATCAAATTACTTGTAGATGAGTTTATCTGCACACAATTCACAACTAAAGGGTATAATTATTGTTGCAGGACATGTTTGCTGCAGGAACAGATACAACCTTCATAATCCTCGATTGGGCAATGACAGAGCTTATCATGAATCCCGATGCCATGGAGAAAGCACAAGATGAAGTACGAGGTGTAGTCGGAGACAGAAAAGTGGTGCAAGAGAGTGATCTGCCCCGGCTGAGCTACATGAAAGCTGTTATCAAAGAGATCTTCCGGTTACATCCTCCCTCTCCAGTTTTACTCCCAAGAGAATCTTTAGAAGATGTTATCATTGATGGCTACAACATTCCTGCTAAAACTCGGATTTACGTCAATGTCTGGGGAATGGGGAGGGACCCAGAACTGTGGGGAAATCCTGAAACATTTGAACCCGAACGATTTATCGGCAGCGGTATAGATTTCAAGGGGCAAGATTTTGAGTTGATACCATTTGGAGCAGGTAGAAGAAGCTGCCCAGCTATCACATTTGGTATAGCAGCCATTGAAATTGCTTTAGCTCAGCTCCTCCACAGCTTTGACTGGAAGCTTCCTCCTGGCCTCGAAGCCAAGGATGTAGACAATACAGAAGCTTTTGGCATCTCGATGCACAGGACAGTTCCCCTGCACGTCGTTGCAAAACCGCACTTCGATTGACGCCAGAAGTGTCTGGATCTTATGACTCTGTCAGCTTGAATCTGTAATTTTCTTTCCAAATAAAAGCTGCTACTTCTGGTTTGCTTGTAAAAATAAAACTAAATATAATAATAATAATAATTAAAAAAACTGTTTGTCTCTGCAAATTACTCGTTTCCTCATGTCAAATTAATAATAATAATAATTAAAAATAAAACCATTTTCCTTCATTATTTGGCACAGCAAATGAGATATTAATATTTAGCTAACAAATTCACTGACACCATAATCTTTCCATTCAAGTTTTTCAACAAGCATGTTTATAAGATTTCACCATAAAAAGCACCTATATTTTGGTGACATTACTTGTTTTTGTTAATATACCTATATGAGAGTTCTTCTCTTTATTCTTTATGTCATTACTTTTGCAAGAGAGTGGCGAATTTGGTCAGTTTTATATATTCCTCTTTGGTGAAGAACATTATTACTTGAAAAATAAAATATACCTCTAAAGATTTTTGCTAGAGACATTGCAGATATAACTAAAATTTATTGTTTTTATTCAAAAGATAATAAAAATATAATTTTTAAATTTTTTTGAACTTGGGTAGTCCATCATAGGGACTTTTCTAAGTTTGTTCAGGTTACGTATAAATTATTTGAAGATATCCCTTTAAAATCAATGTTTTTTATCCTTTTTTTCAAGGCATGACATTCCTAAGCTTTATGAAAATGGCTAGGATGCAATTGAAAAAACTTGTTTATGGTAAATGGTTTGGTAAAGAGCTTAGAGAATATAAAGTGAAGACAAATTGATCCCCAAATGTTTCTCTTAGATTCCATAATAGGATATTAATAAGGTCATGAAGACCCATTTCTTTTAAAATAAAAATATACATGTTTGATGATTCTTTCATCTTCTACTCGAATATGATTTTGGGCTCTAAAAAAGAGTAATTATATAATACACAAGAAAGATTGAGGTAATGAAGAATCTTATTCGAGTAGAAGATGCAAGAGTAATTATGGAATCCACTAATCAAGGGATGAGTAGTAATAGGTTCGAGTATATCTTCCATGTTTGACATTTTCTCATTGAATCTCTAAAGATATGTTCAATGTTATCATCTTTTTATTGAGTGACATAAAAGAGCTTAGTTATGCTTTTTTTATTAGGAATACTATCGCTAAAAAAAAAAAAAGAGCTTGAGACAAAGATCATGAAGGCCAAGAATGGAACCAAATTTAATGTTATAGTACCACACCCTAGCAGATCCATGAAAAGTTATAGAAAATACTTTGAGCTTTTTGGGATTTATAAGGGTCTGTTTGTATCCGTGGTTGTACCGTTGTTTGCTCAAAATTTGATTTTTTTTCATTTTAAATTAAATTTTTTAGTGTTTTTAAATTATTTTGATGTGCTGATGTCAAAAATAATTTTTTAAAAATAAAAAAAAACATCATTTTGATGTATTTCTAAATGGAAAGCACTTTCAAAAGCAACCGCAACCACCCTCCCAAACATGCCCTAAAGTCATCATAGTTATCCAAGTTAGTCTTTATAATGTCATAATTTATAAAGAGATGAGTGTGTAACAATCTATGATAAAGTAAAAAGTCTTTTTCCTGGCATGAATGGTTTTATTCTTGTTCTTAGGAGCTAGTGTGGTCTTGTATTTAAGTTTTTTATGATGAAAAACATAAAAAAAAATGAGATTTAGAAAAAGAATGATGACAATTGTTGCATTCATGACTAAAATGGTGATTCAGAATCACGGTTTGATTACAACGACTACTCAATGCCCAGAACAATTTTTCATTGCATGAAGCAGACAGTATGAAGTCTTTGGATGGACATAGAAGAAGCCCACGCTTTTAGTGAACAACTGTAATTGTTATTAGTGGTCATTTAATATAGAAGAAACTAATGAAAATAATAATACTGTTAATTTATTAGTGATTTTTTTTATAAATAAAAATGGGTAAAAAAAAACCCATCAAACACATTAAAATAAAATAAAAAATTGAAAATATATTTTTTCTGACATTTTTCAGACGCTAACGCACTTTGATTGCATTACAAAGAGAAGTCAAGTGTTCGAACACGCAGAGAAATGAACAAGCGAGGGCTGGGGTGTCCCCATGCCACGATAACTAGGAGCTGTTTCTGCAAGGAAAATTCCAAGAACCAATCATCTTGCAAAGCATGAAACAACGACATACCCACTTCGCTTTCTTTTGTCATTTCAACTTGAGCCCCACAACAATTTCCACCTTCTATCTACCTCTCATGAACTTCGCCGCCACTGATATCACTCCCACCCTTTTTTCCTATCAATCTACCCAACAATTGATGCTGTGGAAGCTCAACTCTTGTTAAGGTAACTTCTAGTTTAAAAATCTTGTTTCTTTCCTTGAACTGGATTTACTGAATTTTCTAAAATGGGTCATTCTGGAAATTCGGAAAGCATGAGATTTTCTTGAATAGTTAATGTAGATTGTAACTGTAAACTTGTATGATAATTGGTGTGAATTATGAAGGAGTACTAAAAAACCATGCTGAAATTTCAGGTGAGAATTTTGGAACTGTTTTTCTTGGTATGTCGGTGATGAGAAAAGTCTTCGATATTAGATTTTCTGTGGCAAAAAATAGTTCTTCAATAATGCAAAACAAGTTTAAATAATAAATTATTTATTAAGAATTAGGATAACCCTCTTGAGCCAGAGAATGTCTTGTCCTGACTAAATGGTTCTACATTAGGAAACAATATTTGCAGTTTCTTTTAGTTTACAGGTCCACGTCATTAACAGATAGAAAACTGGGAAATGATAAGACATTGACCTGGTATGTTTGGCATGCATGGATTTTCTCGTATTCAATTTCGTTTTGTTGAATTTCAGCCTCTGAAATTATGAACTAGCACTTGCTTTCCTTGAACTTTCATGCTTATGGCTATTGAAAACATTTTGTTCCTGAGACTATTTTTTCTTTAAATAATGTAGTCGAGGGTCTAAAAGGGAAATTATTTGTATAATCAGGAGTTCAATTGGCTCTGTTATATTTTCTCTCTAGTTGTTGCTTGGAATTTGTGTTTGTCTTTATCATAGACTTCAGGAATTTTAAATGAATAGAAAAGTATTTTATTAATATGAAGAAAGTTTGATAACAAAAAGTACCTGAAAGACTTGTTCTACTCAGTTCCCATTATGACGATTTTGTTTCCATTTACTTCAATTTGGGGAGTGAATTGTTTTTGCATCCATTGGAGTTGCAGATAATTGATAGTTTGTAGCCTTAATGGGTGGGATACTCTCCAGACATTCAAGCTCTCGCCTCCCTTCTAGTTCACATTCATGGAGCGACCACAGCTATCCTCAGTCACCATATGCTCGACCAAGCCAAGAATATATGTCATACCAGCACTATGCATCTCCATCTCAGAGCTATGGTGATCGAGCATCAAGTTCTAGGAAGAGGTTGGAGAGAAAGTATTCAAAGATAGATGATAATTACAATAGCCTGGTGCAGGTGAGATATTATTTCTTATTTCTCTGCATATCAGCATGTCCATTCTATAGTTGTGGAGGACCTAACTAGATAGTTGTTGGAAACTATGGAAGATGATATCATTAAGAGTGTGTTTTAGATTTGCTTCGCTTGGAAGAAAACTTGCTTGAAGCTGTTTTTTTTTTTTTTTTAATGTTCTTGACCATTACCATTTACAGGGTGAATCACTGTATCAAAGACAAGACATTAATCTTTTATGAAAATAACTAAATATCAACTTGGTGATGTTAATTATGATAACATTTTGTTGCTACAAAGAGTGTGATCTTGTGCTACAATCAATCTGTTCACAGGTTACTGAAGCCCTGGCACGTGCTGGCTTAGAATCTTCAAATCTCATTGTGGGTATTGATTTCACAAAAAGCAATGACTGGACAGGTTTGAGCACGAATGCTCAGATTCAAGCACGATATTTTTTTCTTTTTCCAACTTGCATTAATCTGTTAACCTGCTTAAATATTAGGTGCCAGGTCATTCAGCCGAAGAAGCTTGCATCACATTGGGGATGATCAAAATCCTTATGAAAAAGCAATATATATCATAGGAAAAACACTATCTTCCTTTGATGAGGATAACTTAATACCCTGTTTTGGATTTGGAGATGGTATTTCTCAGAACAAGTGTGCATTGACAGTTAAAAGTTCTATTCCTCATGTTAACTTATAAATGTAATTCTATGAAATATCAGCATCAACACATGACCAAGAAGTTTTCAGTTTTTATCCGGATGAAAGGTCTTGTAATGGATTTGAAGAAGTTTTAAGACGATATAGAGAATTGGTCCCCCATCTACATCTTGCAGGTTGCAAATTTAATCCCTTTCTTTAGCTTCTTTCTCAGTTGAATTTCTGCTTACTGATTTTTCTCTTTTTTTTTTCTTTTTTTTTTGTATTGTGATAGGACCAACATCTTTTGCCCCTGTCATTGAAATGGCTATTACTATAGTTGAGCAAAGCCGTGGCCAGTATCATGTTTTGGTTATAATAGCTGATGGGCAGGTGATTGGATTTGTTTGATGTTTCATAATATGTGATGAGTCGCTGGCATAAGCATGAAACTGTTTCACCCTTTTAATCCCATTTGAATATGTGACATTTTCAAACCTTTTGTAGAATTCGTTTCAACTGCATTTCATTTGAAATAATTAGAAAAAGATACTACTTTGTTCTAGTGTAATTTTAAGTTTGATTGCTGGGCTTGAACTTCCATTAAAGATGTAGTTTCAGGCGAGAAAGCTGCATTTCCAGTCTCTCATGTTTTTGTAACTGAGCATTCTTGCTGTTAGTGGAATATATTATGTTCAGGGAAATATGATCAAAAGAAGAATTGTAAGAGTTTCTTTTTGTTTGTTTTCTTTTGAATATTTTCCAGTGGGGTTGATTTGAAATGGAACTCTAACCATTAACTCTCAGCTTTTAAGTCCTTAATCACTGGACCAATGTTTCCATGGTAGTGCCAAAGTTTCTTGTTTATTTAATTCCTTGATTGTTGACTTTACCTGCTTCGCGCATCAGGCAGAAACTCAGGTTTTATAGCTGGTCTTACCGAACATTCTCATGAATAAGTAACTCAGATGAGTTTCCTGAAAAATCAGATAGCAAGTGAGATCTCCTATTATTACTAGGTTTGGTGTTTGGACCTCAAAAAACTAGAATTGTAGCAAGTTGCAACACTGACTAAAATTTCTCCAGACTCAATATCTATTATTTTCAACACCAAAATATATCCAAATTTCACATATGGGCACTTTTATTTCATCTATTTGAGATGGATCACATGATCTATGGTTTGCCACAGGTGACAAGAAGTGTTGACACTGAGCATGGCCATCTAAGCCCGCAGGAAAAGAGAACGGTTGAAGCAATTGTGAAAGCCAGGTAAAATGTTTAGCCTTGTTATGTAAGTGATTTTTTCTTTCCCAAAACCTGTTTTAATGTGCTCGTTTCCAGTGAGTACCCCTTGTCCATTATATTAGTTGGGGTTGGAGATGGACCATGGGACATGATGAAGGAATTTGATGATAACATCCCTGCTCGGGCATTCGACAATTTCCAGGCAAGAAGTTTTTATCTTCACTTTTATTTGCAAGTTTTGTAGTTCCTTAACTTGTTCTTGGTCGGTGCTAAACTGGGAAAATGCTACCTTTTGTAGTTTGTGAATTTTACAGAAATAATGTCAAAGAACACAGACCGATCCAGAAAAGAAGCGGAGTTTTCTCTAGCTGCTTTGATGGAAATACCTTCTCAGTATAAAGCAACACTAGAGCTTAATATTTTGGGGTAGCTTTCAAATTCTCTACACTTCGCAGAAGGTTTATTTATACTGCCCTTGAAATGCTGAATGCAAATTGTATTTTATTTCATTGCTTTATCAGTGCTACTAAAGGGAAGGCTATAGATAGGGTTCCTCTTCCCCCTCCCCAATATGGTGCTGGTGCAACTTCATTCAGAAACCCCAAACCTTCCCAATCAAGCAGCACTCTTCCATGTGCAACTTCTTCCAGCAGACAAGATGTGGTTGGCGCAGCAGTTCCTGCAAGTTCTGCTTCTGATAATCAAGTACTCACAGATTCATACCCTTCTTTTGCTGAATTAATATTTAAAAGACTTGTTTTGTTTCACTTTGTGCTATCTTCCCGATTGTCGTCTTGCTAGCTTCCCGATTACAATGTTATATCCGAAGTGAGAGTAATGAATTTTAACTTCTTGACATGAGCAGCTTTGTCCCATTTGCCTCACCGACCCTAAGGATATGGCCTTCGGTTGTGGACATCAGGTAAATATATTTCTTTCTCCAAATCTCTCTAGCATGTAGACAGGATGCATCTTATGTTAGGCTGTAATCGCAGACATGCTGTGACTGTGGTCAAGATCTCCAGTTATGCCCCATTTGTCGAAGCACTATCCACAAAAGAATAAAGCTCTATTAAATGGAATCTACTGGCATTCTTCGAAAGAAATGAAAAACAAAAGAGTGAGTACTTGTTCCAAGACATCATCTCTCTATTGTCGTAATTGCAACTGCGATTTCATTCCAGTTATGTCTATGGATGTGCATAAGAGATCAGATTGAAGGAGTTTTCACGAGATCTTTTGCCTTGTAAATAAAACAGTTCTCATTGCCATTCGCTTCTGTATAGTTTGATCAGCCTGGATCTGTAAATAAAAGGATCGAAAGATTGAATTTGCTCAAGTGAATTGTTATTGATACTAGGCAATGTATTTATACAATGTGTGTTGTAACAGATTCACTACAACCCAAGAATCTGTTACACCTCTACACAGACTGCTACTCTATAACAGAAAAAGGAATAAATACAAACATTACTATTGCACAAATATAATCTGTTACACATGAGAATACTGCTGCTCTACACTCCCCCTCAAGTTGGAGAGTGGATGTCTTGCACTCCTAACTTGCTAACCATAGGAACAAATATTTCTTTTCCAAGAGGCTTGGTCAGAACATTCACAAGTTGATGTGCTGAATCAACGTATTTCGTAGTAATGGAACCATCTTGAATTTTATCCCTAATGTAATGACAATCCATCTCAATATGCCTTGTCCTCTCAAGACCGGATTAGCCGCAATGTGCAATGCAACTTTATTATCACAATATAATAAGGCTGAATCATGATGCGAAATTCCCAAGTCTTTTAGCAAACATCGCAACCATGTTAATTCACAACATGCTCCTGTCATTGCTCTGTATTCTGCTTCAGCAGAAGAGAGCGAAACTGTTTTCTGTCGCTTTGACCTCCAAGATATCAATGAGGGTCCAAGAAAAACACAATAACCAGTTGTAGATCTTCTAGTGAGTGGACATCCTGCCCAATTTGAGTCACGATAAAATCTCAATCTTAGATCACTTTTGGAAGAAAAATATAGGCCTCGGCCTGGTGCCCCTTTTAGGTATCTTACAACCCGAAGGGCTGCTTCCATATGAAATTTCCTGGGTTGATGCATAAATCTACTTAAAACATGTACAACATATGTGATGTCTGGTCTCGATATAGTTAAATAAATCAAACGACCCACCAATCTTCTATACCGATTTGCATCTCTGAACAAGATGCCTTCGTCTGATAATTTTAATCCCCGTTCCATAGGAGTATTAATGGGAGCAGCACCCGATAACCCTGCATCCTCAATAACTTCTAATGCATATTTACGTTGCGAAATAAAGATTCCATTCTTTGAAGCAGATACCTCAATTCCAAGAAAATATTTTAAATCACCAAGATCTTTGATGCGAAAATGTTCATGCAGAAATTGTTTAGTTATAGCAATATTCACAGGGTCATTTCCAGTGATTAAAATATGATCAACGTATATCAATAGAATGGTAAAAGACATACCTTGCTTTCTGGTGAATAGAGAATAATCAGCCTTTGATTGTATAAATCCAGCAGAATGCATAGCTTCGGAGAATTTAACAAACCACTTGTCACGACCCGATTCCCGGATCCGTGACCGGCACATAGGCATGGTCCCCCTCCAAGGTCCCACACCTATGCGAACCCAAACTCACACAAACTTATCATTCAATTTCACAGTTCAACGCAGCGGAAATAACAAACATAAACTTTATAACATAATTCGATTGTCTTAATACAAAAGTTGCTTATATACAATTACAATTGTGGAGCACTAGCTAGACATAAGAACAAAAGTATCAAATACAACCAAAATAGCAGGTTCCAAGAGTTGGACAAAAATGACCTGCTAGCAAGCTACGACCCTGAAAATGATAAATAATGAGGGAGTGAGTTCAACAACTCAGTGAGTAGATAATATCCAATATACACATACGAGATAATATAGCAAAGAGAAGTATAATATCAAATCGGCTCAAGGTTCTTACAACAAGTTTCTCAAATAGGTCATAACAAACATGTGATAGGTAAAGCTCGTCAGAAAATCAGAATGCAATGAGCATGAGGCTCCGTACTATGGGATGATCAGTCCACACAGGTTGGTGACTCCCCCGACCAACTAGGGTTTCAGATACGATGTGCACAAAGGCTAACACTACCCTGTTAGCATGGGTATTCTGACTGGCATACCATAGGGATATCTTATAAACAAACAGACATATTCATATCTCAATGCTCAACTCATGGTATCAATCAAATGAGGAGCTATCAATTCACAAACAGACATAGGCTCATATCAAGAACGGATATTCAACAAATGATTATGCTTTATCGTATCAAGAATATAATCAAGGTATATATTATCCAAAAAGCATAATCCAATTCATACTAGCAAATTCAAATATTTATACTATTTCTCATGCATATTAAATATTATCCACTCACCGGACTCAAAAGCGATCGAAATTCAAAAGCAGAATATTGACGGAACCTTATTGATGTCCCGCCGATTGAATGTTGGGATTATCTGAACATATAAAAGAATATATACTCAAAAATGACTCAAAAGAAGTAAAATGCATTTAATAACATATCAAGGAGTTCAACTCTTAATCCTATGTGTTTTTGAATCAAACTATCCATTTCTTCGCAAAAACCTAAAACAAATATTTCTTCCGAAATCTAATTCCAAAATACACAATTCATAAAATTTGATATTAATCCATCAAATGAGCTTCAATTATCCATCAAACCAATCTGAAATACTAATATTTCTCTTAGGGACCATTCTGAAATTTTCCATTATTTTTAGGGTCAAATTGTAATTTTATCAAATTGAAGGACTAAATTGAACACTTCATAAATTCATAGCTATCCTAAAATCTTGTCCATAATCCATCATCAATTCTGTCCAGAATCTCCAATTTCACCCCAGGGACCAAACTGTAATTTTTTTCCAAAGTTCGGGGACTAAACTGAAATTTTCACCAAAAGGACCAAAATGAATTTTTGTCATCTTCAACCTCAACCCAGAATTTCCAGCAAAGGATTTTCGAATTTATCAACATTATTTCACCATTTTTCTCAATATTTTCTCAAACCAAACATCTCAAAACTTCAAAATCATCCACAATCAAACTAATTAAACTATTACCCAACACATTCAAACCCTAACATCTCTCATAATTCATCAATCAAACCCAAATAAAATTCTCAAACCCTAACAACCCATACAAGCAAAATCATAGTTAATAACCACATTTATACATAATAAAACACACACATTACCTTAACAACTTATTTCTCCTTCTTCCTTCTCTTCCTCTTCTCTTTCCCTCTTTTCTCTTCTTCTTCTTCTTTCTCCCTCTCTCACGATTCTCTTTCTCAATCTCAGATCACTTCTCTTTTTCTTTTTCTTTTTGTTTTTCTTTTCTTTTCTCTTCTATTTATATTTATAAGCTTGTGCAATTACTACAACACCCTTAACCTAATTCTAAGCCACTAAGGGCATACATGTATTTTCCTTCTTTTTTTTTTTTTAATTTCAGAATACTACACCACTGTCGGGATGCTTCTTTTAAACCATAAATTGACTTGTGGAGGCGACAAACTAGATGATTCTTCCCCTCTCGCCGAAGACCCTGAGGCAGAGACATATAAATTTCCTCTGTTAAATCGCCATGGAGGAATGCATTATGCACATTCATTTGGTGCAGGGACCAACCATGGGCTACTGTCAAAGCTAAGAGACAACGGACAGAAATAATTTTGGCAGTGGGAGAGAATGTGTCTTGGTAATCAACCCCTTCCAATTGGGTGAAACCTTGAGCCACTAATCAAGCTTTGTACCTCTCAACTGAACCATCCGAATGAAGCTTGACTTTATAAACCCATCTGCAACCAATCATTGTCTTCCCTGATGGTAATGAGGTGATGGACCATATGCCATTATCTTGAAGAGCTTGCAGCTCAGAACGCATGGCCATCTGCCATTCAGGGTGGATAATGGCCTTTGAAAAAGACTTAGGCTCTGTGGTGGCATTGAGGTGTGCAACGAAGGAGCAATTTTTAGGGGAATAACGATGGTATGAAACAAAGTTGCTCATGGGGTAGCGTGAACCTTTGTGGTGACCTGGTGCCAAGGAGGCTGATTGATGAGAGTAAACATTAGAACAAATGAAGTCTTTGAGCTTGACTGGTGGGGCAGTGAGACGATTGGAGCGACGAAGTGGAATGGGTTCGGGTAGTGGTGGATCGTCAGTGGTGTGAGATAGATGGGTGGAGAGAGATGGGTTTGTGGGTGAAGGGGATGATGAAGATTGAACAGTAGGTGGAATTGGGTTAGGGGGTTTTGGGCGACGGGCATATGTATGAAGGATGGGTGGTGGATGAGGAGAAGGTGGGTATGCAGTTGCGGTGGCTGGTGGTGGTGGTGGACATGGAGATGTAGGAATAGGTGTCGAAGGAAGATTTGTCGGACTGGAAGAGAAGGAGATGGTGTCGTGGGTTAAAAGAGGAATGGGTCCAAATTCATCGGGTGAAGGGGAAAGTATAGAACCTGGTCGGGCCAATGCATACGGGAAAATGTTTTCATGAAAATGCACATCGCGACTAGTAAAAATTTTTTTGGAAGATAAATCAAATAATTTATATGCTTTTTGACTGGTAGGGTAACCAATAAAAATTGAGGGCATAGAGCGAAAGTCAAATTTATGAGAAGGATGGACATTAATAGCATAAGCAAAGCAACCGAAAACTCGGATATGAGAAAAAGATGGCATTTTTTAGTATAAAAGTTCAAAAAGAGTTTTAAATTTTAGTACAGCGGAAGGGAGTCGATTGATAAGATGAACAGCAGTGAGAGCACACTCTCCCTAAAACTGGATTGGAAGCTGAGCTTGAAATTTTAAAGCGCGAGCTACTTGCAAGATGTGACGATGTTTGCGTTTCACAACCCCATTTTGTTGAGGCGTGTAAACACATGAATGTTGAAAAATGACGCCTTTATCTTGAAAAAAGGAATGAAGTGAAATAAATTCACCACCATTATCACTTCGAAAATTTTTAATGGAAGTTTCAAATTGTGTGAGAACACACGCGAAAAAATGTTTTATAAGAGTATTAACTTCTGTTTTATGTTGCATTAAAAATATTCATGTGAAGCGTGTGTAGTCATCAAAAATAGTAAGGAAATAATAAGCACCAGAAATGGAAGGACGTCACCCCAAATGTCACAGTGAATTATTTCAAAAGGTTTGATAGTGGAAATGACACTAGTATTGAAAGGAAAACGAATTTGCTTAGCTAAAGGACAAATGTGACAAACATGACAGGACAAAGCAGAAAAATTTAAAAAATACTGGGCAATAAAATTTAAACGATGTGATGAGATATGGCCCAAGCGTTTATGCCAGAGATCGGTTGAAGATATGGTGAGGTTGCAGGCTGGTTGATGTAATGGTGAGGTAGGCTGTGTCATAGATTTCATCGCTGCTATTGCCACCAAGTAATATAGGCCGTTACGTTGTTTACCCAAACCAATCATCCTCCTCGTAGCTAGATCCTGCAAAATACACCAATAAGGAAAAAAAGTTACGGAGCAGTTCAAATTTCTTGTTAAACGACTGACTGACATCAAGTCAACTTTGAATGTGGGAACACATAACACATCATGCAAATAATAAGTGGAGCTCAGAGGCAGTGATCCTTTTGCAACAATATTTGTTGTTGCCCCACTAGGCATCAACACAGGAGGTAGTGAACAATTTTGTTGTTGAAAAAATGATCGCGATGATGAAGAAATATGATCAGTTGCTCCACTATCAATAATCCAATTACGGAAAGCAATTTTTGGCAAACCTGGTTTAGTTACAGCATGGGCTTGAGTACTGGATTCAGCTTTTTCATTAAGAAGAGACAGTAGCTGCTTTAATTGGGTTTCTAAAATCCCTACGACTGACTTGTCGTTCTCTTTAGATACAGGCGTTGCCACATGGTTTGCAGTGAACTTGTTATTATTGAAGCGTCTGGCCGAATTTTTTTTTTTGGGATGCCCTGTTGGGTACCCATGAAGTTCATAACAAGTTGGATCCAATGTCCCGGTTCTCCACAGTAAGAGCATTGAGGCCGCCCACGTCTTTGTTCAAAACGACATCCACCCCGTTCAAAACGACGTCCACCATTATTATAAAAAGTATCCCTGTTCTGCTCAAAACAACACCCCCCATTAGAATTGTCTCTGTCTTTGTCTTGTTCAAATCGACCACCATTAAAATTCATTTTGAAGGAATGGTAGGGGCGCTCGCCTCTGTCACTTTGCTTCTCGTTGTTGCCCTGAACTGCCATAGCTGCACTGCCAACAGAGTCTGTGGATGATGAACTGAGAAGACGTTGTTTCTCTTCTTGAGAAACAAAAGAATATGCTTGCCGAATCGAAGGCAGAGGATTCATCAACAGTACTTGCCCACGAACAACACTGTAAGATTCATTCAACCCCATCAAAAATTGCATCAATTTTTGCTGGTCTTGTTATGCCCCTTGTGATGAATCACTGTAGGAGGTCAGTTCATCCACAACCCTTTCAATTTGTGTAATACACCGAGACAGATTGATGTTCTTGTCTAAAATAGGCGATATCTCGTTGGATTTAAAAAATACGGGGTGCGTTGCTTTGAGAGAATCGGTCATGAAGGTCTTCCCAAACTTCATGAGCAGTGGAATAATATATCACACTATCTGAGATTTCTGGATTGAGAGTGTTGATAATCCATGAATGTACCATGTCATTGCATCGAGACCAAGTTGCATATCCTTCTGGGTCAATTTCTTCTGACGGGATTTTGATTGAGCCATTGACGAAGCTTAATTTGTTCTTGGAATTCAAGGCCAAGGTCATGGCCCTTTTCCAAGTAGAATAGTTGTTTCCATTCAAGGGTTTGGAAATCAAAACCAAACCTGGATGATCTGAATGGTGAGTGAAATAAGGATTTGAGAGATTTTCTTTTGGAAGACGTAGATGAGTTTCTAGGTTTGATGAGTTTGTCATTGTTTGTTGTAGAGTTTCTGGGTTTGATGTCATTGTTTGCTGTAGAAGAGAGAAAGAGGTTTTCTTGATTTGCAGTGATTGTTTGCTACAGGAGAGATTAATTGGCTGTGATGAATATCAACTCTGATACCATGTAAATAAAAGGATCGAAAGATTGAATTTGCTCAAGTGAATCGTTATTGATACTAGGCAATGTATTTATACAATGTGTGTTGTAACAGATTCACTACAACCCAGGAATCTGTTACACCTCTGCACAGACTGCTACTCTATAACAGAAAAAGGAATAAATACAAACATTACAATTGCACAAATATAATCTGTTACACATGAGAATACTGCTGCTCTACAGGATCCATGGCCGACAGCCATGATTAGTAGTTGCATATGTAGTTTGATTCAATAATATGATTGTTGCGGTGCTATTGTTCGAGTCCTCTTTTTTACCAAAACATTATGTTTCCATTCCTTTGCTATATTCTTGCTTATTCAAGGTCTGGTTAGAGACCAAATATAAGCAAAAAAAAATTGAACTCGTAAGATTGATAAGAACAAGTGTAATTTATAACTTAGACCATATAGTTTAACAAAACTAATTAATTAGTTTCCTAGTTTCAGAAACTACATAATTTGTCTCTCAATTTGGTCCTTTTGTCAATTTCATGTTCAAATGTTCTTTTCCAATAATTTTTTTAATTTAATATAAAAATAGAAAAGAGTAATAAAAATAGCTAAGATGTGGAAATGTGGTTAGCAAATAAGAAAGCCTTTTTTTTAATGTAATATAGTTTACCATCCAAATTTTTTTCATTGGTCAACATGTTAACTTGAAAAATATTCACAATAATGAGATTTTGTAATTTAATTATGTTGTTCATAGTTTTAAAAAGGTTATTGTCTCTCTTCTAACTAAAAGCTCAAGCTTAACAAATTAGGGCGTTCTTTCTTCTTAATTTAATGTCACAAGAAAACTTTAATGATCAAGTAACCATGTAAAAGCACGATAAGAATAGTTGAAGCAAAGTCGGTCAGGCTCCAAGACAAAGCAGACAAACCAACCTTAAAAAAAACCAAATATATACTTGAGATATACATATACATATAACCTGCCTGGTAAAGATTGTGACTCCAAGTTCATACGCACAATTAAATATTTAGCAAGTGATCTATATATGTAACCACGTCGTTAGTTAAAAACTCTCACACGCATGTTTGGCTTATAATTTTTAGAAGTTTTAGAAGATTTCCGGAGAATGTAGTTTTCCTTGAATCCAAATTTAAAATACAAATGACAAAATCCTTGGTAATTTCGTGTAGTTTCCTCATGATGATAAGATGATGACAAAGAAATTCTCCTTAACATGAGTTTACAGTCAACCCTAGAAGATATTTCTTGATCTTGAAAACATCATAATCAGGTAATCAGGTGGTATTGATGCATGTAGGTTTTATATATATATATATATATATAAACTGGACAAGCTACCAAATCTTTAAACTGGGACTTTTTTTAGGATTTAAATGAGCAGGTAGCACAACACAGTTCTCGAATGGGCAATGACAGAGCTGTTAAGGCACCCGGGTGTCATGAAGCAAGTGCAGAATGAGGTCAGGGGACTTGCCGGCGCCGGAAAACTTGAGATAACAGAAAATGACTTGGAGAAAATGCATTTTTTAAAGGCAGTGGTCAAAGAGACTCTTAGGTAGGCTACATCCTCCAATTCCGCAGCTAATTCCACGTGAAGCAAGCCAAGATGTCAAAATAAACGGCTATGATATTGCAGCAGGAACAATGGTGATGATCAATGCCTGGGCAATCGGAAGAGACCCGGCCGGCCACATGGGACCAGCCTGAAGAGTACAGACCTGAAAGGTTCTTGAATAGCTCTGTAGATTTCAGAGGACATGATTTTCAATTGATTCCTTTCGGAGCAGGTAGGAGAGGTTGCCCAGGAATTACATTCGCCATGGCAGGTAACGAGCTTGTGTTAGCAAATCTCGTTAACAGGTTTGACTGGGCCTTGCCCGGTGGAGCAAGCGGGGATGATTTGCACATGAATTAATGCTCTGGCACTACCATCCACATAAAATTTCCTCTTCATGCCATCATAATATGAGTATTTGTGATAATCTATTTTTAGAATATTTTTTTTTATTTCTATTAAAATATTATCATGAAAAACCAATATTGTTAATTAAAAAAAGTTTATGTTATATTTTTAAATTTAAATAAGTTTATAACATTATGTAAATATAAAAAATATAAATAATCTCAATTTTTTTAGCTGCTAAAGAGTGTTTGGGTGTGTGTGTGTGTATTATTCAATATTCATATTTTATCTTCATTGAAAAAACAATTCAAACTTGTGTTGAAAAACTGTGAAAAAACATCTAAAATGTTTAGGAAGTATTTTTTTTATTGTTGAAATTTGAAATAAGATTAACTATTTTAATTTTACAAGGATTAAAAATGTTTTTTTTTTTGTTTTTTATTCAATTTTTATGATCTTTATATAAAATTTAAAAATACGATTTGATTTTAGAGAATTCAAAACAAAACAAAAATTAATAAGATCAAACAATGAATGTGGGCTCCGTAGCACTAAGGCTTAGCGTTACGTGTAGAAGATCAGTGCACCTAGCCCGTGTGCATGTTTCTAGGCCTCGGTGTGCGTAAACAATATATGTTTAAATTGTGCTTGAAAAAATATATAAAAATAATGTCTTTTAATTATAGAATTTCCAGTTCACTCGAATTCCTAGATAACGACACTGATTTTATCATCTCCCCCAGCATTTTCCAACCATAAATCATATTATCCACGCAGCCATAATATCAAGCAAGATAAAAATTAATCTAAAAACACTTCCTCCGGCTGTGATTCGTAAGACTTTCCAACGAGATGTCATTTCCCTTAGAATGCAAAATTTCCAGAGGCCGTGATTCGTCGTTCTATCGCTGATTTCAACACACTGACGTACATATATTGGAATTACGAAGCTATAAGACAAAACTGGAAATTCCTAGCTTTAGTTTCCATCACCATATAGACTTTTTGAAGCTCTGGATGTGTGGATGCTGGATATTACGTTTCTTCTCTGTTTCACCGTACGTATGAAAATGGGGTGAGAGTTTAAAACGATAAGTATCGAATTGTAAGGCAAAGATAGGATCAACATGTGTAAAGGGACACCGAGCCGGTTCATACAACAGGACAAGAATAGCCGAGCCCAGGTTTATGACTTTTCATACATAGATTATTGCATTTCTTTATTTGTTTTGCATTTTCGTTCTTGGGTTTTTTTTAGAGAGAGATAGCTGTGAGAGACTAGTGGAGGAGAGAGAAAACGATCAACTTGCCATTTTCACAGATAGCTGTGAGAGAGTTTTTTTGAACTTTCTTGACAATCACTTCCTCTACAGGGGCCTGTCTCTGTTTAATTTGTGGTATCAGCACTACAAACCCACTCAAACCACTTGATTTGTCAAGGGAAAAGATCCATCAATGGCTTCACTACAATGGCTGAAAGTATGCTCCAAGCCTACCTTGCTCGTTGTAACTATTTTTCTAGCAGTAGTGCTCAAGTTTCTCATGCAGGAGAAGCTGAAAAGGAGGAGGCTGAATCTCCCACCAGGCCCCGCAAAATTGCCAATCATCGGTAACCTTCACCAGCTCGGTAATATGCCTCACATCTCTCTCCGAGAGCTTGCCAAGAAGTATGGTCCCATCATTTTCTTACAACTTGGGGAGATCCCAACAGTAGTGATTTCATCAGTTGAATTGGCAAAAGAAGTCCTGAAAACTCATGATCCTGTACTCTGTAGCCGTCCTCAGCTCTTTTCAGCCAAACACTTGTTCTATGGCTGCACTGATATTGTTTTTGCTCCTTATGGCGCCTACTGGAGGAATATAAGGAAAGTTTGCATACTTGAGCTGCTCAGTGCCAAGCGTGTCCACTGGTACAGCTTTGTTAGAGAAGAAGAAGTTGCTCGCTTGATTCGTCGGATTGCAGAATCTTATCCCGGCACCACCAATCTAAGCAAGATGATTGGACTATATGCCAATGATGTTCTTTGTCGGGTTGCGCTCGGAAGGGATTTCTCTGGAGGAGGAGAGTACGATCGGCACGGGTTCCAAAAGATGCTTGACGATTATCAAGCATTGCTCGGAGGTTTCAGTCTCGGAGACTATTTTCCTTCGATGGAGTTTGTGCACAGTCTAACCGGAATGAAATCGAAACTCCGGTACACCTTCAGACGGTTTGATCAGTTCTTCGATGAGGTGATAACTGAGCACCGCAATTCTAAGGGAGAACAAGAGGAGAAGAAGGACCTTGTTGACATTCTACTTGATTTTCAGAAGGATGGATCTTCTGAAATTTCTCTCACCATGGATAACATTAAAGCTGTCATCTTGGTCAGTGAAGATTTTATTGGTCTAGCTATCTATAGCTTCCATGCTTCAACTCCAGTGTTCCAAGCATCAAATTACTTGTAGATGAGTTTATCTGCACACAATTCACAACTAAAGGGTGTAATTATTGTTGCAGGACATGTTTGCTGCAGGAACAGATACAACCTTCATAACCCTTGATTGGGCAATGACAGAGCTTATCATGAATCCCAATGCCATGGAGAAAGCACAAGATGAAGTACGAGGTGTAGTCGGAGACAGAAAAGTGGTGCAAGAGAGTGATCTGCCCCGGCTGAGCTACATGAAAGCTGTTGTCAAAGAGATCTTCCGGTTACATCCTCCCGCTCCAGTTTTAGTCCCAAGAGAATCTTTAGAAGATGTTATAATTGATGGCTACAACATTCCTGCTAAAACTCGGATTTACGTCAATGTCTGGGGAATGGGGAGGGACCCAGAACTGTGGGAAAATCCTGAAACATTTGAACCGGAACGATTTATCGGCAGCGGTATAGATTTCAAGGGGCAAGATTTTGAGCTGATACCATTTGGAGCAGGTAGAAGAAGCTGCCCAGCTATCACATTTGGTATAGCAGCCATTGAAATTGCTTTAGCTCAGCTCCTCCACAGCTTTGACTGGAAGCTTCCTCCTGGCCTCGAAGCCAAGGATGTAGACAATACAGAAGCTTTTGGCATCTCGATGCACAGGACAGTTCCCCTGCACGTCGTGGCAAAACCGCACTTCGATTGACGCCAGAAGTGTCTGGATCTTATGACTCTGTCACCTTGAATCTGTAATTTTCTTTCCAAATAAAAGCTGCTACTTCTGGTCTGCTTGTAAGAAGAAAGCAGAACTTGGGGACGACTTGACTCCTGTCTTAGTCCTTGCTGTTGGAACTTAGACACTAGAATCAGCTGCTTATAAGCTGTCACATTTGAGCTTCAATCATAAAACTGCAGGGACAAACTGCTTGTCTCTGCAAATTACTCGTTTCCTCATGTCAAATTAATAATAATAATAAAAAAAAAAACCATTTTCCTTCATTATTTGGCACAGCAGATGAGATATTCATATTTAGCTAACAAATTCACTGACACCATAATCTTTCCATGCAAGCTTAAAACAACTTGATCAAATTTCTCATGGTACCGTTTAGGAGCTTGCTTTAAACCATATAATTTTTTTTTTAATTTATAAACTTTATTTTTTTTAGGAACTATACACCCTTTAGGCTGTAAAAGTTATAAATAGAAGTTAAAAAAATTAAAACTTACAATTAGCATAACATATTTTATTTTGTAAATAACATACATATAAAATAGTTTCACCCTATAAATTGTCAAATGTTCAAGAAATAATTAGCATAACATTCATCATTTCTTTTAAAATTTCATTTTTCCTTCCAGCTAACCCATTAGACTTGGAAGAATAAGGTGTAACAACTTGATGTATTATACCTTTTTTCCAATAATTATTCATTATATAACATACTCGACCCTTATTATAAGATCTAACTCATTTGATTTTTTTATTTAGTTAATTTTCTACTTCTACTTTATATAATAAAAATATGTTATAAGTTTAATCTTCTAAGCAGATAGAGTTTTGTTTATCTTAAAAAACCATCTATAAATATTATATAATATTTATTGCCTACTCTAGTCATAGTTTGTTTTAAATATCCTAAGTTTGAGTGTATTAAACTAAGTAATTTAGCTTCTCTTTTAACAAATGCATATGTTTTCTTAGTAATTCTACCTTCAACATATATTTCATATTTATTCGTAAATGAAGAATTTAAGTCAGAAATTAAACCAAGAGAATTCAATTTCTTAAGAAAGATAAACTAACATATTTTAATATAGCATGTCATAGATTGATAAAGTCAAACAAACAAATATAAAAAGATGCATTTTCATTCATTTCATCAGAACATTTAGTACAAAAATTCCATGGTTATAATATTATTTTCCTACAAATACATTGATATTAGTCATTATAATCTTGTCGAATTCAAATAAAACTTTGATCCTTAATTTTTCCAATAAAATCATAGATCAAGTTTGCTATTATGTGGAGGCATACAATACCTCACTCAAAGCCAGTATCTTTCTCAAAGTGGAAAAAAAAACTCTTTATTTGCATATATATGCATAATAGTAATATAGATTACCATCTAATTCTTTTTCATTGGTCAACATGTTAACTTGAAAAATATTCAGAATAATGAGATTTTGTAATTTAATTATGTTGTTGTTCATAGTTTTAAAAAGGTTGTTGTCTCTCTTTTAACTAAAAGCTCAAGCTTAACAAATTAGGGCGTTCTTTCTTCTTAATTTAATGTCTCAAGAAAACTTTAATGGTCAAGTGTCGGCCAGGCTCCAAGACAAGGCGGACAAACCAACCTTAAAAAGAACCAAATATATACTTGAGATATACATATATATATATAACCTGTCTGATAAAGGTTATGACTCCAAGTTCATACACACAATTAAATATTTAGCAAGTGATCTGTATATGTAACCACATCGTTAGTTAAAAACTCTCTCTCACATGTTTGGCTTATAATTTTTGGAAGTTTTTGTTTTGTTTTACTTGTTTATTCTTTTGTTTCTTTATTCTATACGTACGTGACATCACATTTTAAATACTTGGAATTTTACTTCTTTAGGGTGGCAAGTAATCTTATCTCAAGTCCACATTTTCATGCATGGCCTGTTACAACCTGGTATAATATTAATCATAAACTCAATAATAACTCCTTATTTTATTAGGGTTTGGGCTCTCACAATAATGCCAAAGATAACGCGTAATTAATTTTCATGACGAAAGTCAACCATATATGAAATATTATTTGACTAGTTTCACACGCAAAATCCAATTTTCAATTCTACATTTTATTTTAAAAACAAAATACCAACAATTTCAATTTTAGAAATAAAAATGCAATAAATTGTATCAAATTTTTTACTGAACAATAAATTCATATTTTGATTTCTTTTTCTCAAAAAAATCAGTTTCTTTCATAACTTACAAAAGTATCCTTAAAAAAAAAACATTCATCATTCATCAATTATTTTACATTTTGTGATCTTGTTCGATTTGGCTTAGTTTCTCATATATATATATATATATATATATATATATATATATATATATATATATATATATATATATATATATATTATAAATTTCTGAATACATTCTTCAATTCATATTGGATTACTTCTACCATTTCTATAAAGAAAACAAATTAACAAGAAGAAATTTAAGAGTTATGCATGGTATTACTAGGTGGTCTGACTGTGGGGGAGTTCATCCCATGGCTTTGGTGGCTAAACCATGTTAATGGTTTTAATGTTAGAGTGGACAGAGTTGCGAAGGAATTTGACAGGTTTCTAGATGGAGTGATCGAAGAGCATATGGTTAGTAAAACAGGTGGAAGTGTTCATGGAGAAGATCAACAGGATTTTGTGGATGTTTTGCTGGAGCTTCAGAAGGATAACTTGACAGGTTTCCTATTACCAGAGTGACCGTCAAAGCTCTCATTTTGGTATGAAATTCTCTCTCTGCATCTCTTTCTTCTGAAATTTTGCAACGCTGTGATTTGGATTATGGATAAATCCTATATTTGCAGAACATGAAAATCAAATTAACGCCATAATGTCAGGAAATACAGACCATAGCGCGTGCGACGAATGAGATGCCACATACCATTAACTATGAATAGTGAGACAGTATCTAGGATTTTGACAAAACAATGCCTGATATGATGACAAAAAAATTGAGATTTATACAACAAATTTCGAGTTCAAGTCAAGATATGCATCTTTTATAAGAACTTATATCAGAAAAGGCGCATAAATTTTCTAGAGGGTGAGTTTTCCTTGATTTTTTTTTTTTTTTTACAAAATCCTTGGTACTTTCATGTGGTTTCCTCATGATGATAAGATTATGACAAAGAAATTATACTTAACACACCATGAAGATATTTTTGTTATACATACTTTATATAATCAAATGTTAAATTCATATAGCAAAGGAAATTTAGATTATAAATATCTTTACCCATTATTGCTCAAGTACCGAAATGAATTCTTGATTACAGCAGCAACAAAGCTTTTCCCAAAGCAACAACAACAATACAACTTTAAAATAATAAAATTTTTACGAGAGGAACCTTCTGATCTATGTCTACCAGTAGCCGTAGTTAGAGTATACAAGCTATTATTTATAAATAGATCAGAGACCCTACTCATTAATTTATTTTCCAATTTTCTATTTTCATCAAGAAGATAATTAACCATGATCAATCAATTGATCTCCATGATCATGGGTTTGCATGATCAAGAACATGGGTGTGTCATAAGGGACACAAATGATAATTTCCAACAATTTCTTGATCTTGAAAACATCATAATCAGGTGGTATTGATGCATGTAGGTTTTATATATATATATATATATATATATATATATATATATATATATATATATATATATATATATATATATATATATATAAACTGGACAAGCTACCAAATCTTTAAACTGGGACTTTTTTAGGATTAAAATGAGCAGGTAGCTCGTTGGGATTTGGCCATTTGGTTTCTGATGTTCTTAGAATCCGTTGCAGGAGATGTTTGCAGCTGGAGCTGATACCCGGCCAGCCACATGGGACCAGCCTGAAGAGTACAGACCTGAAAGGTTCTTGAATAGCTCTGTAGATTTCAGAGGACATGATTTTCAATTGATTCCTTTCGGAGCAGGTAGGAGAGGTTGCCCAGGAATTACATTCGCCATGGCAGCTAACGAGCTTGTGTTAGCAAATCTCGTTAACAGGTTTGACTGGGCCTTGCCCGGTGGAGCAAGCGGGGAATGCCGTTGCAACTCCATTTTCTGACTGGAAAAAGATGTCCCGAGGAGGATAAAAAAACTCGAATGTGTATGCAATGTTTATAAACTCTCTCTCTCTCTCTCTCTCTGCAAATTACATTGAGAAAAACATTGCGATGACAATTTCTTTTTTTTATTAAGAGTTAAAATCAAAATTTATTAAAATTGTAGCCATCATAATATGAATATTTGTGATAATCTATTTTTAGAATATTTGTTTTTTTATTTAAATTAAAATATTATCATGAAAAATCAATATTGTTAATTAAAAAAGTTTACGTTATATTTTTAAATTTAAATAAGTTTATAACATTAAGTAAATATAAAAAATATAAATAATCTCAATTTTTTTAACTGCTAAAGAGTGTTTGGGCGTGTGTGTGTATTATTCATATTTTATCTTCATTGAAAAAACAATTCAAACTTGTGTTGAAAAACTGTGAAAAACATCTAAAATGTTTAGGAAGTATTTTTTTTATTGTTGAAATTTGAAATAAGATTAACTATTTTAATTTTATAATGATTAAAAATGTTTTTTTTTATTCAATTTTTATTATTTTTCTATAATTTTTTTTAAAAATTTAAAAATAGGATTTGATTTTAGAGAATTCAAAAAAAAAAAAATAATAAGATCAAACAATGAATGTGGGCTCCGCAGCACTAAGGCTTAGCGATAAGGTGTAGAAGCTCAGTGCACCTAGCCCGTGTGCATGTTTCTAGGCCTCGGTGTGCATAAACAATTACCAAAAACATAATAGCCATGGTGATTTTACTGTGCAGAACACTGTACACTCTCTCGCAATTCACTGTGGATTGTGGCAGTGTCGTGATGAAATTGGGCTTGGTGATCAGGCGTGTTTTGTTTATTTTATGGGGGTGTTTTCGGTTTTTGGCTTTTTTTTTCAAACAGCCGCAATGTGCACAGTGTAGTCACGATTCAACCCCTCCAAAACGACAAAATAGTGCACAGGGACGAGGGGCTCCGTCGGCTTTTTACACCTTCAGTGCACAGTGCACAGACTAAAAAAGCCGTCGGTAATGACAAAACACTGCACAGTGAACGGGGACACGGGCGTCCTTTCCCCCTCGGTTTTTTTGTGAATCTCGGTTGGGTCAGGGGTGCCTTAGTAATTAGCCTATTTTTTTATTATATTTCTGTCTGAACGGTTGGCGCGTCGTCAGGACGCGACAGCGGCGCTCAACGCCAACGCGCCCTTTAGGCGGCGCGTGCGGTGCCATACGGCGGCCAAAAATTTTCCCTCGCTGGTGAATACGGTGCGCCTCCAGGTTCTCTGTCTGCCGTCGCGGCGCGTTCCAATCATAGATGCCCGTGTGAGCGGCGGCGGGCGGTTTTTGGTCAACTGTCGCTTTTCTCTCTCCTGCCGACGCAAAGTCAGCTCTGGTCCCTCATGTTTGTGGTAAGTTAATTTCGGTCCCTTAGGTTTTGATTTTGTTTTGTTATTACTGATTTATTTAAATTAAGGTTTTATTGTTTTCAATTGTGCCCTTCAATTAAAATTGATTATATAAGCAGTTTTTAATTCAGTCCTTATACTTTGAATTTTTGATTTATTATTGATTCCTTCAATTTTTCCGGTACGGAAGTTTTGCTTTCTTTAATTCGGTCCTCCAATTGCAATTGGCAATATATACAAAGTTTGATTTCAGTCCCTCTTCTTCTAATTTTTTTATAGGATGACAGCATTTGATCATTATTTTTTTTGGTCCTCCAATTATTATTATTTTTTTAAATTTTATCCTTCAATTGGAATTAATTTTATATATGTCATTTTTCATTTTGGTCCTTATTCTTTTAATTTTCTATTTGATATTAATTCATATGTTCTTTTTTTAATGTTTATTTTTTATTGGTATTTATGCATCTATGCTTTTAGTTTTTGTCCTCAGTGTAACTTTTGTCCATGTATATATAAGTGTATTTAACACAATAATAATAATAATAATAATTTTTCTCTCTTACTAATGGACATGCTGATATGCAGAGAAAAAAGAAATAATATCTCACCTGCACCAGGCTATTGTAATTATCATCTATCTTTGAATACTTTCTCTCCAACCTCTTCCTAGAACTTGATGCTCGATCACCATAGCTCTGAGGTGGACAGATTGATTGTAGCACAAGATCACACTCTTTGTAGCAACAAAATGTTATCATAATTAACATTACCAAGTTGATATTTAGTTATTTTCATAAAAGATTAATGTCTTGTCTTTGATACAGTGATTCACCCTGTAAATGGTAATGGTCAAGAACATTAAAAAAAAAAAAACAGCTTCAAGCAAGTTTTCTTCCAAGCGAAGCAAATCTAAAACACACTCTTAATGATATCATCTTCCATAGTTTCCAACAACTATCTAGTTAGGTCCTCCACATCTATAGAATGGACATGCTGATATGCAGAGAAATAAGAAATAATATCTCACCTGCACCAGGCTATTGTAATTATCATCTATCTTTGAATACTTTCTCTCCAACCTCTTCCTAGAACTTGATGCTCGATCACCATAGCTCTGAGGTGGAGATGCATAGTGCTGGTATGACATATATTCTTGGCTTGGTCGAGCATATGGTGACTGAGGATAGCTGTGGTATAATCAGGAGTTCAATTGGCTCTGTTATATTTTCTCTCTAGTTGTTGCTTGGAATTTGTGTTTGTCTTTATCATAGACTTCAGGAATTTTAAATGAATAGAAAAGTATTTTATTAATATGAAGAAAGTTTGATAACAAAACGTACCTGAAAGACTTGTTCTACTCAGTTCCCATTATGACGATTTTGTTTCCATTTACTTCAATTTGGGGAGTGAATTGTTTTTGCATCCATTGGAGTTGCAGATAATTGATAGTTTGTAGCCTTAATGGGTGGGATACTCTCCAGACATTCAAGCTCTCGCCTCCCTTCTAGTTCACATTCATGAAGCGACCACAACTTAATACCCTGTTTTGGATTTGGAGATGGTATTTCTCAGAACAAGTGTGCATTGACAGTTAAAAGTTATATTCCTCATGTTAACTTATAAATGTAATTCTATGAAATATCAGCATCAACACATGACCAAGAAGTTTTCAGTTTTTATCCGGATGAAAGGTCTTGTAATGGATTTGAAGAAGTTTTAAGACGATATAGAAAATTGGTCCCCCATCTACATCTTGCAGGTTGCAAATTTAATCCCTTTCTTTAGCTTCTTTCTCAGTTGAATTTCTGCTTACTGATTTTTCTCTTTTTTTTTTTTTTTGTATTGTGATAGGACCAACATCTTTTGCCCCTGTCATTGAAATGGCTATTACTATAGTTGAGCAAAGCCGTGGCTAGTATCATGTTTTGGTTATAATAGCAGATGGGCAGGTGATTGGATTTGTTTGATGTTTCATAATATGTGATGAGTCGCCGGCATAAGCATGAAACTGTTTCACCCTTTTAATCCCATTTGAATATGTGACATTTTCAAACCTTTTGTAGAATTCGTTTCAACTGCATTTCATTTGAAATAATTAGAAAAAGATACTACTTTGTTCTAGTGTAATTTTAAGTTTGATTGCTGGGCTTGAACTTCCATTAAAGATGTAGTTTCAGGCGAGAAAGCTGCATTTCCAGTCTCTCATGTTTTTGTAACTGAGCATTCTTGCTGTTAGTGGAATATATTATGTTCAGGGAAATATGATCAAAAGAAGAATTGTAAAAGTTTCTTTTTGTTTGTTTTCTTTTGAATATTTTCCAGTGGGGTTGATTTGAAATGGAACTCTAACCATTAACTCTCAGCTTTTAAGTCCTTAATCACTGGACCAATGTTTCAATGGTAATGCCAGAGTTTCTTGTTTATTTAATTCCTTGATTGTTGACTTTACCTGCTTAGCGCATCAGGCAGAAACTCAGGTTTTATAGCTGGTCTTACCGAACTTTCTCATGAATAAGTAACTCAGATGAGTTTCCTGAAAAATCAGATAGCAATTGAGATCTCCTATTATTACTAGGTTTGGTGTTTGGACCTCAAAAAACTAGAATCGTAGCAATTCTGACTAAAATTTCTTCCAGACTCAATCTCTATTATTTTCAACATCAAAATATATCCAAATTTCACACATGGTCACTTTTATTTCATCTATTTGAGATGGATCACATGATCTATGGTTTGCCACAGGTGACAAGAAGTGTTGACACTGAGCATGGCCATCTAAGCCCGCAGGAAAAGAGAACGGTTGAAGCAATTGTGAAAGCCAGGTAAAATGTTTAGCCCTGTTATGTAAGTGATTTTTTCTTTCCCAAAACCTGTTTTAATGTGCTCGTTTCCAGTGAGTACCCCTTGTCTATTATATTAGTTGGGGTTGGAGATGGACCATGGGACATGATGAAGGAATTTGATGATAACATCCCTGCTCGGGCATTCGACAATTTCCAGGCAAGAAGTTTTTATCTTCACTTTTATTTGCAAGTTTTGTAGTTCCTTAACTTGTTCTTGGTCGGTGCTAAACTGGGAAAATGCTACCTTTTGTAGTTTGTGAATTTTACAGAAATAATGTCAAAGAACACGGACCGATCCAGAAAAGAAGCGGAGTTTTCTCTAGCTGCTTTGATGGAAATACCTTCTCAGTATAAAGCAACACTAGAGCTTAATATTTTGGGGTAGCTTTCAAATTCTCTACACGTCGCAGAAGGTTTATTTATACTGCCCTTGAAATGCTGAATGCAAATTGTATTTTATTTCATTGCTTTATCAGTGCTACTAAAGGGAAGGCTATAGATAGGGTTCCTCTCCCCCCTCCCCAATGTGGTGCTGGTGCAACTTCATTCAGAAACCCCAAACCTTCCCAATCAAGCAGCACTCTTCCATGTGCAACTTCTTCCAGCAGACAAGATGTGGTTGGCGCAGCAGTTCCTGCAAGTTCTGCTTCTGATAATCAAGTACTCACAGATTCATACCCTTCTTTTGCTGAATTAATATTTAAAAGACTTGTTTTGTTTCACTTTGTGCTACCTTCCTGATTATCGTCTTGCTAGCTTCCCGATTACAATGCTATATCCGAAGTGAGATTAATGAATTTTAACTTCTTGACATGAGCAGCTTTGTCCCATTTGCCTCACCGACCCTAAGGATATGGCCTTCGGTTGTGGACATCAGGTAAATATATTTCTTTCTCCAAATCTCTCTAGCATGTAGACAGGATGCATCTTATGTTAAGCTGTAATCGCAGACATGCTGTGACTGTGGTCAAGATCTCCAGTTATGCCCCATTTGTCGAAGCACTATCCACAAAAGAATAAAGCTCTATTAAATGGAATCTACTGGCATTCTTCGAAAGAAATGAAAAACAAAAGAGTGAGTACTTGTTCCAAGACATCATCTCTCTATTGTCATAATTGCAACTGCGATTTCATTCCAGTTATGTCTATGGATGTGCATAAGAGATCAGATTGAAGGAGTTTTCACGAGATCTTTTGCCTTGTAAATAAAACAGTTCTCATTGCCATTCGCTTCTGTATAGTTTGATCAGCCTGGATCTGTAAATAAAAGGATCGAAAGATTGAATTTGCTCAAGTGAATTGTTATTGATACTAGGCAATGTATTTATACAATGTGTGTTGTAACAGATTCACTACAACCCAGGAATCTATTACACCTCTACACAGACTGCTACTCTATAACAGAAAAAGGAATAAATACAAACATTACTATTGCACAAATATAATCTGTTACACATGAGAATACTGCTGCTCTACACTCCCCCTCAAGTTGGAGAGTGGATGTCTTGCACTCCTAACTTGCTAACCATAGGAACAAATATTTCTTTTCCAAGAGGCTTGGTCAGAACATTCACAAGTTGATGTGCTGAATCAACGTATTTCGTAGTAATGGAACCATCTTGAATTTTATCCCTAATGTAATGACAATCCATCTCAATATGCCTTGTCCTCTCATGAAAGACCGGATTAGCCGCAATGTGCAATGCAACTTTATTATCACAATATAATAAGGCTGAATCATGATGCGAAATTCTCAAGTCTTTTAGCAAACATCGCAACCATGTTAATTCACAACATGCTCCTGTCATTGCTCTGTATTCTGCTTCAGCAAAAGAGAGCGAAACTGTTTTCTGTCGCTTTGACCTCCAAGATATCAATGAGGGTCCAAGAAAAACACAATAACCAGTTGTAGATCTTCTAGTGAGTGGACATCCTGCCCAATCTGAGTCACAATAAAATCTCAATCTTAGATCACTTTTGGAAGAAAAATATAGGCCTCGGCCTGGTGCCCCTTTTAGGTATCTTACAACCCGAAGGGCTGCTTCCATATGAAATTTCCTGGGTTGATGCATAAATCTACTTAAAACATGTACAACATATGTGATGTCTGGTCTCGATACAGTTAAATAAATCAAACGACCCACCAATCTTCTATACCGATTTGCATCTCTGAACAAGATGCCTTCGTCTGATAATTTTAATCCCCGTTCCATAGGAGTATTAATGGGAGCAGCACCCGATAACCCTGCATCCTCAATAACTTCTAATGCATATTTACGTTGCGAAATAAAGATTCCATTCTTTGAAGCAGATACCTCAATTCCAAGAAAATATTTTAAATCACCAAGATCTTTGATGCGAAAATGTTCATGCATAAATTGTTTAGTTGTAGCAATATTCATAGGGTCATTTCCAGTGATTAAAATATGATCAACGTATATCAATAGAATGGTAAAAGACATACCTTGCTTTCTGGTGAATAGAGAATAATCAGCATTTGATTGTATAAATCCAGCAGAATGCATAGCTTCGGAGAATTTAACAAACTACTGTCGGGATGCTTGTTTTAAACCATAAATTGACTTGTGGAGGCGACAAACTAGATGATTCTTCCCCTCTCGCCGAAGACCCTGAGGCAGAGACATATAAATTTCCTCTGTTAAATCGCCATGGAGGAATGCATTATGCACATTCATTTGGTGCAGGGACCAACCATGGGCTACTGTCAAAGCTAAGAGACAACGGACATAAATAATTTTGGCAGTGGGAGAGAATGTGTCTTGGTAATCAACCCCTTCCAATTGGGTGAAACCTTGAGCCACTAATCAAGCTTTGTACCTCTCAACTGAACCATCCGAATGAAGCTTGACTTTATAAACCCATCTGCAACCAATCGTTGTCTTCCCTGATGGTAATGAGGTGATGGACCATATGCCATTATCTTGAAGAGCTTGCAGCTCAGAACGCATGGCCATCTGCCATTCAGGGTGGATAATGGCCTTTGAAAAAGACTTAGGCTCTGTGGTGGCATTGAGGTGTGCAATGAAGGAGCAATTTTCAGGGGAATAACGATGGTATGAAACAAAGTTGCTCATGGGGTAGCGTGAACCTTTGTGGTGACCTGGTGCCAAGGAGGCTGATTGATGAGAGTAAACATTAAAACAAATGAAGTCTTTGAGCTTGACTGGTGGGGCAGTGAGACAATTGGAGCGACGAAGTGGAATGGGTTCGGGTAGTGGTGGATCGTCAGTGGTGTGAGATAGATGGGTGGAGAGAGATGGGTTTGTGGGTGAAGGGGATGATGAAGATTGAACAGTAGGTGGAATTGGGTTAGGGGGTTTTGGGCGACGGGCATATGTATGAAGGATGGGTGGTGGATGAGGAGCAGGTGGGTATGCAGTTGCGGTGGCTGGTGGTGGTGGTGGACATGGAGATGTAGGAATAGGTGTCGAAGGAAGATTTGTCGGACTGGAAGAGAAGGAGATGGTGTCGTGGGTTAAAAGAGGAATGGGTCCAAATTCATCGGGTGAAGGGGAAAGTATAGAACCTGGTCGGGCCAATGCATACGGGAAAATGTTTTCATGAAAATGCACATCGCGACTAGTAAAAATTTTTTTGGAAGATAAATCAAATAATTTATATGCTTTTTGACTGGTAAGGTAACCAATAAAAATTGAGGGCATAGAGCGAAAGTCAAATTTATGAGAAGGATGGACATTAATAGCATAAGCAAAGCAACCGAAAACTCGGATATGAGAAAAAGATGGCATTTTTTAGTATAAAAGTTCAAAAAGGAGTTTTAAATTTTAGTACAGCGGAAGGGAGTCGATTGATAAGATGAACAGCAGTGAGAGCACACTCTCCCCAAAACTGGATTGGAAGCTGAGCTTGAAATTTTAAAGCGCGAGCTACTTGCAAGATGTGACGATGTTTGCGTTCCACAACCCCATTTTGTTGAGGCGTGTAAACACATGAATGTTGAAAAATGACGCTTTTATCTTGAAAAAAGGAATGAAGTGAAATAAATTCACCACCATTATCACTTCGAAAATTTTTAATGGAAGTTTCAAATTGTGTGAGAACACACGCGAAAAAATGTTTTATAAGAGTATTAACTTCTATTTTATGTTGCATTAAAAATATTCATGTGAAGCGTGTATAGTCATCAAAAATAGTAAGAAAATAATAAGCACCAGAAATGGAAGGACGTCACCCCAAATGTCACAGTGAATTATTTCAAAAGGTTTGATAGTGGAAATGACACTAGTATTGAAAGGAAAACGAATTTGCTTAGCTAAAGGACAAATGTGACAAACATGACAGGACAGAGCAGAAAAATTTAAAAAATATTGGGCAATAAAATTTAAACGATGTGATGAAATATGGCCCAAGCGTTTATGCCAGAGATCAGTTGAAGATATGGTGAGGTTGCAGGCTGGTTGATGTAATGGTGAGGTAGGCTGTGTCATAGATTTCGTCGCTGCTATTGCCACCAAGTAATATAGGCCGTTACGTTGTTTACTCAAACCAATCATCCTCCTCGTAGCTAGATCCTGTAAAATACACCAATAAGGAAAAAAAGTTACGGAGCAGTTCAAATTTCTTGTTAAACGACTGACTGACATCAAGTCAACTTTGAATGTGGGAACACATAACACATCATGCAAATAATAAGTGGAGCTCAGAGGCAGTGATCCTTTTGCAACAATATTTGTTGTTGCCCCACTAGGCATCAACACAGGAGGTACTGAACAATTTTGTTGTTGAAAAAATGATCGCGATGATGAAGAAATATGATCAGTTGCTCCACTATCAATAATCCAATTACGGAAAGCAATTTTTGGCAAACCTGGTTTAGTTACAGCATGGGCTTGAGTACTGGATTCAGCTTTGTCATTAAGAAGAGACAGTAGCTGCTTTAATTGGGTTTCTAAAATCCCTACGACTGACTTGTCGTTCTCTTTAGATACAGGCGTTGCCACATGGTTTGCAGTGAACTTGTTATTATTGAAGCGTCTGGCCGAATTTTTTTTTTTGGGATGCCCTGTTGGGTACCCATGAAGTTCATAACAAGTTGGATCCAATGTCCCGGTTCTCCACAGTAAGAGCATTGAGGCCGCCCACGTCTTTGTTCAAAACGACATCCATCCCGTTCAAAACGACGTCCACCATTATTATAAAAAGTATCCCTGTTCTGCTCAAAACAACACCCCCCATTAGAATTGTCTCTGTCTTTGTCTTGTTCAAATCGACCACCATTAAAATTCATTTTGAAGGAATGGTAGGGGCGCTCGCCTCTGTCACTTTGCTTCCCGTTGTTGCCCTGAACTGCCATAGCTGCACTGCCAACAGAGTCTGTGGATGATGAACTGAGAAGACGTTGTTTCTCTTCTTGAGAAACAAAAGAATATGCTTGCCGAATCGAAGGCAGAGGATTCATCAACAGTACTTGCCCACGAACAACACTGTAAGATTCATTCAACCCCATCAAAAATTGCATCAATTTTTGCTGGTCTTGTTATGCCCCTTGTGATGAATCACTGTAGGAGGTCAGTTCATCCACAACCCTTTCAATTTGTGTAATACACCGAGACAGATTGATGTTCTTGTCTAAAATAGGCGATATCTCGTTGGATTTCAAAGATACGGGGTGCGTTGCTTTGAGAGAATCGGTCATGAAGGTCTTCCCAAACTTCATGAGCAGTGGAATAATATATCACACTATCTGAGATTTCTGGATTGAGAGTGTTGATAATCCATGAATGTACCATGTCATTGCATCGAGATCAAGTTGCATATCCTTCTGGGGTCAATTTCTTCTGACGGGATTTTGATTGAGCCATTGACGAAGCTTAATTTGTTCTTGGAATTCAAGGCCAAGGTCATGGCCCTTTTCCAAGTAGAATAGTTGTTTCCATTCAAGGGTTTGGAAATCAAAACCAAACCTGGATGATCTGAATGGTGAGTGAAATAAGGATTTGAGAGATTTTCTTTTGGAAGACCTAGATGAGTTTCTAGGTTTGAAGAGTTTGTCATTGTTTGTTGTAGAGTTTCTGGGTTTGATGTCATTGTTTGCTGTAGAAGAGAAAAAGAGGTTTTCTTGATTTGCAGTGATTGTTTGCTGCAGGAGAGATTAATTGGCTGTGATGAATATCAACTCTGATACCATGTAAATAAAAGGATCGAAAGATTGAATTTGCTCAAGTGAATCGTTATTGATACTAGGCAATGTATTTATACAATGTGTGTTGTAACAGATTCACTACAACCCAGGAATCTGTTACACCTCTGCACAGACTGCTACTCTATAACAGAAAACGGAATAAATACAAACATTACTATTGCACAAATATAATCTGTTACACATGAGAATACTACTGCTCTACAGGATCCATGGCCGACAGCCATGATTAGTAGTTGCATATGTAGTTTGATTCAATAATATGATTGCTGCGGTGCTATTGTTCGAGTCCTCTTTTTTACCAAAACATTATGTTTCCATTCCTTTGCTATATTCTTGCTTATTCAAGGTCTGGTTGGAGACCAAATATAAGCAAAAAAAAATTGAACTCGTAAGATTGATAAGAACAAGTGTAATTTATAACTTAGACCATATAGTTTAACAAAACTAATTAATTAGTTTCCTAGTTTCAGAAACTACATAATTTGTCTCTCAATTTGGTCCTTTTGTCAATTTCATGTTCAAATGTTCTTTTCCAATAATTTTTTTACTTTAATATAAAAATAGAAAAGAGTAATAAAAATAGCTAAGATGTGGAAATGTGGTTAGCAAATAAGAAAGCCTTTTTTTTTAATGTAATATAGTTTACCATCCAAATTTTTTTCATTGGTCAACATGTTAACTTGAAAAATATTCACAATAATGAGATTTTGTAATTTAATTATGTTGTTCATAGTTTTAAAAAGGTTATTGTCTCTCTTCTAACTAAAAGCTCAAGCTTAACAAATTAGGGCGTTCTTTCTTCTTAATTTAATGTCACAAGAAAACTTTAATGGTCAAGTAACCATGTAAAAGCACGATAAGAATAGTTGAAGCAAAGTCGGTCAGGCTCCAAGACAAAGCAGACAAACCAACCTTAAAAAAAACCAAATATATACTTGAGATATACATATACATATAACCTGCCTGGTAAAGATTGTGACTCCAAGTTCATACGCACAATTAAATATTTAGCAAGTGATCTATATATGTAACCACGTCGTTAGTTAAAAACTCTCACACGCATGTTTGGCTTATAATTTTTAGAAGTTTTAGAAGATTTCCGGAGAATGTAGTTTTCCTTGAATCCAAATTTAAAATACAAATGACAAAATCCTTGGTAATTTCGTGTAGTTTCCTCATGATGATAAGATGATGACAAAGAAATTCTCCTTAACATGAGTTTACAGTCAACCCTAGAAGATATTTCTTGATCTTGAAAACATCATAATCAGGTAATCAGGTGGTATTGATGCATGTAGGTTTTATATATATATATATATAAACTGGACAAGCTACCAAATCTTTAAACTGGGACTTTTTTTAGGATTTAAATGAGCAGGTAGCACAACACAGTTCTCGAATGGGCAATGACAGAGCTGTTAAGGCACCCGGGTGTCATGAAGCAAGTGCAGAATGAGGTCAGGGGACTTGCCGGCGCCGGAAAACTTGAGATAACAGAAAATGACTTGGAGAAAATGCATTTTTTAAAGGCAGTGGTCAAAGAGACTCTTAGGTAGGCTACATCCTCCAATTCCGCAGCTAATTCCACGTGAAGCAAGCCAAGATGTCAAAATAAACGGCTATGATATTGCAGCAGGAACAATGGTGATGATCAATGCCTGGGCAATCGGAAGAGACCCGGCCGGCCACATGGGACCAGCCTGAAGAGTACAGACCTGAAAGGTTCTTGAATAGCTCTGTAGATTTCAGAGGACATGATTTTCAATTGATTCCTTTCGGAGCAGGTAGGAGAGGTTGCCCAGGAATTACATTCGCCATGGCAGGTAACGAGCTTGTGTTAGCAAATCTCGTTAACAGGTTTGACTGGGCCTTGCCCGGTGGAGCAAGCGGGGATGATTTGCACATGAATTAATGCTCTGGCACTACCATCCACATAAAATTTCCTCTTCATGCCATCATAATATGAGTATTTGTGATAATCTATTTTTAGAATATTTTTTTTTTATATCTATTAAAATATTATCATGAAAAACCAATATTGTTAATTAAAAAAAGTTTATGTTATATTTTTAAATTTAAATAAGTTTATAACATTATGTAAATATAAAAAATATAAATAATCTCAATTTTTTTAGCTGCTAAAGAGTGTTTGGGTGTGTGTGTGTGTGTATTATTCAATATTCATATTTTATCTTCATTGAAAAAACAATTCAAACTTGTGTTGAAAAACTGTGAAAAAACATCTAAAATGTTTAGGAAGTATTTTTTTTATTGTTGAAGTTTGAAATAAGATTAACTATTTTAATTTTACAAGGATTAAAAATGTTTTTTTTTGTTTTTTATTCAATTTTTATGATCTTTATATAAAATTTAAAAATACGATTTGATTTTAGAGAATTCAAAACAAAACAAAACAAAAATTAATAAGATCAAACAATGAATGTGGGCTCCGTAGCACTAAGGCTTAGCGTTACGTGTAGAAGCTCAGTGCACCTAGCCCGTGTGCATGTTTCTAGGCCTCGGTGTGCGTAAACAATATATGTTTAAATTGTGCTTGAAAAAACTATATAAAAATAATGTCTTTTAATTATAGAATTTCCAGTTCACTCGAATTCCTAGATAACGACACTGATTTTATCATCTCCCCCAGCATTTTCCAACCATAAATCATATTATCCACGCAGCCATAACATCAAGCAAGATGCAACATTCATTGCCCAAAATTAAATAAAAATTAATCTAAAAACACTTCCTCCGGCTGTGATTCGTAAGACTTTCCAACGAGATGTCATTTCCCTTAGAATGCAAAATTTCCAGAGGCCGTGATTCGTCGGTCTATCGCTGATTTCAACACACTGACGTACATATATTGGAATTACGAAGCTATAAGACAAAACTGGAAATTCCTAGCTTTAGTTTCCATCACCATATAGACTTTTTGAAGCTCTGGATGTGTGGATGCTGGATATTACGTTTCTACTCTGTTTCACCGTACGTATGAAAATGGGGTGAGAGTTTAAAACGATAAGTATCGAATTGTAAGGCAAAGATAGGATCAACATGTGTAAAGGGACACCGAGCCGGTTCATACAACAGGACAAGAATAGCCGAGCCCAGGTTTATGACTTTTCATACATAGATTATTGCATTTCTTTATTTGTTTTGCATTTTCGTTCTTGGGTTTTTTTTAGAGAGAGATAGCTGTGAGAGACTAGTGGAGGAGAGAGAAAACGATCAACTTGCCATTTTCACAGATAGCTGTGAGAGAGTTTTTTTGAACTTTCTTGACAATCACTTCCTCTACAGGGGCCTGTCTCTGTTTAATTTGTGGTATCAGCACTACAAACCCACTCAAACCACTTGATTTGTCAAGGGAAAAGATCCATCAATGGCTTCACTACAATGGCTGAAAGAATGCTCCAAGTCTACCTTGCTCGTTGTAACTATTTTTCTAGCAGTAGTGCTCAAGTTTCTCATGCAGGAGAAGCTGAAAATGAGGAAGCTGAATCTCCCACCAGGCCCCGCAAAATTGCCAATCATCGGTAACCTTCACCAGCTCGGTAATATGCCTCACATCTCTCTCCGAGAGCTTGCCAAGAAGTATGGTCCCATCATTTTCTTACAACTTGGGGAGATCCCAACAGTAGTGATTTCATCAGTTGAATTGGCAAAAGAAGTCCTGAAAACTCATGATCCTGTACTCTGTAGCCGTCCTCAGCTCTTTTCAGCCAAACACTTGTTCTATGGCTGCACTGATATTGTTTTTGCTCCTTATGGCGCCTACTGGAGGAATATAAGGAAAGTTTGCATACTTGAGCTGCTCAGTGCCAAGCGTGTCCACTGGTACAGCTTTGTTAGAGAAGAAGAAGTTGCTCGCTTGATTCGTCGGATTGCAGAATCTTATCCCGGCACCACCAATCTAAGCAAGATGATTGGACTATATGCCAATGATGTTCTTTGTCGGGTTGCGCTCGGAAGGGATTTCTCTGGAGGAGGAGAGTACGATCGGCACGGGTTCCAAAAGATGCTTGACGATTATCAAGCATTGCTCGGAGGTTTCAGTCTCGGAGACTATTTTCCTTCGATGGAGTTTGTGCACAGTCTAACCGGAATGAAATCGAAACTCCGGTACACCTTCAGACGGTTTGATCAGTTCTTCGATGAGGTGATAACTGAGCACCGCAATTCTAAGGGAGAACAAGAGGAGAAGAAGGACCTTGTTGACATTCTACTTGATATTCAGAAGGATGGATCTTCTGAAATTTCTCTCACCATGGATAACATTAAAGCTGTCATCTTGGTCAGTGAAGATTTTATTGGTCTAGCTATCTATAGCTTCCATGCTTCAACTCCAGTGTTCCAAGCATCAAATTACTTGTAGATGAGTTTATCTGCACACAATTCACAACTAAAGGGTGTAATTATTGTTGCAGGACATGTTTGCTGCAGGAACAGATACAACTTTCATAACCCTTGATTGGGCAATGACAGAGCTTATCATGAATCCCAATGCCATGGAGAAAGCACAAGATGAAGTACGAGGTGTAGTCGGAGACAGAAAAGTGGTGCAAGAGAGTGATCTGCCCCGGCTGAGCTACATGAAAGCTGTTGTCAAAGAGATCTTCCGGTTACATCCTCCCGCTCCAGTTTTAGTCCCAAGAGAATCTTTAGAAGATGTTACAATTGATGGCTACAACATTCCTGCTAAAACTCGGATTTACGTCAATGTCTGGGGAATGGGGAGGGACCCAGAACTGTGGGAAAATCCTGAAACATTTGAACCGGAACGATTTATCGGCAGCGGTATAGATTTCAAGGGGCAAGATTTTGAGCTGATACCATTTGGAGCAGGTAGAAGAAGCTGCCCAGCTATCACATTTGGTATAGCAGCCATTGAAATTGCTTTAGCTCAGCTCCTCCACAGCTTTGACTGGAAGCTTCCTCCTGGCCTCGAAGCCAAGGATGTAGACAATACAGAAGCTTTTGGCATCTCGATGCACAGGACAGTTCCCCTGCACGTCGTGGCAAAACCGCACTTCGATTGACGCCAGAAGTGTCTGGATCTTATGACTCTGTCAACTTGAATCTGTAATTTTCTTTCCAAATAAAAGCTGCTACTTCTGGTCTGCTTGTAAGAAGAAAGCAGAACTTGGGGACGACTTGACTCCTGTCTTAGTCCTTGCTGTTGGAACTTAGACACTAGAATCAGCTGCTTATAAGCTGTCACATTTGAGCTTCAATCATAAAACTGCAGGGACAAACTGCTTGTCTCTGCAAATTACTCGTTTCCTCATGTCAAATTAATAATAATAATTAAAAAAAAAACCATTTTCCTTCATTATTTGGCACAGCAGATGAGATATTCATATTTAGCTAACAAATTCACTGACACCATAATCTTTCCATGCAAGCTTAAAACAACTTGATCAAATTTCTCATGGTACCGTTTAGGAGCTTGCTTTAAACCATATAAAAACTTTTTTAATTTATAAACTTTATTTTTTTTTAGGAACTATACACCCTTTAGGCTGTAAAAGTTATAAATAGAAGTTAAAAAAATTAAAACTTGCAATTAGCATAACATATTTTATTTTGTAAATAACATACATATAAAATAGTTTCACCCTATAAATTGTCAAATGTTCAAGAAATAATTAGCATAACATTCATCATTTCTTTTAAAATTTCATTTTTCCTTCCAGCTAACCCATTAGACTTGGAAGAATAAGGTGTAACAACTTGATGTATTATACCTTTTTTTCCAATAATTATTCATTATATAACATACTCGACCCTTATTATAAGATCTAACTCATTTGATTTTTTTATTTAGTTAATTTTCTACTTCTACTTTATATAATAAAAATATGTTATAAGTTTAATCTTCTAAGCAGATAGAGTTTTGTTTATCTTAAAAAACCATCTATAAATATTATATAATATTTATTGCCTACTCTAGTCATAGTTTGTTTTAAATATCCTAAGTTTGAGTGTATTAAACTAAGTAATTTAGCTTCTCTTTTAACAAATGCATATGTTTTCTTAGTAATTCTACCTTCAACATATATTTCATATTTATTCGTAAATGAAGAATTTAAGTCAGAAATTAAACCAAGAGAATTCAATTTCTTAAGAAAGATAAACTAACATATTTTAATATAGCATGTCATAGATTGATAAAGTCAAACAAACAAATATAAAAAGATGCATTTTCATTCATTTCATCAGAACATTTAGTACAAAAATTCCATGGTTATAATATTATTTTCCTACAAATACATTGATATTAGTCATTATAATCTTGTCGAATTCAAATAAAACTTTGATCCTTAATTTTTCCAATAAAATCATAGATCAAGTTTGCTATTATGTGGAGGCATACAATACCTCACTCAAAGCCAGTATCTTTCTCAAAGTGGAAAAAAAAAACTCTTTATTTGCATATATATGCATAATAGTAATATAGATTACCATCTAATTCTTTTTCATTGGTCAACATGTTAACTTGAAAAATATTCAGAATAATGAGATTTTGTAATTTAATTATGTTGTTGTTCATAGTTTTAAAAAGGTTGTTGTCTCTCTTTTAACTAAAAGCTCAAGCTTAACAAATTAGGGCGTTCTTTCTTCTTAATTTAATGTCTCAAGAAAACTTTAATGGTCAAGTAACCGTGTAAAGGCACAATAAGAATAGTCGAAGCAAAGTCGGCCAGGCTCCAAGACAAGGCGGACAAACCAACCTTAAAAAGAACCAAATATATACTTGAGATATACATATACATATAACCTGTCTGATAAAGGTTATGACTCCAAGTTCATACGCACAATTAAATATTTAGCAAGTGATCTGTATATGTAACCACATCGTTAGTTAAAAACTCTCTCTCACATGTTTGGCTTATAATTTTTGGAAGTTTTTGTTTTGTTTTACTTGTTTATTCTTTTGTTTCTTTATTCTATACGTACGTGACATCACATTTTAAATACTTGGAATTTTACTTCTTTAGGGTGGCAAGTAATCTTATCTCAAGTCCACATTTTCATGCATGGCCTGTTACAACCTGGTATAATATGTGCACATCCTAATTTGCAGTCCAAATATTTCATAAGTTAATGCTCCATGCCTGAGCCAGCTTCCATCCTGATTGGAATGATATAAAAGCACTTGAAAAAATCATCCTAACCTAACATGTACTACTTGAAAATTAGTTAATTCATTTGAAAATACAAAATGAAAATTTGTCAATCTAATTATAATCAATGCTTGTGTTGGTATAATTGCAGTCGATGTTTTTATTAGTGGAACTACTGCCAATGAAATCATTGATAAAAACTAAATTACTAGCAACTATTTTATCAACAAACTATTTATGACCATGTATTTATCAAGAAAATAATTATCGATAGAAAATGCATTTCTATACAAACACAATTGTAACACAGTTTATCAATATTGAAACCTCATCGACATTCTAAATTGTTGATGATGTTGTCTTGCTTTCCAAAATCAAATCTACTCATATTATTTGATATGACATATATATTTCTAAAATACTTGACTTGTTCTAGAAGAGTGGTTTTTTAATATGCTTTGAGGGTTGACAATGACCCATAACCAAAAATTTTTACTATAAAATTCATTAGAATATATTTTTTTAATTTTTAAAAATTTATTTTTAACATTAACATATCAAAATACTAAAAAAAAATCAAAATTTATTAAAAATCCATTGTAATTAAAGCTCAAAACAAGGCTTTAACAACTCTGGTATTAAAGTTTACATATTAATCCAATTAGTCTATCCCTTAAAACAATCATTAAAAACTCTTGATAAGTATAATATTGATTATAGAAAACCCTAATTGAAAGATGTTTTTTAAATCATCCTATAATGCATACAACAATTCAAATAGAAGATAGAAATATTTAAAACCTCACCTTAGAGTTGATTAGCTACGTGTATTTGGACCTAGTTCAATCCTTCTCTTTGATCTCCCTCCTATTCTATATGTATTTCAAAGTTTTAGATTTTTGGAAAATGAAATAACATATATTATTAAGTAGATAGGGTTTTTATTCTTTTTAAAATATTAGGTGTTTACAAAACTACATGTATTTTAATAAAAATAATTAATTATAAACTCAATAATAACTCCTTATTTTATTAGGGATTGGGCTCTCACAATAATGCAAAAAATAACGCGTAATTAATTTTCATGACGAAAGTCAACCATATATGAAATATTATTTGACTAGTTTCACACGCAAAATCCAATTTTCAATTCTACATTTTATTTTAAAAACAAAATACCAACAATTTCAATTTTAGAAATAAAAATGCAATAAATTGTATCAAATTTTTTACTGAACAATAAATTCATATTTTGATTTCTTTTTCTCAAAAAAATCAGTTTCTTTCATAACTTACAAAAGTATCCTTAAAAAAAAAACATTCATCATTCATCAATTATTTTACATTTTGTGATCTTGTTCGATTTGGCTTAGTTTCTCATATATATATATATATATATATATATATATTTTATAAATTTCTGAATACATTCTTCAATTCATATTGGATTACTTCTACCATTTCTATAAAGAAAACAAATTAACAAGAAGAAATTTAAGAGTTATGCATGGTATTACTAGGTGGTCTGACTGTGGGGGAGTTCATCCCATGGCTTTGGTGGCTAAACCATGTTAATGGTTTTAATGTTAGAGTGGACAGAGTTGCGAAGGAATTTGACAGGTTTCTAGATGGAGTGATCGAAGAGCATATGGTTAGTAAAACAGGTGGAAGTGTTCATGGAGAAGATCAACAGGATTTTGTGGATGTTTTGCTGGAGCTTCAGAAGGATAACTTGACAGGTTTCCTATTACCAGAGTGACCGTCAAAGCTCTCATTTTGGTATGAAATTCTCTCTCTGCATCTCTTTCGTCTGAAATTTTGCAACGCTGTGATTTGGATTATGGATAAATCCTATATTTGCAGAACATGAAAATCAAATTAACGCCATAATGTCAGGAAATACAGACCATAGCGCGTGCGACGAATGAGATGCCACATACCATTAACTATGAATAGTGAGACAGTATCTAGGATTTTGACAAAACAATGCCTGATATGATGACAAAAAAATTGAGATTTATACAATAAATTTCGAGTTCAAGTCAAGATATGCATCTTTTATAAGAACCTATATCAGAAAAGGCGCATAAATTTTCTAGAGGGTGAGTTTTCCTTGAATCTATTTTTTTTTTTTTTTTACAAAATCCTTGGTACTTTCATGTGGTTTCCTCATGATGATAAGATTATGACAAAGAAATTATACTTAACACACCATGAAGATATTTTTGTTATACATACTTTATATAATCAAATGTTAAATTCATATAGCAAAGGAAATTTAGATTATAAATACCTTTAGCCATTATTGCTCAAGTACCGAAATGAATTCTTGATTACAGCAGCAACAAAGCTTTTCCCAAAGCAACAACAACAATACAACTTTAAAATAATAAAATTTTTACGAGAGGAACCTTCTGATCTATGTCTACTAGTAGCCGTAGTTAGAGTATACAAGCTATTATTTATAAATAGATCAGAGACCCTACTCATTAATTTATTTTCCAATTTTCTATTTTCATCAAGAAGATAATTAACCATGATCAATCAATTGATCTCCATGATCATGGGTTTGCATGATCAAGAACATGGGTGTGTCATAAGGGACACAAATGATAATTTCCAACAATTTCTTGATCTTGAAAACATCATAATCAGGTGGTATTGATGCATGTAGGTTTTATATATATATATATATATATATATATATATATATATATATATATATATATATATATATATATATATATAAACTGGACAAGCTACCAAATCTTTAAACTGGGACTTTTTTAGGATTAAAATGAGCAGGTAGCTCGTTGGGATTTGACCATTTGGTTTCTGATGTTCTTAGAATCCGTTGCAGGAGATGTTTGCAGCTGGAGCTGATACCCGGCCAGCCACATGGGACCAGCCTGAAGAGTACAGACCTGAAAGGTTCTTGAATAGCTCTGTAGATTTCAGAGGAGAGGTTGCCCAGGAATTACATTCGCCATGACAGCTAACGAGCTTGTGTTAGCAAATCTCGTTAACAGGTTTGACTGGGCCTTGCCCGGTGGAGCAAGCGGGGAATGCCGTTGCAACTCCATTTTCTGACTGGAAAAAGATGTCCCGAGGAGGATAAAAAAAACTCGAATATGTATGCAATGCTTATAAACTCTCTCTCTGCAAATTACATTGAGAAAAACATTGCAATGACAATTTCTTTTTTTATTAAGAGTTAAAATCAAAATTTATTAAAATTGTAGCCATCATAATATGAATATTTGTGATAATCTATTTTTAGAATATTTGTTTTTTTATTTAAATTAAAATATTATCATGAAAAATCAATATTGTTAATTAAAAAAGTTTACGTTATATTTTTAAATTTAAATAAGTTTATAACATTAAGTAAATATAAAAAATATAAATAATCTCAATTTTTTTAACTGCTAAAGAGTGTTTGGGCGTGTGTGTGTATTATTCATATTTTATCTTAATTGAAAAAACAATTCAAACTTGTGTTGAAAAACTGTGAAAAACATCTAAAATGTTTAGGAAGTATTTTTTTTATTGTTGAAATTTGAAATAAGATTAACTATTTTAATTTTATAAGGATTAAAAATGTTTTTTTTTTTGTTTTTTATTCAATTTTTATTATTTTTCTATAATTTTTTTTATAAAATTTAAAAATACGATTTGATTTTAGAGAATTCAAAACAAAAAAAAAGAAACAAAAATTAATAAGATTAATGTGGGCTCCGCAGCACTAAGGCTTAGCGATAAGGTGTAGAAGCTCAGTGCACCTAGCCCGTGTGCATGTTTCTAGGCCTCGGTGTGCATAAACAATTACCAAAAACATAATAGCCATGGTGATTTTACTGTGCAGAACACTGTACACTCTCTCACAATTCACTGTGGATTGTGGCAGTGTCGTGACGAAATTGGGCTTGGTGATCAGGCGTGTTTTGTTTATTTTATGGGGGTGTTTTCGGTTTTTGGCTTTTTTTTTTTTCAAACAGCCGCAATGTGCACAGTGCAGTCACGATTCAACCCCTCCAAAACGACAAAATAGTGCACAGGGACGAGGGGCTCCGTCGGCTTTTCACACCTTCAGTGCACAATGCACAGTGCACAGACTAAAAAAGCCCTCGGTAATGACAAAACACTGCACAGTGAACGGGGACACGGGCGTCCTTTTCCCCTCGGTTTTTTCGTGAATCTCGGTTGGGTCAGGGATGCCTTAGTAATTAGCCTATTTTTTTTATTATATTTCTGTCTGAACGGCTGACGCGTCGTCAGGACGCGACAGCGGCGCTCAACGCCAACGCGCCCTTTAGGCGGCGCGTGCGGTGCCATACGGCGGCCAAAAAATTTCCCTCGCCAGTGAATACGGTGCGCCTCCAGGTTCTCTGTCTGTCGTCGTGGCGCGTTCCAATCATATATGCCCGTGTAAGCGGCGGCGGGCGGTTTTTGGTCGGCTGTCGCTTTTCTCTCTCCTACCGACGCAAAGTCAGCTCTGGTCCCTCATGTTTGTGGTAAGTTAATTTCGGTCCCTTAGGTTTTGATTTTGTTTTGTTATTACTGATTTATTTAAATTAAGGTTTTATTATTTTCAATTGTGCCCTTCAATTAAAATTGATTATATAAGCAGTTTTTAATTCAGTCCTTATACTTTGAATTTTTGATTTATTGTTGATTCCTTCAATTTTTCCGGTACGGAAGTTTTAATTTCTTTAATTCAGTCCTCCAATTGCAATTGGCAATATATAGAAAGTTTGATTTCAGTCCCTCTTCTTCTAATTTTTTTATAGGATGACAGCATTTGATCATTATTTTTTTTGGTCCTCCAATTATTATTATTTTTTTCAATTTTATCCTTCAATTGGAATTAATTTTATATATGTCATTTTTCATTTTGGTCCTTATTCTTTTAATTTTCTATTTGATATTAATTCATATGTTCTTTTTTTAATGTTTATTTTTTATTGGTATTTATGCATCTATGCTTTTAGTTTTTGTCCTCAGTGTAACTTTTGTCCATGTATATATAAGTGTATTTAACACAATAATAATAATAATAATAATTTTTCTCTCTTACTAATGGACATGCTGATATGCAGAGAAAAAAGAAATAATATCTCACCTGCACCAGGCTATTGTAATTATCATCTATCTTTGAATACTTTCTCTCCAACCTCTTCCTAGAACTTGATGCTCGATCACCATAGCTCTGAGGTGGACAGATTGATTGTAGCACAAGATCACACTCTTTGTAGCAACAAAATGTTATCATAATTAACATTACCAAGTTGATATTTAGTTATTTTCATAAAAGATTAATGTCTTGTCTTTGATACAGTGATTCACCCTGTAAATGGTAATGGTCAAGAACATTAAAAAAAAAAAAAAACAGCTTCAAGCAAGTTTTCTTCCAAGCGAAGCAAATCTAAAACACACTCTTAATGATATCATCTTCCATAGTTTCCAACAACTATCTAGTTAGGTCCTCCACATCTATAGAATGGACATGCTGATATGCAGAGAAATAAGAAATAATATCTCACCTGCACCAGGCTATTGTAATTATCATCTATCTTTGAATACTTTCTCTCCAACCTCTTCCTAGAACTTGATGCTCGATCACCATAGCTCTGAGGTGGAGATGCATAGTGCTGGTATGACATATATTCTTGGCTTGGTCGAGCATATGGTGACTGAGGATAGCTGTGGTATAATCAGGAGTTCAATTGGCTCTGTTATATTTTCTCTCTAGTTGTTGCTTGGAATTTGTGTTTGTCTTTATCATAGACTTCAGGAATTTTAAATGAATAGAAAAGTATTTTATTAATATGAAGAAAGTTTGATAACAAAACGTACCTGAAAGACTTGTTCTACTCAGTTCCCATTATGACGATTTTGTTTCCATTTACTTCAATTTGGGGAGTGAATTGTTTTTGCATCCATTGGAGTTGCAGATAATTGATAGTTTGTAGCCTTAATGGGTGGGATACTCTCCAGACATTCAAGCTCTCGCCTCCCTTCTAGTTCACATTCATGAAGCGACCACAACTTAATACCCTGTTTTGGATTTGGAGATGGTATTTCTCAGAACAAGTGTGCATTGACAGTTAAAAGTTATATTCCTCATGTTAACTTATAAATGTAATTCTATGAAATATCAGCATCAACACATGACCAAGAAGTTTTCAGTTTTTATCCGGATGAAAGGTCTTGTAATGGATTTGAAGAAGTTTTAAGACGATATAGAAAATTGGTCCCCCATCTACATCTTGCAGGTTGCAAATTTAATCCCTTTCTTTAGCTTCTTTCTCAGTTGAATTTCTGCTTACTGATTTTTCTCTTCTTCTTTTTTTTTGTATTGTGATAGGACCAACATCTTTTGCCCCTGTCATTGAAATGGCTATTACTATAGTTGAGCAAAGCCGTGGCTAGTATCATGTTTTGGTTATAATAGCAGATGGGCAGGTGATTGGATTTGTTTGATGTTTCATAATATGTGATGAGTCGCCGGCATAAGCATGAAACTGTTTCACCCTTTTAATCCCATTTGAATATGTGACATTTTCAAACCTTTTGTAGAATTCGTTTCAACTGCATTTCATTTGAAATAATTAGAAAAAGATACTACTTTGTTCTAGTGTAATTTTAAGTTTGATTGCTGGGCTTGAACTTCCATTAAAGATGTAGTTTCAGGCGAGAAAGCTGCATTTCCAGTCTCTCATGTTTTTGTAACTGAGCATTCTTGCTGTTAGTGGAATATATTATGTTCAGGGAAATATGATCAAAAGAAGAATTGTAAAAGTTTCTTTTTGTTTGTTTTCTTTTGAATATTTTCCAGTGGGGTTGATTTGAAATGGAACTCTAACCATTAACTCTCAGCTTTTAAGTCCTTAATCACTGGACCAATGTTTCAATGGTAATGCCAGAGTTTCTTGTTTATTTAATTCCTTGATTGTTGACTTTACCTGCTTAGCGCATCAGGCAGAAACTCAGGTTTTATAGCTGGTCTTACCGAACTTTCTCATGAATAAGTAACTCAGATGAGTTTCCTGAAAAATCAGATAGCAATTGAGATCTCCTATTATTACTAGGTTTGGTGTTTGGACCTCAAAAAACTAGAATCGTAGCAATTCTGACTAAAATTTCTTCCAGACTCAATCTCTATTATTTTCAACATCAAAATATATCCAAATTTCACACATGGTCACTTTTATTTCATCTATTTGAGATGGATCACATGATCTATGGTTTGCCACAGGTGACAAGAAGTGTTGACACTGAGCATGGCCATCTAAGCCCGCAGGAAAAGAGAACGGTTGAAGCAATTGTGAAAGCCAGGTAAAATGTTTAGCCTTGTTATGTAAGTGATTTTTTCTTTCCCAAAACCTGTTTTAATGTGCTCGTTTCCAGTGAGTACCCCTTGTCCATTATATTAGTTGGGGTTGGAGATGGACCATGGGACATGATGAAGGAATTTGATGATAACATCCCTGCTCGGGCATTCGACAATTTCCAGGCAAGAAGTTTTTATCTTCACTTTTATTTGCAAGTTTTGTAGTTCCTTAACTTGTTCTTGGTCGGTGCTAAACTGGGAAAATGCTACCTTTTGTAGTTTGTGAATTTTACAGAAATAATGTCAAAGAACACGGACCGATCCAGAAAAGAAGCGGAGTTTTCTCTAGCTGCTTTGATGGAAATACCTTCTCAGTATAAAGCAACACTAGAGCTTAATATTTTGGGGTAGCTTTCAAATTCTCTACACTTCGCAGAAGGTTTATTTATACTGCCCTTGAAATGCTGAATGCAAATTGTATTTTATTTCATTGCTTTATCAGTGCTACTAAAGGGAAGGCTATAGATAGGGTTCCTCTTCCCCCTCCCCAATATGGTGCTGGTGCAACTTCATTCAGAAACCCCAAACCTTCCCAATCAAGCAGCACTCTTCCATGTGCAACTTCTTCCAGCAGACAAGATGTGGTTGGCGCAGCAGTTCCTGCAAGTTCTGCTTCTGATAATCAAGTACTCACAGATTCATACCCTTCTTTTGCTGAATTAATATTTAAAAGACTTGTTTTGTTTCACCTTGTGCTATCTTCCCGATTATCGTCTTGCTAGCTTCCCGATTACAATGCTATATCCGAAGTGAGAGTAATGAATTTTAACTTCTTGACATGAGCAGCTTTGTCCCATTTGCCTCACCGACCCTAAGGATATGGCCTTCGGTTGTGGACATCAGGTAAATATATTTCTTTCTCCAAATCTCTCTAGCATGTAGACAGGATGCATCTTATGTTAAGCTGTAATTGCAGACATGCTGTGACTGTGGTCAACATCTCCAGTTATGCCCCATTTGTCGAAGCACTATCCACAAAAGAATAAAGCTCTATTAAATGGAATCTACTGGCATTCTTCGAAAGAAATGAAAAACAAAAGAGTGAGTACTTGTTCCAAGACATCATCTCATTTCATTCCAGTTATGTCTATGGATGTGCATAAGAGATCAGATTGAAGGAGTTTTCACAAGATCTTTTGCCTTGTAAATAAAACAGTTCTCATTGCCATTAGCTTCTGTATAGTTTGATCAGCCTGGTTCCATGGCCGACAGCCATGATTAATAGTTGCATATGTAGTTTGATTCAATAATATGATTGCTGAAGTGCTGTTGTTTGAGTATCCTCTTTTTTAAGGTTTCGCCAAAACATTCTGTTTCCATTCCTTTGCTATATTCTTGCTTATTCAGGGTCCGGTTGGAGACCAACTATAAGAATTTTTTTTTTTTTAATTCGTAAGTTTGATAAGAACAAATGTAATCTATAATTTAGACCATGTGGTTTAACAAAACTAATTAATTAGTTTCTCAATTTGGTACTTTTGTCAATTTCATGTTCAAATGTTCTTTTCCAATAAATTTTTTACTTTAATATAAAAATAGAATAGAGTAATAAAAATAGCTAAGATGTGGAAATGTGGTTAGCAAATAAGAAAGCCTTTACAAAAAAAAAAAAAAAAAAAAAAAAAAAAACCCTGCAAAATTGAGGACGATGGTTGATGATATTCCAGGATTATTAATTATTACTAATATTACAAGTATTAATCAATTGAATAATGTGTGGAAATTATGAATTGTTAGAGGGGAAAAGTGAAAATATACTAAGGAAAAAGTAAGGCAAGGAAGAGAAGGGAATTTTTTTGGTTCCTTTTTCTTTTGTAGAACTTCTTAGAAAAATTGTACTAAATTGCAGGTTAAAAGCCTGTTTGGCCAAGCGGCTACACCACCGTTTGGCCAAAATTTGATTTTTTTTTAAATTTTAAATGATTTTTTTTTTATGTTTTAAATCATTTTGATGTTCTGATGTCAAAAATAATTTTTAAAAAAAGAAAAAACATTATTTTGATGTATTTCGGCACGAAAAGCACTTTGAAAAGCTACCGCAACCGCACTCCCAAACATGCCCTAATTACATGTTACTTTGTAGCTCGTGAATTACGAATGGTTTAACGGTCAAATTTTTGGTCTAAAATGATTTATTTGAACAATATGGTTTTGAAACAATTTGATTTTTTTTTATAAATAAAACTTATTAAAGAACTTAAAAACAAACATAAACAAAGCATCATTCAATATAACAACTCGAATAAAAAGAAACTACATTTTCTAACTTTGTTTGAATTAAACCACTAAATGATGCATCATTTACGTTTTTTCTTGTATTTTTCTTGTAATTTTTGTATTTGTATAAAATAATTGAATTTATTCAAAATAATATTTTTCTAGAGAAACAATAAGATAACACTTTGCTTAGCGTTTTTTTTGGAATATGTAAAATCAAGTTTGAAAAGTCAAAATAATATATATATTTTCTTATGGATCCATCTTACTCCTAATGAATTTATCTTAATTATTATTTTACAACATCAAGTTTAGTGAATGCAATCATATTCTATTTTATTATAGATTCCAAGTTATGCTTTATAGCACCATTAAATCCAACAAACACAAAAACCACTCCTTTTTATCTCTACCTTGCTAAAACAAATATACATTGACACCAAACTATTTTTCATATCCAAAATCATCGCGTTTCCTAGGCACCAACACTACACAATTCATTTTATTACAAAGGGTATCTATGTTACATGTCTATTATGCATAACATTTATATTATGATACCAAAGCTTAATTAATAATATATAAAATGCATTCATAAACACCATATCATACTAAGCATTATCATAATACTTTCTGTTTTTGAAAAATGAAACTAGACATCGTCTATCTTAATTACCTCATTTCATCATTTTAACCGGGTTAGTTTGGAGAATGTCTATTTCGAGTTGTGATTTCTTAACCACTTTTATTGGTTTGGAAAGTATTTTTGAAAAAAAGAAATTTATTTTATTTTTTATTTTAAATTAAAAAAATTGATGTTTTTAGATGCTGATATTAAAAAATAAAAAAAATATTATTTTAATATATTTTTAAAAGCAACATAAATCACACTTCCAAACAGATACTAATGACCATTTGTCCAAGGATCCTTTTCCCGTTTAATCTAAAATACATGTGAAGGCCATACATGTAATTTTCCACTAAAAAATTACATGAAATGTTTTTCCATATATTTTTATTAACAAAAGTTGTTTGCGTGCGTCTACACGATTACATTTTCATGCGAGCATGACAATAGAAGGTAATAATTATAAATTAAGTATTTTCTCTCTAATTTTTTATGACCAAAGTCTTTCAAACATGTATGTTTATAAGATTGAAGCCAGCAGAATCAAATATAAATGTTTCTGTGGACCGTTGGATGGACCTGCTCTACCATGTCAATTGTCATGTTGCTGATCTGCTGGTCTTCAACTTAAATGACAAGTCGTCTGTTAAAAAAGACAGCCCTCCAATTCCATAAAATATCTTGAGAAAGCCCATTACCTGATCCAAGAGGCCCAGTGTTTCAGTCCATACAAAAAAATTAAGAGAAAAAAAAAAGAAAAAAAGTTGCCTCCTCTTAAAAACACTCTCCTTCCCAGTCTGCCTCTTATCCTCAACCTCTCCGAACTCCCTCCACTCCTCTCCTCTCCCAGCCCTCCCCCCCTCTCCCCACTTCTCTCTCTAACATGTCTGCTGCATCTGCTTCCACTTTCAAGTCCCTCTTAATGGCAGAAACATGCCTCTGTTCATTCCCTTCGATTTTCACTTCGAAACCCCCACTTAAATCTCTCCCAATCTCACAAAGACCCAGCAAGCTCCAACTCTCATACTCTCACTCCCTATCACCTTTCTCTCTAAAACCCAAAACCCATTTCTCCCTAACAATACCTTCTGTATCCCAGACCTCGGATTGGACTCAACAAGAAGAAGAAGACAACACCACTATCACTTTAACTGAATCGGAGCAAGAAGAAAAAGGAGAATCCAATTGGGTAAATGAAGAAAGTAATGATTTTGAAGGTAGAGTATCTGGTTGGGAGGCTGAAGGAGAGGATGCAGCTGCTACCGAAGCTACTACAGGCGAAGGAGAGAGTGGTGACGAGGAGGGATTTGTAGAGCCACCAGAGGAAGCTAAGATTTTTGTAGGGAACTTGCCTTATGATGTTGACAGTGAGAAGTTGGCTATGTTGTTTGAGCAAGCTGGAACTGTTGAGATTGCTGAGGTAAATAAATGCACTTGCTTTTTTCTGTTTTAGAGTGTTCAAGGGTTTTATGGAGATTTTGTTTTGTGGGGTTGTAGGTTATTTACAACAGGGAAACTGATACTAGTCGTGGGTTTGGGTTTGTGACGATGAGTACTGTTGAAGAATCCGAAAAGGCTGTGGAAATGCTTCATCGTCATGTAAGTTTCTTCCCATATTTGTTTTGTTGAAACTCTTGGTTATGTGTGGCTTGGAACGATTAAAAACTATATATAAACTTATGATAGTTGCTAGAAATGAGTGAAAGGGAGGAGTTAGAGTGGGAGATGCCGTTTCTGTGCCTTTATTGGCTAGAAGAAGAAAGATGCTGGATTTTTGGAAGTTTCCTTGCTATAACTAATTGAGCCACCTGTTAGGTTCGGATAGCTGGGTATTTTGAATAATATGTGAAGAGAAATGCTCTTTTTTGGTTGAGTAATATTACTTTTTTTTTTTCATTTTCATTTTGAAGATAAGATTTATATGGAGTTCAACTAGATATGTTAATTATAGGAGATGAAATTGTTACATTACCTTCAGGAGAATAGTGGCATTGAGTATTTCTGTTATAGAAATTGGAAATCATATAGCCTTTGATCACGCTGGAGAGTAAGGATGACTGGATGTTCCTCACAGGGTAGAAAGACTTGTTACTGGTTGCTGAGGTGGGAACAAGAAATGTGGTTGCTTGAGTAGGAGGCAACAAAAATAAAATCTATCTGTTTTTTTAAGAGACACTGTTCAATTGCAGCATGTGACATGCTGGCAGGAGGGTTTAGAAGTGAAAGTAGCAACATTGAAGAGAGTTGAGAGTACCCGTTAGATCATTTGAATAATTTGCAATTAAGGGTGGTGTACATTGCAAATAATGACCAATTGGTGAGGAGATAGGACATGATAATGCTAATTAGAGATTACAGGAGTAAAAGAAGAATATTGTTGGCCACAAACTTTTTCTTTTTTTGAGTTTGTCCACTGTTAGTTGGAGCTTGTTGTTTTCATAAAGCTATGCTGTGATCATTCAGTTTCATGTGATTTTTGCACAAAATGCTGTTTAACTCTGTAATACTACTGAAAAGGTTGAGAACTTGCTTATCTAGTAAAACAAGCCTGTTATTTATTGAGAAAGTATCCTTGATTTTGGGATTGTTTGGAGAGAATAAAATTACAATTGCATCAATAGTCAGACACCCTATCTTTGCCTGAGAATTGCTGATCATACTTGGCACGGTGGGTTATGCTTTGCCATTACTCGTTAGAGCTGATTCTTAAGATTAACATCGGTGATAGATGTTCTGGTTGTTAATCACGTCATAACTGATATGCAATTCTTCAAATCTTACCAGGACTTTATTTCCCATTAACCAAACTGTTTTCTGTTTGATTCTATATTGAACAGGATTTAGATGGAAGGCTTTTGACTGTAAATAAGGCTGCTCCTAGAGGATCAAGGCCCGAGCGCCCTCCTCGGGTGTCTGAACCTGGTTATAGAATCTATGTGGGAAACCTACCATGGGATGTGGATAATGGTCGCCTGGAGGAAATTTTTAGCGAGCATGGTAAAGTAGTGAGTGCTCGGGTGGTTTTTGACAGGGAGACTGGCCGTTCACGTGGTTTTGGCTTTGTAACTATGTCCTCAGAGAGCGAGTTGAATGATGCCATAGCCTCACTTGATGGACAGGTATGAGATGAGTGCTTACTATTGTGGAAACACAATGGTGAATTTTTGAGATTCTTAATTTTTGTACGTCGAAAGGAAACTAATCGTACAATAAGCATGATTGATTCCTGCAAGTAAAACAAAGAATGAAAGAAAGATGACTGATGATCTGGAGTTACTCAGATTATGTTGCCAAGATTGCCACCAGTCTTTTTCAATATCATGAACTTACAGTTTAGAGAACAAATGGATGAAATAGTTGATCTATAAATGCCCTTCAAGTTTCTGCTCCATAATACATGAGCTTCTGGTTTTGCAGAATCTGGACGGGAGACCAATCAGAGTAAATGTTGCTGAAGAAAGACCAAGGCGCAACTCCTTTTGAAGTGATCTGAATTAAATAGATGTCTTGCTGGTCGTCCCCCCCTTTTTTTTTGCTGTTTTTTTCTTCAGTTTTGTGGTATTAATTTTTTTAGCCAGTTGCATGGAAAGCTCATTAGGAGTTCTGTACTTAAAACTGTCTTCACGTTTTCCTTAAAAATTGTTGCTCAAATTCTTGTACACTGGGCTCTATGAGATACTATTTAATTTGCTGGAGCAGCAGCAGCAAGTCTGGGACAAGCCGAAAATGAAACTGCTAGCTGGGTACTGAATTTGATTCACTTCTGCGAGGACGTTTGACTTGAAAAATATGATAAATTTATGATTAGATTCTCTTTTTTTTTTTTTAAGAAAAAAACTATGCTAAATTTTTATTGATTTAGGGCTTTTTAATACATTTTTTTTTCATTTTAATATCTATATTTTAACTTGATAAGTAATGATATTAATAATCAATATATAGATTGTTGACATGTGTAAGGAAATAATTAAAAAAAAAATAATAGTTATTATTTTAATATATTTTTAAAAAACCATGTATTATATTATCTACACATTTGTTAAAAATTAAATAACTATTATTAAAAATATAGTTATTATTTTAATATATTTAAAAAAAAAACCCTGTATTATATTATCATCTACACATTTGATAAAAATGATCTTTTAACGTGTTATTTAAATATATATTAGAATAATATATATTTTATTTTTTAAAATTTATTTTTGATATAACACATTAAAACAATTCACAAAAATAAATTGATTAATTTAAAACTAAAAAATAATAACTTTTTAAAAAATACACTAACCATAAACCTTACTCTTTCTACTAGGTAGGATGTCCCAATTTTTTTTCTTTTGCCGTGCCTAACAATGCAATGCCGAACACCGGTCTGTCTCCTTCATATATATTATTCGGAAGACCTGACCACCATATCAGCTGTATGATTCCAATTGTAATATGGATTCTACTGTGGCAGTCTGTTTTGTTCTGTTTCCACCAAAACGTTAAAATATTTTGTATCAATTAAAAAAACAAGATAAAATAATATTTTTATCTCTGTTTAAATTACAGCTTGTTCCGGATTTTTTAGCCAAATACCGGCCGAAACATTCCAGTTTTGTTCCGTCCATTCTGTTTTAGCCAAATAATTTTTTTTTTTTAAATAATGAATAATTTTATAATATCAATCATATCTCTTAATCCAACCATTAGATTGAGATAAAATTTAACAAAGAATCTCTTGATTTTTATATATATAATATTAAAATTTCAAATTAATCAAATAATATAATAATTTTGCTAGATTAATAATAGCATTCTCGTAATATTATATATGTTCATACTTTTGTTTAGAAAAATCATTTTATTGTATTTTTTTAAATTAAATTGTACAATTCTAAATAATTTTTTTTTTAGATTTGAACTTAATTTTTTTTTGAATATATATATATAGTACAACTCTGAACATCACGTAAAATCAAAATATTCCATTTCAATTAAAAAAAAAAAAAAGGTATTACAACCTTGGTATCAATTCGTACAACCATAGAGAAAGGACAGGCAAGTGATCTAAACTTATGTTTTTGAGTGCTAAGCCAGCGCTTCTCGGAGTAAAATCATGCCCCTAGTGTTCCGCTCAGATCTGCTGAAGGTCTTGACATGAGCATAAGATGAACAGCATTTATTATTTACAGCTTCATCAATGCAGTAGCTTATGAGGTTTGTCAGCTCCATCAAACTTATTTACAGCTCCATCAATGATGGAGCTCAGGAGGGTTTGTCAACTCCATGCTTATTTACAACTCCATCAATGATGGAGCTCAGGAGGGTTTGTCAACTCCATACCTGACAGAATCTCGTGCATATGCACAGATCCAAAACAACACCGATGACACCAGCACTTCACCTTCAACCTGACGCCTTCAGAAAAAAACATCCAAACCCGCAATTGGGCACCTAACAACCCCGCAATTGGGCACCTCTACTTGTTAAAGGAACATAACGGACAGGAGTTTCACTCCGAACACTAATGGAACCATCCTCATTCTTGTCAATCACCTTCAAATCCTGGATCATTTTACCAACTGGAATCACCATCCTGCCACCAGGTTTCAACTGATCAAGGAGTGGCTGTGGGATTTCTGGTGCCGCTGCCCCAACATGAATGGCATCATATGGAGCAAACTCTGGCCAGCCTTGTCTTCCATCTACAGATAGCAACATTAACATCAAAGCTTAGTTACTAACATTGTTGACGCTTGGTTTCTTTTGAAAAACTTTATCAGTGGAGAATTCAACTTGTTTCAGCAAGCACATCAAGTTAAACCAACAAAAACTGTCAGGGAAATCCATTCTTGATGAGCTTTGCTTACAGGAGATAGAACACTAACAAAAATTAAACAGGAGGACTTCCATGTGAATTCCTATTACAATGTCATTTTTCCCAATAATCTTCACCTTAATAAGTGGCATGAGAAAATCTCAAGTTATTGTTCTGTTACTGCAAATAGATTAGCCAACAAAAGAACTTTTAATATGTTGTAGGAAAACAAATTATTATTTGCAAGGTTCAAAACATACCACCAACATGAATTGAGAGGGAACCTTCTTTCAATAATGGAGCTACTGCGCTTTTCTTGATATTCTTTATGGAAGAATCAGCAAGCTCTTGAATATGTTCCACACCAACAGCACGACCTTGTGGTCCAACCATCAGAGCAAAGCATGCTGTCAAGTACCCGGTCCCTTCAAAAGTAAACAAAGTGAGAAACACAGGATTAGATTGCACGCGGAGAGAAACTTATAAGAATGACAGATGCATATGACTCACATTTTTCTTAAAGAATCTACTGCATTACAACCATGCTAAGCAAGTTCAGTTGTGGCACAAGTTTACAAGGTAGCAATGCCTGCGGTCACCCAAAAGCTTGCATGGCTAGAGACAATAATCATGACCATTGAGTTCAATGGACTGTAGTAAAAAGCTATCAAAACAATTTTGAGAAAGTGAGCAAATTAAAACAAATTTCTAAAGTAGCTTTGCCTCTTGTGGTTCTTAAAAATTTACCAGTTCTAGTCCCACATTCTTGAAGAATCAGGATTTGTAAATCAAACTAGGAATATTTGGTCACACAAATTAAGATCCTAAACTTGTTCAGCATCACAACTAAAGCGTTATCCAGTATTTTTATATGCTTAATGCCAAGTTATTTCACACAGCTAAATTCATCATGTCTGTGGGTTAACACTAACTCTTCAGGAGTCCTAAACACCCAGCCCTGAGAATACAGTTGCTGAAAGTAATTTATCATTTAGTTTGAAAGATTTTTTGTAGGTGCGAAAAATAATGGATGCAAAAGAAAAGAACCTGAGCCAACATCTAGGACATGCATGCCAGACTTCAAATTCTCCTCCAACAACTGCAGGCAAGTTGCATGCATATGAGGAGCAGAAATGGTGGCATTGTAACCTATTGCCATGGGGCTGTCAACATAAGCAGGAGTACCATCTGGCACAAACAAAGCCCTGTCGATTGTTTCCATTACTTCAGAGACCCTTTCAGAACTAATTATCTTATAATTCTGCAATTGCTCCACCAAGGCTTTATTTTTATTGTTGCTACTTCCAGACCCGAATCGCTGGAAATTGCGAAAAGGAATGTTAAAAGCATATTATTCAAACAAAAATATGATAAAACTTGTTCTAACAGGATGCACAAATATCATATTGAGCACAATGGGGAAAAGGCACATAAAAGCTCAACAATTCATATATAGATACTAGTAGCTAATATCAGCAGCGCTGCAACCAGGAAGCATGGTAATAAACACCACTATTTACAACGCAAAGACAAGAATGCATTAACCTCAGGTAGATAGCATAGGGCTAATATCTTTGAAGAAAATATATTTTTTTCATGATTAACCTCCACATCAGAGATGGCCATGGGCTGACACTTTTCAGGTCCAAAGAACTTGGGCTAGTGCAAAATTATGTACCACTAGTAAAAAAGTAATGAACCACCATAACAAAAACTATTAGGACATAGTATGTCCACAGAACTTGAAATAGATTTCCCTGAAATTATGTGCCTCAAGCATCCCAAAAAGTATTGACATTTATTGAGAACTCATCTCAACAAGTTCTTTCACAACACAACACCTGAAGTCACCATACTTTTGTACATAAGTAAATCCATCAAATCCTATTTTCTCCAACTTTATCAAGGACATTTTTTTAAAGATACTTCAAGTAAAATCTCAAAGCCCTTATTGTTCCAAAGTACCTAAAAATGTATTTGGTGATGAGTCAAGCAGCCATAGCTGAGATCAACCTGCATGAGGGATGCTTTTATCTTTCTGTTCAGAAAAGTTAAACATTAACTTAAAAGTGCTGCCTAAACATGCTCATACCCACTGCGTTGCAGTTCTACTTGCATTCTAAACAGAGCGATCTAGGATAGCTTATTAAACAAATACAGCGAATGAATTTTAGTTCGCCATACCAACAAACTTTGACTGTCAAACCATTCGATAGCCAATTTTAAAGAACAATGCCCCAGAATTACAACTCCAGATCATATGAATTCTATTACCAGATAAATTCGTCATGTGAACATAGCAATCCATCAATTCAGTAAAGAAAATAGTCAGATTTTATGGGAAAAGTAAGAACATGCACATCAACCAATTGACAGAAAGTAGTGATCAACAAGAAAATAGAAACACTATCTTTTATAAATATGTGTGTGCGCATCTCGAAGCACATAAAAAACATTTCATGGATTTCTCCTGATACAAACACGAAAAGCTCATTTCTACACTTCAACAACAAAAAAGAAAATCTATTAACATCCCAAAAACACACAGATTCCCAAAACATAAAAAAGAAAAATATTAAATTCAACAACATAGCTAAAAAGAATAAAGCTCACTACTTGTAAGACAACACAAAAACAATCATTTCTGTACTTTAGCAGGCCCATCATTTATTAACTGTCAAAACACATAAGAGAAAGAAAAAGAGAGAAAACTGTTTTTGTTTTACCTCCATCCTGAGAAATAGAGAATTACCCGTGAGAAGACAAGTTAGGTTCCTTGGGAAAAAAATAAAAGAGAAGAGAGTGTTAAGTTGAGATGGAGAAGTGCCGTTACGACGGCGAAGATGATGGTAATGGTGAAGGTTGGTGGTGTTGCAGTGGGCTAAAAGACGCTTAAGAGGAGGCGAACAATTGCGGTAACCATAGGATATTACTCCCGTTGGGAGGGATAGAGACATAGGCACAAGCATGAGAAGCATGGACATCTCTCTCTCTCTCTCTCTCTCTATCTATTTTTTTCTTTTTTTCTTTTTTAGAAAATAAATAAAACACTTGTCAGTTCGTCAGGCAATTTGGATGGACGGATGGATGACACGATTGCTTCTATGCCGACAGGAACGGAAATATGTGGGTTTGTTTACTGAGGTTATCTCTGGGCTGGTGTGTATTGCGGCCTACATATGTCTTGGTGGGCCATTGGTGATAACAAATGACAAATCATTTTGGAAACGAACAAACAAAATTTATTAGGGCCTGGACATCAGGCCCGTTACATAACGGGCCCCAAGGTGTACTAGGCCCGCTATATATAGGGTTAAGTGAACAATCATTTATTACTCAAAATAGCACATGTGGCCTGTGGGGACTATGGTGCCTCACTGAGAACCACGGTTTTTTTTTTTTTTTAAGAAACATAAAATAAAATACACAAATAAATATCACAGTTATCAACTGTGTAACTTTTTAAAATACTGCTATTGGGAATTGCAGGTTTTTGTTGAGTGTATTAATTAAAAATTAATTATAAAAATTAAAACGATTATTTACAAGAAAACAAATATTTGTTTTATTGATAAAATTAATCAATTCTTTTTTTTTTTTGTTTAGGTGTTATTTTTAGAATTTTATTTGTTCTGTACTAATTTACAAAATAGTTCATCATCAACTCTTTAGTGTCTATTTGAGAGTATAATTGATATTGTTTTTGAAAATACTTTTCATTTAAAAATATATCAAAATAATATTTTAATTTTTTTTTAATATCAGCATATGAAAATGATTAAAAAATATAAAAAAATAATTATTTAAAGTAAAAAATAAAATTAAACTTTTTTTAATTTTTTTCAAAAATATTTTTAAAATATAATGACAAATCCTTAAGACTTGAAAAACCCCATGCTAAGTTTCATAAGGATTGTTTTCGATGGCTTCTCTCCTTTAGAATTTAAACTTTATTTAGGATTTGTAAATGAGGTTTGAAGACCAAAATAAATGGAAAAAATCGAAGGACATTGTAAAATTACTTCAATCTCCTTAACAGGAGGGAAATTTCCAGACAAACCTCTTGTAAAGAGTGAAATTCCGATTGAAAGAAAACAAAAAAACCTCTTCTAAAGAGTGAGATTTTATATAGTTTTTAAGCTATTGTATAATTTGTACTGAGAAATTTATAGAGTGGGAAACAATTTATTTAATAACTATTTTTATATTTACTAGCAGTCTGGAGTGCTGAGTATTTTATCTATTTCATGTTAATAAATCATCTCACTTAAATGTTTAAGTTATTAGTTGAGGTCCTAGAATATAATTTATATTATTCTCTAATACTCTTTCTCAAGTGAAAGTTTTTTGGACTTGAAACTTGCATAAATCCACATTATATCAAATAAAATAGGGGTGATGAGATTCAAACTCGTGACCATTAGATCAACAAAGCTCTGATACCATGTTAAAAAATTATCTCATCTAAAAGCTTAAGTTATTAGATGAGGTCCCAGACTATGATTTATTTTATTCTAAACTTAAAATATTAGGTGACTTCCCAAAATATAATTTATATTATTCTCTAACATTTAATATTTTTTTTTACTTTTTTATAATAAAAAAAGCATGTAAAGATTGGCAAACATGTATTAGAGATACCTTGCCGGAAAACTCATTTAGGTCAATAAACTAGCAAATACTAGATTGGTACAAGTGAAACTTCATCCAATTATACAAGCACATATTTATTTATGAATTTATTTTACGAAAATCCTTGAATTCTTTAAACGATTCTTGTATGGAATCACAACGTGACTCACGCATTTCATGTAGTTTCAAGGGGCCTTGTACACGCATCGACATCTTGCTTCTTTTGACCAAAAGTTAAAGGCAATTCGCAGTCCTCTCTACTGTCTTCCCATGTTGAGAAGTCATGATTGTTGCTTATGAATATATAATCTTTATTATTTAGGGATGTTACAAGATTGTTGTTCCACTTTTTCTTTTTTCTTTTTTTGCATTCAAGCAAACAACACCCCCGGAAAACATACTTTGTGGGTCCAGCTGAGTGAACAAAACTTCGGCTATCTTAGACTCTTACAAGAAGTGCACGCTCTGACTCGAACTCAAGACCTGCTGTACAGATCTCAAGTTCTTTGTCACCACGCCACACCCCTTGAGGACATTGTTGTTAAACGATATACCATGGTTTATATTATTATTTTTTAAATGAATGTAAAAAAATTAAATTATATAGAGGTTGATCTTATTTAATTAGATTAACTTGACAAGTTTAAAGATAATTTAGACTATTGATAAAAACACAGTTTGATTAAAAAAAAACATGAGTCAATCCAGGTTAAGTTGTGGAACAAGATCTAAATCATAAAGGCTAAAATAACTTGATAGAAAGTAATCAAAACAGATTATGGAGTATAATTCTCATTCAACTCAATGTTAAGAAACAAAATTGAAAACAAATTAGCTAAATGAACAAAAAATGATCGGAGACAACTCAGGTTAACCAAAAAACTCAGGACTTCATGTATGAGACAAAAAACCCCTCATAAATAAATAAACCAAGTCAACTCGGGTTTCTAAAATAATTTCAAATAATACAAATCAAAATAAATTATGAATCTCAACTCCCAATCAACACATTAATGAAGGATAAAATTGAAAGAAAAAAAATCAATATAAAAAACAAAATAATGAAATATAAACTAAAAAAAAGAGAGAAAGAACTCTAATCAACCAATTTAACTCATCCATCGTGTAATGAGATGAATACATGTTATAAAAAAGCTATTTATTAAAAAAAATCTTAATTTAATATTCATTGACACCAAAGTTAGGAGTATTAATTTTTTTTTTTTTGGTAATATTCACTAACACAAGTTTTAGGTATTAAGGATGTTTCCATTGATGTTTCTTTAGATTTGGGCTATGTTCCATTAACTTAATAGAAGCTTAGTGATACATATAGAGACATAACTTGAGTCTAGGGTGACCACCTTAAAGTTGTCGAGTCATCAAATAAATAGGAACGATAAGAACCAACTAGACCTCTAGAATGAATAGAACTTTTGAGTGGGGTTTGAGTAATCATAGTAAACTCACATATATTAATCACAAAAAAACCTCAACAATTTAGAAAAAGATAGACAATATAATTTATATCAATTAAAATGATTTAGAGGTGATAATATATAATGTTATTTCCCTATCGAAAGTTCCAGTCTAACTTTTTGAGATTTTAATTATATATGCTGTTGTCTTTATTAAAATCTGTCAAATCTGTCTCTTCTTCTTCTTCTTCTTCTTCTTTGGCTTCTCTCTTTTTTCAAAAATCTTCTCTGTACTGTATTGTTAGAATAATCTTTACCAAAATCTGGAATGGCTTCCAGGATGTCGTCATACATAGTTCCTCCTTCCCCGTCACTAATCCCTTGCTAAATTTAGTGGCAGCTGGCCCGCCATGATTTTTTGTGTCTGAAAACTCTTCGGCAGAAGACTCTGATTGAGGGATAAAAAGGAAAAAGAAAAATCGAAGCTTATGATTGTTTATATATATATATATATATATATATATATATATATATATATATATATATATATTAACAGAAGTTTGTATTTATTAACACCTCTCTCTCTCTCTCTCTCTCTCTATATATATATATATATATATATGCCAGTACATGTAAACAAGGCAATAAAGTTATAGCATAATTACAATTTGCAAGCAAAGAATAACTGAGCTGGCAGACAGATTTTCCGAAGCAGGAGATAAATAAGAAAAAAGCACATAGAATTCAAAGCCAATCCTCCTCGATAAGGCTTATATATATAGAGGAGGCATATAAACACACACACATACTAAACCCTATATCTCTTAAACTACTCAAGTCCAGCAGCGGCGTCCAATATTTCTATTGCCTCATTAAGAGTTACCAAAATAATGGCCTCAATCAGCATGCACGCTACTGCAATGAACCAAGTGATTCCTAATGAAATCTGGGTCTCCTTGCAATCTGAAGACAGCTCAACGATGAAGGTTGTCCGGGCAAGCCATGCTCCTGATGGTCGCAAAGTTGACGTCAAGCCCATTCTCCGTATCATCGACAACATTTTGCTTAGGGCTTCTCCTGCCATCGTAGAGGTTCATATGATCTTAATTCTTGCTGATAAGCTTTCTGTAATTTCATGCATGTCTCAGAAACGAAAAGAAAACCTGCGAGTTCGCACTTGCCTGATGATATTCCAATTGTTTCATTGCAGGGGATATATGAAGATAAAGGTTTTCCGGAGGAGGACATGATCGGTCGGTCTGACGTGGATGCCAAGCTTAAAACTCTAGCTTCTATAATAAAAAAAGTCTCTTCTGAGGTATATATGTATGAGAAAACTTCAATATTTTATCAGAATCATTAGATTTTTAACACATTTTTTCTTTTCTTTTCTTGCAACAGCTCTTTTCCTACAACAACTTGGCCCTCTCAGGAACATTCAAGGCGAACAATGTCAATCAGATCACTATTCCCTATGGAGCTACGGTAAATATTACTATATCATGACCCATCAAAACCTCCTTCCAATCACTTCTTTTTCTGTAAATTTTCTGTTCATTACGCATGCATGAGAATTTGCAGATGGATTGCAAGTGTTCGTGCTCGGGTGGCAGAGATGTGCATACGACGATTATGATGATTCTTGACACCCTCTCAAGTTATTCGTGGGACGCCAAAGTAGTTCTAACTGTTGCTGCTTTTATAGTGAACTACGGCCACGAATTCCTACTATTCACCTCATCTGAAGCTAACAATTCAGCAATTGCTCAATCCATAGCGTCCCTGAAGCAGCTCCGAGACATCACCGACCATGCTAAGTTTTCAAAAGCTAAAATCGACGCCATTGTTAAACTTCTCAAGGTCATCATGGCTGTAACCAGGTACATTGTCGAGCTGCATAATCTACCCCTCGAGTCCATCGCAACGGACGAGTCACCAATGTCAAAAGCCATAGCCTTCATCCCCAGAGCTGCTTACTGGACAATGCTTAGTGTTGTGGTCTGTGCCTCGTATATTGCTAGTCTCAGCGGGTATGTGCAGTTCTTAATTATTGGCAGAAATCATGTTTGATGAATCCATTTTAAATAAATTAATCACAGGTAGATGTATTATACTAATGTAATTTCAGGCATGAGGAATCAACCACGGAATTGTTGGATCTCTCGAGACTGGCTAGTGAAGGCAGCAAAGTACAGGTGATCCTGAGGAGCTACAGAATGATTTACAAAGAGTACGAAGGTAACCCCTCGATACTCTAACCGTAGAATTACCATAGGTTTTTTTTTTTTCTTTAATTCTCAAAACACAGTTGACGATGACGAGATAAAGCCAGGTATCAGAAAAATTCGATCCTTTCGTCAAAGCGAGCATTAATAAACTAGCTAGGGCAACATATTTATGATGGAAAACCATTCTTTTTGGTGAAGTTGGTGCATGATTTTACAGCTAATCATTGGTCCAATGATCAAATCAAAAAAGGAAAAGAACATAGAATCCTATGTCCAATCCAATTTTTTAAAACTAAATTAAGGGGTTTTGCCATGCATATTTACCTGTTGTGTTCAAATTCAGTAGTCTAATTAATGTTGATATTTAAAAGATAGACATTTTAATTTAATCCCCCCTCCCCCCTTCTCTATTTAATTATAAAGATGTGATGGACTAAAAAGAGACCACTATGAGATGCAGATGAGAAATCTAAACCAGCTTACTGGGATCTCGTAAAAACTATCTCCTCAACTCACTCCAACAACATGACGATTCTCAAAACCTTGCTTGTAGTGGATGGTAAGCAACACCTCGTGGGTCACACAAATAAGGTCTGTTCTTGAATTCCTTTCATTTTTGGCACTTGTTTTTATAGAAATAATTAAATAATTCATTTCCCTGCACAGTTGCTTTCTTACTAATTGTATAAATCGAATCTATTATTAAGATACATTTTTACGTGAGCACGAGTAAGGAAGCAATGCATCAGAAGTATCTTGATCAAAGAAAACAACAATGTTCTAATATAAATTATTCTGTCAAAATTATATGCAGAGAATTCACATTGAGGAATTAAGGGAGATGAACGTGTTCCTGCTCGTATCTGGCCTCGATCTCTCAAAAGAAGAGATTGATGTCCTTGGTAAGCTGTACCAAGAGGCTAAAACCAAGGGCGAGATTCAATATGAAGTAGTGTGGATCCCAGTGGTGGAAACAATCGCTTGGGACCAAGAGAAACAGCAAAAATTCGAGCAGTTGCTTGCCCTGATGCCCTGGTATGCTGTGCCTGCACCTTCAAAGATCAAAGCAGAGGTCGTCAAGTACGTAAAAACTGAGTGGAAAGTTGAGAAAAATATGATGTTAGTGCCGCTAGATACACAAGGAAAGTTCGGGTCCTTGAATGCCATTGACATGCTTCTGATACGTGGAAATAAGGCTCTCTCATCCATCTTTAGTGACAAAGAGGAATCATTATGGGAGACTCAGAAGACTTGGACGCTTGAGCTACTTCTAGGAGGCATTGATAATAACTTCTCCCTCGTACTTGACTGGGTAATTTCACCATCTCTAAATTCATATCAAGTCGTGGGTGTTTCTTTCGGCCACACATTCCACACAATTTAACTAGTTTGTCTTAAAATGTATGATTTCCTTGGGTACGTATCAGAATATATACTTTAGATAGATTGGATATATAGCAAGTTTGTTAACCTTGTGATTAAATTGATTATATTTTCTGGGCCAGACGAAACAAGGTACGATGGTGTGCTTATATGGAGGAGAAGATATTGAGTGGATCAGGGAGTTTACGAGAGCAACAAAAGATGCTGTGACGAACATCAGTTCTGCCACCCGCATGGAGTTAGTGTATGTGGGCAAGAAAAATGCAATCAAGGAAGTGGAAAACATCAACTCCAAGATTGACAAGGATAATCTGAGTCGATATTGGAGCGACTTAACTTCGATTTGGTTCTTTTGGACCCGATTGGAGAGCATGCTCTACTTGAAAATGCAGCAATGCAAGAATTCAAGAAACGACCTGATAATGCAAGAGCTGACAACTTTGCTGAGCTACGATGGCAGTGACAGGGGATGGGCTCTATTCTGCAAAGGGTCTTCCGAGATGGCCTTGGCCAGGGGAGACGTTGCTCTGAAGAGCATGAAGGAGTTCGGTGAGTGGAGACAATCTGCCATTGACAATGGTCTTTTCCCGGTACTGAGCAGCCGCATCAGGGAATCACAGAAGAAACAGCGCTGCAGCCGGATCATCCTTTCAGGGGACAGGCAGGAAATCCCGAACAAGAAGCTAAGCTCGGACGGCTGTGAGTGTTCCATGGAGAAGTGCTTCGTGTACCGTTGCTGTGCTGATTAAGTAGTCTCCGGCCAAGCTTCTCCCCTTCTCTGATGAAACTTCGACCTCCCAGATTCGTACTCGATGACGACAATAATAATAATAATAATGTGTGTGCTTTGTTACTTTTTTTAATTTTATAGTTTATTTACTATGGCGAATTTCCTCTTTATTGATATTTATAATTAGTTGGGTGTGTGTAGGTCCTGCCTCCACTCAACAAGTGTGCTTTCTACGTACTTCTAAGAAGGATAAATAAATTTGAAGAATAAATAAATTTAAGCCTCTTCCTGAGAATCCCTTCTAGTTTCTTGCTTGGTTTTTGTAAGAGTTCAAAATCTCGAGTACTCCTTTTCTTACCTCTTGTGTTTTTAGCATATTCTCTGGGCTTTTTTTGCTTCCTTTGTTATTTTACAATGTTCTTACAATTAAAGAAAACCAATTTCGTAATGCGAGAGATGAAGGCCAGGCTACATGTTTGAATAATTAATAAAAGGGACCTAGCAAGACATTGTCCGAGCCAACTCAATGGGCTGGCTAAAGCTTAATCGCATCTAGTTGGGAAAAAAGAGTAAATGTTTCATTGATCTTTAGCCAGATCTCTGAATTAAATCACCGGAATGAAAATATAAATATCATATAAAATTTAATATAAGCAGCTAATTCATGATGATAATAATAATAAAATATGAAATAATAAAAACATTTGTAAAGTCAAATACCATTATTGGTAGGTATTAGCAAACCTCCTTCGGTCTTATGTGGGCTCAAAACTTCAGTTTTTTTCCATTGTTTTAGTATGTGTTTAAGATAACAATGATTTTTTTTATAAATAAAAAAATCCCAAAACCCTTGATCGTAAATAAAAGAGACTAATTCAATGTTATTTAAATATAGAATATGTTTATAATTTTGTTACTTGTCATTGAAAAGTAAATATTATTTGGTTGATACCAAATACCTAAAAAAATGTAAATTTCAAAGTTTATATAAAGATGAAAGGTGTCACTTCTAAGATTTCCAGCGTTAAAGACAATCAACAAGTCGAGATGAGTGATTCAATCATGCACACTTATCACTTCACAATGTCATTAAATATGTTTTTGGAGTGTGAAAAGAAAGATAAAAAAAAATTACAAAATAAACTTGCACATCCATACAAGTCACAAGTGCAAATTGTTGTAACATTAATAATATTACATAACTATATTAGAAGGAAGTTATATAAGTCAAAATCATACAAGTCGCCACTTTCTCAAACACTTGCTTAATCATGAGATATTAAACAAGGAGATAGAAAATCATAAAAAAATAGAAAATATTCCATTAATTATATATAAAAAAACTTATTTTAGTTTTAGTGGTTCGTCTTAGAAAATAAAGTTCAATATGAATGGTTTTATTCCTGGATTTTTTTGGTTGATTTCAGATCCTTCATCATCTTATATAGATAAGTTGTATTTGCATGATATATCTATAAAACAAAAACTATGTATATGTACGTGATCAAAATTAAATTATAAGAAAAAACTTATAAATAAAAAGAAATCAATTGAAAAGCAAAATGGAGATTAGGGTACATTCAGTTGAAATTGCAGTGATTTAGAGACTAAGGACTAAATTAAAAAGTGGCTAAATTGGAAAAGTCAATTTAGGTATTAAATTGAAAGGAAACTCAAAGATGAAAATTGAAAATCCAAAAGTCTAGGACTGTAAAGAAAATAAAAATATAGTCAAGGGTCTAATTGAGTCTCTATTCTACTTGGTTTCAGTCCAGTATTTCTCAATTGTAACAAATTTGTCCAATTGAATCGGGCAATGAAACCTAAAATCCCATCAATTAAATCTAGATTGTAATCTCCCAATTACAAGCTCCTCAATCCCAAAAATCCCAACCTAAATCATTCAAAATTTAAAAACTTTCAGTCCCCTAAATCAAGCCCCTCTCTTGTAATTAAAAGAATTGGTTGTTCATCTCCCCACGGGGCAAAAGATTTTTCCTCAAAAGAGAGAAAAAAAACACCATCACAGCCTTCCTCTTTAATGTTTCTTTCACTCTCATCTTCTCTGAAAAAGAGACAAAAAATGAAATGAAAGATTAAAAAAATGATCAATTGTAGAACCGAAGTATATATAGGCATATCTAACAGCTAATCACTTATGAGTTCGTATTACGAATGCAATTTGAATTCAGGTTTGAAATAAAGTCTTCAATTTTTGAGTTATTAGTTCCCGTGACAATGATTTCATCCACAAACACTTTAGATTTTCCTTGTTGTATTGTAAATAAGCTGTGATCTATTAAGGAACCATCTCGTCTAAAAGCTTAAGTTTATAGATGAGGTCCCAGAATATGATTATATTATACTCTAACACCCCCCCCTCAAGTGAAAGCCCTTTGGGCTTGAAATTTGCACAGGTCCACATTATCTTGTGCTTGATTTTTTTATCAAATAGAATGGGAGTGGTGAGATTCGAACTCGTGACCGCTGGGTCAACAAAGCTCTGATACCATGTTAAGGAACCATCTCACCTAAAATCTTAAGTTTATAGGTGAGACCCTAAAATATAATTATATTATACTCTAACATGATCAACATGTAAATTAGAGAAGAGAATTGGATTGAATATATTGCAGTGTGTATTGATGATTTCCGGTTGAGCATTTATACAAAGATAAGTAACAAACTCCTAACCAACTAATAACAAACCTAATCCTATAAGTCTGCAAATAAAACATGTTTGCCAGACCATGTACTACAATATATAAACTGCCTAACAACAATAACAGTATACAATTTTATCTTCAACACTCCCCCTCAAGTTGGAGAGTGGATATCTTGCACTCCCAACTTGCGAATCATAGGAACAAATAAATCTCTTCCAAGAGGCTTTGTCAAGATATCTGCCAGCTGGTGTGCAGAATTCACAAACCTCGTAATTATCGAACCATCCTGGATTTTGTCCCTAATGTAGTGACAATCCATTTCTATGTGCCTGGTTCGCTCATGAAAAACTGGATTAGCTGCAATGTGTAGAGCAACCCAGTTATCACAGTATAACAAAGCAGGCCCTTCGTGTGAGAAACCCAAATCCTTCAACAGATACCGAAGCCATGTCAATTCACAGCAGGCCCCCGTCATTGCTCGATACTCTGCTTCGGCTGAAGAAAGTGAAACTGTTTTCTGTCGCTTTGACCTCCAAGATATCAACGAAGGTCCAAGAAAGATGCAGTAACCTGTCGTAGATCTCCTAGTAAGTGGGCAACCTGCCCAATCTGAGTCACAGTAGGCTCTTAACTTAGCATCACTGTTCGAGGAGAAAAATAATCCTTTACCAGGAGCCCCCTTCAAATATCTCACAACCCGAAGTGCTGCCTCCATATGCAGTTTTCGCGGTTGATGCATGAATCTACTCAAGACATGAACAGCATACGTTATATCAGGCCTAGAAACAGTCAAGTAAATCAACCTGCCGACAAGTCATCTGTACTGACTGGAATTTCTAAGCAAATCACCTTCATCTGATAATTTCAATCCTCGCTCCATAGGGGTATCAATTGGAGCTGCCCCTAATAGCCCTGCATCCGCAATGATCTCCAATGCATACTTACGTTGAGAAATGAAAATTCCACTCTTAGAAGTAGACACCTCAATGCCAAGGAAGTATTTCAATTTACCAAGCTCTTTGATGCGGAAATTATTATGCAGAAATTTCTTAGTTGCATCAATACTAACAACATCATTTCCAGTAATCAAGATATCATCAACATATATCAGAAGAGCAGTAAAAGACTTGCCTTGCTTCTTGGTAAATAATGAATAGTCAGCCCGTGACTGTTCATATCCTGCGGAGCAAATGGCTTCTGAAAACTTTGCAAACCACTGGCGAGAAGCCTGTTTCAGTCCGTATAAGGACTTGTGTAGGCGACATACTAGATCATCCTCCCCCTGTCGCCGAAGCCCTGGTGGTGGTGACATGTATATTTCCTCAGTCAAGTCACCATGCAGAAAAGCGTTGTTGACATCCAGCTGGTGAATGGACCAGTTATGAGAAGCGGCCAAAGCAAGCAAACAGCGGACAGAAATGATCTTCGCTGTGGGGGAAAAGGTGTCCTGATAATCGACGCCCTCCAACTGAGTGAAGCCCTTGGCGACCAAACGAGCCTTGTACCGCTCAATTGAACCGTCGGAGAGATGTTTGATTTTAAACACCCAACGACAACCAATAGGTGATTTCCCGGCGGGAAGAGGGACGAGGGTCCATGTACCATTATCTTGGAGAGCTTTCAACTCAGAAGCCATGGCTGCTTGCCAATTAGGATTAGAGGCAGCCTCGGAATAAGAGGTGGGTTCAGTGGCCATGCTGAGTTGTGCAACAAAAGAGTGAAGGGCAGGTGTATATCGATGATAAGATAGAAAATTAGCCATGGGATACCTCGTACCTTTACTCGGACCGGGGAACAAGGAGGATGGTTGGTAGGAGGAAACGGTGGAGCATATATAGTCGTGAAGCTTTGCTGGTGGACCAGTGGGTCGGGTGGAACGCCTAGTGGGAGCAGTGACAGGGGTGTTGGTAGTACAAGGTGCAGGAGGTGGATCAGGTAGGGAAGGTAATAATGGTGATTCTGTGTCTGGTGGGGAAAGAGGTGTATGTGGGATTGGGTGAGAGGATGGAGATATGGGAGGGTTTGGAGAAGGATCTGGTTGTTGGGCGGTAGTGGGTGAAGGGTGAGGATCATAGTTATCTGGGGCCGGAAGTGGTAATGGGCCTGTCTGGGTTTGTGGGTCAGATGAAGGAAGGGAAGCATAAGGGAAGACCGTCTCATAAAATTTGACATCACGACTTGTAAAAATTTTTCGTTGTGACAAATCATATAATTTATAAGCTTTTTGACCAATAGGGTAACCGATAAAAATTGAGGGTATAGAACGATGGTCAAATTTATGAGAAGGATGGACATTAGTAGCGTAGGCTAAGCAACCAAAAACACGTAAATGGGAAAAAGAAGGAGGTTTTAAAAAAAGTAGTTCGAAAGGTGTTTTGAACGAAAGAAGTGGTGAAGGAAGCCTATTGATTAAGTGCACAGCAGTGAGAGCACATTCTCCCCAAAAAAGGGTAGGAAGGGTAGCCTGAAATTTTAAGGCCCTAGCTACTTGTAAGATGTGTCGATGTTTGCATTCCACAACCCCATTTTGTTGAGGCGTGTAAACACAAGAATGTTGAAAAATGACACCATGATCATTAAAAAAATGACGGAGGGAAATAAATTCCCCACCATTGTCACTGCGAAAAATTTTGATTGTAGACTCAAATTGGGTGTGAACATAATTAAAAAAAAATTTGAGCAATGATTGCGTCTCACTTTTGTGTTGCATTAAAAAAATCCATGTAAAACGTGTAAAATCATCAACAATAGTGAGAAAATAATAAGCACCAGAAATTGAAGGGTGGCGATAGCGCCCCCAAATATCGCAATGAATTATCTCAAAAGGTTTAACAGATGAAATTACGCTAGGACGAAAAGGTAAACGACTCTGTTTTGCCAAAGGGCAAACAGGACAAATTGTACTTGACTGAATTGAAAAATTTAAATAATTCTTCGCAATAAAACTTAAACGAGATGGTGATGCATGACCTAATCGATGATGCCAGAGATCGGTGGTTGAAATGGTGAGGTTGCAGGTGGGTGAGATATCTGCGTCGGTTCTTTTTGTTGCTAGTGCCACCAAGTAATATAGCCCATCATGCTGTTTCCCCAAACCAATCATCCTCTTCGTAGCCAGATCCTGCAAAATACACCAATAAGGAAAGAAAGTTATTGAGCAATTCAATCCTCTGGTCAGACGGCTAACTGACATCAAATCCACTTTGAATATGGGAACACATAGCACATTCTTTAAATAATAAATTGAATTAAGAGGTAATGATCCTCTCGCAACAATTTTTGCTTTCTCTCCGCTGGGCAATGACACAGGAGGTAATGAGCAATTTTTTTCCATGTGGAAAAAAAATTTCGACGATGAAGAAATGTGATCCGTCGCCCCGCTGTCAATAATCCACTTGCGGGGGATTATTTTGGACAAACCTGGTTTGGTAGGTGTCTGGGAAGTTGATGCTTCATTTTTAATGTCGAGCAAAGACAAAAGCTGCTTTATCTGGGCCTCCGAAATACCAATAACTGGGCTTTGATCTGCTTCTCTAGAGGGCCCATCAGACACACTATTCACAGCGGGCCTATTCTGGAATTGGCCTGGGCCCATGGGCCGGCCCCTTGGATGGGCTGCTGGGTAGCCCTTCAGGGCATAGCAAGTTTGGGCCCAATGGCCCATCAGCCCACAATGGCTGCACTGTGGGCGTACTCTCGGCCCATCACGCGAATTGGGCCCATCACGCCCAAACCCAACTCCAGCTCCCGGCCCGTCACGCCCATCACGCGTAAAACGCCTGTCTCTGCCATTCATGCCCATCAGACTGCCTCCTTCTCCAAAACGATGTCGCTCTCCCCCAAAACGCATCCTTTCATCGTCTCTCTCTCCTCTGTCTCTCTCCCCAAATCGACCCCGAGTGAAATTTTCTGGAGAGGGTGAGTTCCCATTGTTGTACCTTCTCGCACCAACAGGAGAGAAGAACTTTTGGCCCCCGTTGCTGCGAACCGCCATGGCAGCGCCACCCCCAATCTCTGCAAAATTGGTTAACTGAGGAGGCGTTGCTTCTCCTCTTGAGACACGGACGAGTATGCTTGGCGAATGGAAGGCAGAGGACTCATCAAAAGAATTTGTCCCCGTATGCCACTGTAAGTATCATTCAAGCCCATCAGAAATTGCATCATCTTCTGTTGATCGTGTTGTGGTCCATGCATGATTTCACTGTGTGAACTGAGTTCGTCCCAAAGCCCTTTCAGTCTCGTGTAGTAAGCTGAGACTGAGAGCTGGTCTTGGCGAAAATAAGCTATGTCCCTTTGAATTTCAAAAATTCTGGGGGCATTGCTTTGTGAGAAACGCTCACGAAGATCATCCCAGACTTCGTTGGCAGTGGAGTAGTAAATCACACTGTCAGAGATTTCGAGGTCTAGTGTGTTAATGATCCAAGAATGGACCATGTCATTACAGCGGGACCAAGCTGCGTGACTATCAGGGTCTGTTTCCCTTGAAGGCTGGTTGATTGTGCCATCAACAAAGCCTAATTTGTTTTTGGAGTTTAAAGCCAGTGTCATGGCTCTTTTCCAGGTAGAGTAGTTGTTCCCATTTAAGGGCTTGGAAATCAAAACCAGCCCCGGGTGGTCTGAGTGGTGAGAGGTGTAAGGGTTTGAGAGATTGATTCTTGTTGGGTCTGTGGCAATTTCTTTGTCGTGAATGGAAGGGTTTGATGTGCTGTCTTGGGCCATGTTGCTGGATTGAAGTGGTGTTTTTGATTTGAGATTTTGATGTTGAGAAGATGAACACTGGACTGGATTGAAGGAGTATAGATTTGATTTAGGTTAGGGATTTTGATTGAGAAAAGGTGAACAGTGGATTCTGTGATGAAATGAACTATGATGAACTTTTCTGTGATGAAATGAACTGTGATGAACTTTGATGATTCTGGAAAAGAAACTGATGAAGATTGTGAAATGAACTTTGATGATTTTTGAAAAAAAAAAATTTCACTGACCTAACTCTGATACCATGTAAATTAGAGAAGAGAATTGGATTGAATATATTGCAGTGTGTATTGATGATTTCCGGTTGAGCATTTATACAAAGATAAGTAACAAACTCCTAACCAACTAATAACAAACCTAATCCTATAAGTCTGCAAATAAAACATGTTTGCCAGACCATGTACTACAATATATAAACTGCCTAACAACAATAACAGTATACAATTTTATCTTCAACACAACAGGCCATTCTTGAACTCCAATGTCGAGGAGATGATTAGAAAGTTTGTAAACACAGTCCATACGATGACTTCTGCAGCAACCTGCGGAAGAAATCTAGTTTAGACTCATCAATGAATCCTGTGGTTATTCCATGTAAAATTTCTTCATCAATAAAATCATGTTAAACCAGTTGAATGTTGCTGCAAGTGATAATATTAATCTTGTTGTGGCTTGCATGGCTTCGAAAGACGGATTTGCCTCCTTGTTTTAAAAAACATTTGGGTTATAATCATAAAATTTATAAGTCGTCACCTAATATTATAATTATACGACCTACTATTATAGTTATACGAGGAAAAGAAGTATCACTCTCAACACCTTAGGCCAAAAATCCTTTAACAGAGAATTAGCAAACCGAACAAGCCTTTATTAAAATTTATATTTGTATGTCAAATGGTTTATGATTATTATTTCACGAAAACCTCTGTGGTATAAAGCCCTTACATATTTGTTTTTGTTTATGTTGGGATAATGTTGGAAATCAATGTCCACAAGAGGTTGAGAAGACTGAAATTGGAAAAGATTTATCGGTGTAGTAATGGTTTAGTTTCGATTTGATTTTATTATGTGTTTGATTTTTGTTTTTAATGTCGTTGTCCGGGTTAGTTTGTGTATATCTCGACTATTTCTATGGGCTATAAAATTAATGATTATATAAGTCTCTAGTGATCATTATATTAATAACCACAGACTCGAACCTAAACCATAAAAAAATAAACTTTTTAGTCTCAAATTCTTACCACCAGATAATTTACTAGATGGTCATGTTTATTGTTGATATTGTTATAAGATGATGAATTCTTATGAGTTGATTTAAAAAAAAAAACAAATTGTGAATTATAATGTATTTTTAAATAAAAAATATTTTTAAAAATAACTTCAACTATACTTTTATATAGTCTATATTAATAATTAAAAAGACCCAAAACATTGATTTTTCTGAATGACATGGAGAAAACCATCTTCATCTATAGCGAGCTTGTGCCACACGTTTGGGGCCAAAATTAATCAAACGAGGAGCTTTCCTAGAAATCTTCAAGAGAAGAGGTCTGGCTTTTTTCGGCAGGTCAAGTCAAGCAAAAAGAGTGTCAAAAGTCTTTAGGCTATTAATTTTAAGGTTTAAAAATACATCAAAATAATATTTAAAAAAAATAATATAAAAACATCAAAAAAAGTTTAATTTAAAGGAAAAATATAAGAATAAAATTTTTATTTTTTTATTCAAAAACACTTTTAACCCCCCCAAATAATTCTAACTTTCAGATTCCTATAATAAAACAAGGGTATTCCTATATATATGTGTGCATGTTTGAATTTTCTTACTTTTTTTTTAAATGATGCTTTTGTGTGTAAATGTGTTTTACAAACATTATGATAAAATAAGTGTTGTCACGTGAAAAACAAAACAAAAAATGAATATAAAAAATGTTTTATTTTTATTATTATCTTTATTTGTGTATTCTTGATAAACTTGGTGTGCATTGTATTATATTACTTGCTTTGTTATGTGAGGATTTAGGTCTAGTTAACATGATCACGTGTAGGTCTAATGAGTGTGAGCAACAATTTTTGGGATATGTTAGAAAAAATATGTCAAGGCTCATTTTCTTAACATTTATACGAGTCCAATATCTATTTTAAAACTTTCTTTATTAAAATTATATAAAAATATTTTGTTAGATACTTATAATATTTAATATAATAAAATTACAACAAGCTATTATTTTGAATATTAATGCATATTTATATATTCAGAGACATAACTCGAGTAGTAATCTAGGGTGACCAATTTAGAGAGCAATAAAAATCAACTAGACCCTTAGAATGAATAGAACTTTTGAGTGGAGTTTAAATAATCATAGTAAACTCAAATATATCTAATAGATAGACTATTAACAATTTAAACACAAAAAAAACCTCAACAATTTAGAACAAGATAGACGATGCAATTTATCTCAAGTAAGATACTTTAAAGGTGATAATATATTTTTTTAGCATAACCATTATTATTTTTTGTTGGGCAAACAGGAAAACCACTGACATATCTAAATACCAATTAGAATTTTCATTGACCATAATTTTGTTTTCATAAGTTTAGCTCTCGATCAATGAGAACCAAAACCTAATTATTATTTTCTGATGCCTAATTATTATTTTTTTGGTTGCCATGTAGTGATTAAAGCAAGGTTGTCAATACCGTTCTGGTCGCCACTCCGGTTTTTCTATTGGTACGGAACGTTTCGGTTTCGGAGCATTTTGGGGTGTCGTTTCGGGGTTGTACTGTTCATATATAATTAGTTATATATATATATGAAAAAATTAAAATGTTAATTTAACAAGCATAATTAAAATTCAAGATAAATTAACTTTAACTTATACAATATAAACACAAAGTAAAACAAATATAATCTCAAAATTGGAAATACAATCACAAGTTAATCAAAATAAGGAGGATTTTAAGGCTGGAACGGTATCGAGACATTCCAGCCGGAATTTGGCCGATATTTCCTTAATAGACCGGAATTAAAACCGGGATGAAAACGACACCGTTTTATCTCAATTTTTTTAATTACACGGAACGTTCTGGCCAAAACAAAACGGTATTGACAACCAGAGAATTTTCCTATGATCCTATCTCAAATGGAAACAGCTTTCACTTTGAACGTCCCCCTCATTATTTGCCAAAAGCTTTTAAGAAATTTCAAGGGAAGAAACTGTGATGGCTGTTGATAACTAACGGATGACTTTTCTTTCTTTAATTTATAGCCAGGCAAACTAATAAAAGACCACACTCTACATTATTTTTGAGAATTTAAATTTCGAGAAAGACTGAATTATTAAATACGCTAAAAAAAATATATTGTTTTATTAGCCTAAAGACTTTTCACACTCCTTTTGCTTGACTTGACTTGCCGAAAAAAGCCAGACCTCTTCGCTTGAAGATTTCCAGGAAGCTCCTTCGTTTGATTAATTTTGGCCCCGAACGTGTGGCACAAGCTCGTTATAGATGGAGATGGCTTTCCCCATATCATTTAAATTTAAATTAAAAAAATAAAATGAAATATTTTTAAAATAAATTTTTAAAACACAAGGACAAACTGTTAAGGAACCATCTTACCTAAAAGCTTAAGCGGATAGGTGATGCCCTAGAACATGATTATATTATACTCTTTAGACACCCCCTCAAGTGAAAACTCTTTGGGCTTGAAACTTGTACAGGTCCACATTACCTTGTGCTTGATTTTTTTTATCAAATAGAATGGGGGTGGTGAGATTCGAGCTCGTGATCGCTGGGTCAACAAGGCTCCGATACCATATTAAAGAACCATCTCACCTAAAAGGTTAAGCTGATAGGTGAGGCCTCAGAATATGATTATATTATACTCTAACACAAACACCACCTAAATAATTCTAAGTTTGAGATTCCTATATTAATTCCTATTATGATTTTGCAATTGACATAAAGAACTCACATAGGAATGAATTATTTTAAAGCCACCACAATAATTAAACTGTTATTTTCTTTGAGAATAAATGAGTCCAGATTCAAGTGAATTTATAATATAATATGATATTATGTTTAATAAATTTTCTAGTCGGAACAAATGTCATGGACCCTATTGCTCCTGTTTTTCCACACGGTGGGTGCTTATAAAATCAAGCAAGCTCCATTATACTTGTCCCAAGCCAAAATAAAAACCACCCAAAAATGGCCGTCCTTCACCACAAACACCACCACTCCATCTTCGTTCTCCTATCTCTCCTCCTCCTCCTCGCCGACGCAAGATTGAATCTTGACTGTACGGACGCCAGGGCCTTCTCCGCCATCCAGAAAGACTTGGGCATCGGCGGTAAACGCAGCTCCTCCCCTACACCACCACCATGTAGCACACCTGGGGTGTTTTGTGAGAGGAGGCTCTCTCCCAACAGCACCTATGTGCTCAGAATCACAAGACTCGTCATCAAGTCTCGACGGCTGACAGGGTTCTTGTCTCCGGCGATTGGACGGCTGTCTGAGCTCAAGGAGCTTTCACTGACCAACAACCAGCTCGTTGACCAGGTCCCTGCCCAGATAGTAAAGTGCAAGAAACTGGAGATTCTCGACCTTGCAAACAACCAGCTTTCCGGTGAAATTCCGTCTGAATTATCATCACTTGTTCGTCTTCGAATTCTTGATCTCTCTAACAATGAGCTTTCTGGGAATTTGAGTTTCTTAAGGCACTTCCCCAACCTGGAACGTCTTTCTCTTGCAAATAATCTCTTCACTGGAAAGGTTCCGAAGTCCATACGTTCATTCCGCAATCTCCAATTCTTCGACTTCTCAGGAAATTTTCTTGAAGGACCTGTGCCAGTGATTAGCAGAGGTGAATCCTCAAGGCCCCAGTACCCAAAACGTTACATATTGAAGGAGAATACAACAATTACAAAATCAAACAATGATTCACGTGCAAACAAAAATCCTGCACTTGCTCCAGCTCCTGCACCATCATCATCAGCACCACACAAGCACAAGAAAAGCAGAAGGAAGCTCGCCGGGTGGCTCCTTGGATTTCTCGCCGGCTCAGTAGCTGGGAGTTTATCTGGGTTCGTATTCTCGTTATTTTTTAAGATAGTATTGGCAGCATTAAGAGGTGGAGGGAGAGATGTCGGCCCTGCAATCTTCAGTCCATTGATCAAGAAAGCAGAGGATTTAGCTTTCCTGGAAAAAGATGACGGGCTTGCAAACTTGGAAGTCATCGGAAGAGGTGGATGTGGAGAAGTATTCAAAGCTGAATTGCCGGGAAGTAATGGGAAAATGATTGCTGTGAAAAAGATAATTCAACCTCCAAAAGATGCCGCCGAGTTATCTGAAGAAGATAGCAAGGTCTTAAACAAGAAAATGAGACAAATTCAATCAGAGATCAACACCGTCGGCCACATCCGGCATCGAAACCTTCTTCCTCTGCTAGCTCACGTCTCTCGTCCTGATTGTCACTACCTCGTCTACGAATTCATGAAAAACGGTAGTCTACAGGATGTGCTGAACGACGTTGCAGAAGGGAGACGAGAATTGGACTGGTTAGCTCGCCACAAAATTGCAGTCGGAGTAGCATCTGGGCTTGAATACCTTCACCTGAGTCACAGTCCACGGATCATTCATAGAGATCTCAAGCCCGCAAATATACTTCTTGACGACGACATGGAAGCTAGAATCGCCGATTTTGGACTTGCTAAAGCAATGCCGGATGCTAAAACACACATCACAACTTCTAATATTGCTGGAACAGTGGGATACATCGCACCAGAGTATCATCAAACACTCAAATTCACAGACAAGTGTGACGTCTACAGTTTTGGTGTGGTGCTTGGGGTTTTGGTGATGGGAAAGCTTCCATCGGATGAGTTCTTTCAAAGCACTCGCGAATTGAGTTTAGTTAAGTGGATGAGAAATATTATGACATCAGAAAATCCAAGTCAAGCTGTTGATCCGAAGCTGCTAGGCAATGGGGTAGAGGATCAAATGTTGCTAGTTCTTAAAATTGCCTGCTTCTGCACCATGGATGACCCGAAACAGAGGCCTAACAGTAAGGATGTCCGGTGCATGCTGTCACAAATCAAACACTAGTTCAAGCATGGAAGGCAATGATTTGTCGGAAACCAGGAATAATTGTTACAAGAATCATAGACGTAACAGACAACACAACTGCTGCATCCTTTTCCGCATCAAACTCTGCTACAAGCTATGCTACATCCTAATATGCTGTATTCTAAATAGCTCTCATCTACTAGTAGTTATTTTCTTAAGTTGTTGTATTAGTTGCAAACACTACCACTACTTGTAATATATAAACGAATGCAGAGATAATAAAAGTAAGTTGGAAATTTCTCTCAAAACATATATTGTTACATGGTATCAGAGCTCTCTGGCTAAAACCATTAAAATCCTTAATCTTTTTTTCTCTCTTTTTCTCTTCATGGCATCTTCTAGTGCAGACACCACTGCTCCTGCCGCTGCTTCTTTTATTTTTCCCAACTTAAATCATCTTATTTATGTCAAACTAGATGTACCTAATTATCTCGGTTGGGTATCTCAATTCCTTCCTGTATTAAGGAGTAATGACCTTCTAAGCATTGTTGATGGCTCAGAAACGTGTCCTTCTAAATTTCTGGTTGATTCAAATGGACAACCTACACTCAATTTGGATCCAAAGTTTGTCTTATGGACCAAAAAAGACAAGTACTTACTTAGCTGGTTGAATGTCACCCTATCAGAAACAATTCTCCCCACAGTTTTTGGTTTAAATACTTCTAAAGAAGTATGGGAATTACTGGTCAATCGATTTGTTGCTCACAATTGTTCCCGCGTTACATACTTGAAGAGGAAACTTCAGAATCTGCATCAAGGTAACAAATCTTGTGCAGATTACATTCAGGCTGCCAAAGGTTGGGCTAACCAACTTGCTGCTATAGGCAAACCTATTGAAGATGACAATCTTATATCTTATATTATCAGTGGTCTTAACACTGCATATACTCCATTCATCACCTCTTTCTCATTTGCCACAAGAGATATCTCTCTTTCATTCAATGAGTTTCAATCTGAACTTTTTAGCTATGAAACCTTGTTGGAGAATAAAATTAAGATTGTTCCTCCAGAGGCTGGACAATTTGCACTCTTCAATCATTATCGAAATTCTCTTGGATTTAATAAGAAGCAACGATATGGGCAGCCAAGACACTCTCCTCGCATACAACATCCATCATATTCTCCCCGCCCACAATCTTCATCTTAAAATGGAAATACCACTAGTATGTTATTTGGAAAATTTCCCAGAAATGAGGAGCAGTCTCCATCTACGATGTTTAACAAAAATCACATTATATGTCAGATTTGCAACAAACCAAATCATCAAGCTTTAGATTGCTATCATCGTATGGACTTTTCTTATCAGGGGCGTCATCCACCATCTCGGTTGGCTGCAATGGTTGAACACACTCACAACCTTCATGACAGTGAACCATGGTTTGCTGATAGTGGTGCTAACAACCATATTACATCTGCATTAGACAACTTGGCTTTACAACAACCATATTAGGGTGGAGAAACGATGACTATTGGCAATGGTGGAGGTTTGCAAATCTCTAATATTGGTTCCACAATTATCCAAACACCTACATCTAAGCTCCATCTAAATAATGTTCTTCATTGTCCTTCAGCCTCTGCTAATCTACTGTCCATTCAAAAATTTCTTGCTGATAATAATTGCTACTTTCAACTCACTTCTAGTTAGTTTCTTGTGAAGGACATGCAGACGGGAAGAATACTGCTGCAGGGGCCGAGTGAAGTTGGTTTATATCCAATGTACTTAAACCAATTCTCATCAAATAATAGTCACGGTATCATTGCATTCCTTGGTGTCAAAGCTCTAGTTTCAATTTGGCACAACCACCTCAGTCATCCATCTGATAGTACTTTCAAACATTTGTTATGCCACTCTAAGTTATTTGTGTCAGATAAACTTCGTCAAGGTTCTCTGTGCGAGCCTTGTGAATTAGCAAAAAGCAAAAAACTTCCATTTCCAAATTCTAATCGCATGACAAATTTTCATCTAGAACTCTTACATTCAGATGTGTGGACTTCACCAGTGCATTCAATAAGTGGTTGCAAGTATTATGTTTTATTTGTTGATGATTTCTCTTGTTTCACTTGGCTTTTTCCATTAAAACACAAATCAGATTGCTATGCTTGTTTTGTCAAATTCAAATGCTTAGTCGGAAATCTATTGTCTTGTAAAATTAAACAATTACAAACTGATAGGGGTGGAGAATTCACTTCGTCTCAATTTAAGACTTTTCTTGAAAACAATGGCATTGTTCATAGAATCTCTTGTCCATACACATCAGAACAAAATGGTATAGCTGAACGCAAACATCGCCATGTTATTGAAACTGGTTTAGCTCTTCTTGCTCACTCACATTTACCAAATAAATACTGGGTTGATGCTTTTCTCACTACTATCTATCTCATCAATAGATTACCCACAACAACACTGGAAAACAATAATCCATACACCAAATTATTTACTGCAAAACCAGATTATTCCATATTGAAAGTTTTTGGTTGCGCATGTTAACGATCATAAAATTATCTTTTTGCAGTAAACGTTGTATATTATTAGGTTATTGTTGCAATTCTAAAGGTTATCGGTGTCTAGATCCTTTAACTAATAGGGTATATATTTCACGATATGTTACATTTGATGAGGGTGTGTTTCCTGCACAAGATATATATATTCAGCAACTCCCTCATAACAAGATTCTCCCTCTCTTGTCTCTCATACAGAATTGACTAGTAGGTATTTCTCTACTTCTCTTTACCTTGTTGTCTCTGCAACTACAAATAGTCTCCCTAATCAATCTTCCCCTGCATCTTCCATCTCTGATTCACCCCGACATTCAGCACCTACAATTTCATCTCCCATCCAAGATCAGCCCACATTGTCATTGTCCCAAGTAGCTCCAGTATCCCCGCAACCTTTGCCTGCTATAAATGCACCATCTTTACCAAATACTACCCAAGTCATTCCATCCTCTTCACAAATCCCTCGCATGATCACTCGAAGCCGTACATGATCTCTCAAACCCAAACAACTGTCTGATTTTCATCTCTATTACTCCACTAGACACCCTCTCAAAGCCCTGCACATAATACACCTTCCTCCTAAACCTACTACCTTTTCTCAAGCATCCAAAGATCAAAAATTAAAGGGATGCCATGACAGCAGAATTTGATGCTTTAACAGCAAATTGCACTTGGACCTTGTGCCCACGACCTTCTCACAAGTCTGTAATTCACAATAAATGGGTTTACAAATTGAAACATGAATCAGATGGTACTATAGATAGGTATAAGGCGAGGTTGGTGGCAAAAGGATTTGAATAACAAAATGGCATTTATTATACTGAGACAATCAGCCAGTTATCAAACCTGCTACTATTTGTATCATTCTTGCTCTTGTAGTTCATTATAATTGGACTATTCGATAGTTAGATGTGTAATGCCTTTTTACATGGACAATTGATCGAAGAAGTGTTTATGGAACAACCACAGGGTTTTGTTAGTTCATCACACCATGATTATGTTTGCTACCTACAGAAATCACTCTATGGTTTGAAACAAGCTCCCCGAGCTTGGTTTCAATGTCTATCACAGGTTCTTCTTGAGCTGGGGTTTTCGGGGCTCCACCGTGGATACTTCATTATTTGTGCTCTTTCAAGCTTCTGTGCAAATCTATGTTTTGATTTACGTAAATGATATAATAGTTACAAGCAATACACCTATTGCCATTTATGAACTTATCGTCAAGCTTCAACTAGAATTTTCCATGAAGGATTTGGGACCATTTTCTTACTTCCTGAGTATTCATGTTCATCGCGGTGCAGTAGGTATTCATCTAAATCAATCTAAGTACATTGTTGATTTATTGAATCGAGTAAACATGGCAGGGGCTAAGCCTAATCAAACACCATGTGTTTCTGGTAAAAAGATATCTAAATTTGATGGTGATCCACTTCCAGACTTCTCCCTTTACCGACATATTGTTGGAGCATTACAATATTGCACGTTAACGAGACCTGATATTTCATTTAGTGTGAATCAATTGTGTCAATTCTTACAAGCTCCAACTATTACACATCTTACGGCTGCAAAACACGTACTCAGATACCTTAAATCTATAGTCGAACATGGAATATACTTTACAAAGGGTTCTTTGCATTTACATGGATATTATGATTCTGATTGGGCTGGGAGCCCTGATGACAGACAATCTACCAATGGCTATGGGATATTCTTAGGACCTTGTTTAATCTCCTGTGCAGCAAAGAAGCAACCCGTTGTTGCTAGGCCAAGCACTGAAGCTGAGTATCGATCCTTGGCTGTCACAACTGCTGAACTCTACTGGATTAGAATGCTCTGCAAAGACCTGCATCTTCTACTTCCTGATACACTAACTCTTTGGGTTGATAATATTGGTGCTCTTGCACTAGCCTCAAACCCTGTATTCCATGCTAGAACCAAGCATGTCGAAATTGATTATCATTTTATCCGAGAGAAGATTGTTGCTAAAGATATTTCAGCTCAATACATCAATACCAATGATCAAATTACAGATGTTTTTACAAAGGGTCTCACCACATCTCGTTTCCTTGCTCTCAGAAACAAGCTCATGATTTGTCCTCTCCCCATGAGCTTGAGGGGGGCTGTTACAAAAATCACAGACGTAACAGACAGCACAACTGCTGCATCCTTATCCTCATCTAACTATACTACAAACTCTGCTACATCCTAATCTATTGTATTCTTAATAGCTCTCATCTACTAGTAGTTATCTTCTTAAGTTGTTGTATTAGTTGTAAACACTACCACTACTTGTAATATATAAATGAATGCAAAGATAATAAAAGTAAGTTGGAAATTTCTCTCAAAACATATATTGTTACAATAATGAGGCATGAAAGAAGGGTTGCTTCATAAAGTTGTTTCATTGTATCTTTCGAGTTTATATTAAATGTTACATTTAAGTTTATTTCTAAGAAATTAAGGGTTGCAAAATGTTTTTCTTATTATTTGTCTAAAATACATAATTTTTCTATCCCATTAAGTTGTTTCTGATGCCTGAAATGAATTCTAGCAGTAAAAATAATAAATTTAATTTTTTTAGGAGTCTCGATGTTTTATTAGACAAATCTAAAGTAGAATTTATATAAAAATTACTTGAAAATCAAAAAACAATTCTTTGAAAATTATTTCAAACCATAAGTTATTTTTCTAATAAGTTGGTCCAAATATAAAATATAATCCTAAATAAATTAAGATTAAATACTTTAATTTATTATTAATGAAATAAATAATTGATTTATATTTGAAGATCAAATACAATGTCTAGCAACATGTCATGATCCCTTAAATATTAGAAAAATATGTAACTTAATCTTTCAATACCCAATTTCCTAATATAATTATTACTCTTTTATTAAGAGTGTTTCATTTTAAACATTATAGCATCAATTATATTTATTTGTTAAATTATTTTGATTTTCAATTATAACACCCTCACACCTTATATCTATATTAAACATGAAATCACCTCATATGTTATTGGAAATTCAAGAATATATATATATATATATATATATATATATATATATATATATATATATATATATATTGACACACATAAACAGATGTGTATATATAATTATGATTAATTTCAATATCATATTTCAATCTTTACCATGTTGTCAAATATTCTACCAAAGTCTGACAGAGTTTTTTTATACGTGAACGATACCAAGTTATCGATATAAACTTGTATGCTTCATAAACCATTTCACGATCCCTAACTAAACCTTCCTGGATTATATTTTATTATCTCAGCATCATCTATATATATATATATATATATATATATATATATATATATATATATATATATATATATATATATATATATATATATATATCATTTAAGCATAAATGTTAAGCTCAACATTATAAAAATAAATGATTAAAAAGAAAATTTTATATTAAATTTTAAAGTTTATTTTATACCAAATTTCCATTAACATATTTTTTTTATTTCAAGTTTGAGTATATTCATTCACAATATACATACACAATCATGATTGAAAAGTTTAAGTCAATTTCACACCTAGTAAGTTTTGATCTAACCAAAGAAAACAATCTCATGAAATTTTCTTCATTCCTAAACTTATTTCCATACATCATTAAAAAAATTCATTATCATTTTCACCATTTAAAACAGCACATTTATACAAATTTATCCCTTTTTTTCAACTAAAAGTTTTGGCCAAACAAAAGTTCTCACCACTTAAAAACCCTTTTCAACCTCTAACTTATTTCCATTCATAAACAACATTATCCAAAGTTATTATGACATCTTTTAATGACAATTAAAACCAAAAATATCACATTTCATATTTATTCACCTATTTAACACATAAAAGGTAGGATCACCATACTTTCATTTAATACACAACTATTTGTATTAACATTTCTCCACCTATATTTATCAACATCCATCATTATTTATCCAATTTAGATTTTTCTATTCAAAACTCCTTTTAAAATATCCTAATAAATTTATGATTCTCACAATTAAATTTTGTAATTCATTCCACACATGATTTCTTTACTTTAGACGTTAAACATAAACAAATCATATAATTTCATAATCAAATAACCAAAAACTAATTATAAAGTAAAACATCGTAAACTTCCAATTTTGAAATATATATCAAGTTTAAATTAGGATAAATAAAATTAATTAAATCCATTTCAAATCATCATTATCACATCAACACATATCAAAAACATATAATTGAACAAACATTAACTTTAGTTTTCTATTTCTTCAGTTTTCCCAAAATAGCCATCATTAATCCCATAGAAGAACGCTTCATTTTCTTTTTGAATTGTTTATCAATTAAAACTATTTTCATCCTATTCCATCTTAATTACCATAATATAACACAAGTTTATATTTCCCCTAATTTCCATTCAAGAACCTTAATTCAAAATCTAAGAATTCATGTATAAATCTCATAAATCTTTTTTTTTTCTTATACAAATGAGTTTATAGCCTCTTACTCAATAAATTAATAAGCTTTGAATGCTAACAAATGAAAAAAAAAATCACCCTTATTTTCTTTCTACTTTGTCCAAATATTCTCTATATTAATTTCTTCCCACTTTACTCTTCTCTTTTAATCTTGTATTTGATGATATTAATCACTCATTATCTCATCTACCATGCTTAAATCATGCTTTTTCTATAGAATTTCCTGGTGTTGAACTTGGCTTTTTTCTCTTTTTTTTCTTTTAATCTTCTAATGGCTTTAAGCTACAAATAGGAAGAAGAAAGGTTGATTTTTTTCTTAAAGATCATTTTACCACTACAAATAGCTTATTATTATTTTTTTATATCAATCCAATGTATCAACATTCTCGAAAGGTTTTAGCAAACTCTAATTTATCTAGGATTTGAAAACAAGGTAGAATGATATGTGGAGACTCCATATAAATTTTTGATTTGATCGAATGGTCGGATCAAACATTATGCTTGATAATGTAAAAATTGGCCCAAAATTTAATTTTTTTGTTATATCTTTGCATGGATCGTATAAAGTTTTCCAATAAATCCTTGAGACCATTTTTTTATTTCAGAATATATTTATTTTGCTTTTTTTTTCATTTATGATCTTATTTTGGTTTCATGTAAATGTTACCAATTTTTAATAGGGTTTACACCAACACCTTTTAATGTAGTTATTTTGTATCCTCATTTACATTACAAATCATTAGAATTATTTTCTCATTCTCAAGATATATTTATTTTTAAAAAAAAATTAAATTCTTTTATCCATCAAAGCTAGTTACCGGGTTTCGTCGATGCTATAAAATTGAAACAGAAATTTATAATATTCATTTTAACTTTAACAACACCTTTAAATTTATTTATGGAGGTCATCCCTCCACTATATATCACATTTATTTATCAAGGTCTTAATGCTTTCAAACACCATAAAATTCTAATAAAGGCCTTATGATCCAAAAAAATTATCTCCTTTTTCATTTTTAATGTCAGAAGTAAATATCTAATGATAAAAAAAACCTCATCCTAGCTACTTTTATTTTTATTTTCATTTTATTTTCTCATTATTCAATTAATATGATAAGATTTTCTATTGGATTTTATAAGTTCTGTAAGATTTTCAATCAAGGGGCTCACAATAACACTATATTCATTGATTATTTGATTAAAATTTGAAATTCTTTTAAAATCTCATTCCACCTACTTCAAGAATTTCACAATCAATACTATTCAAAAACAAATAAAATATTTTTTTTATAATCCATCTAAGATGATAAATTCTCTTTTAATAACTCAAATGCGTTCATATAATATATATTATATTTAAAATGTGATAAATTAGTAATATCAAATCTAAATATCACTTACTTAACTATCAAGTGAATCTTTCTTTAGACAAATGATATTTTCATATAGAATTCTCTTACGAGGTAATTCAGTGTGTGTGTATATATATATATATATAATCTAACAAGCATTTGCATATTAGTTATATGTAATTATAACTATAACATTTTCATTTTGTTTCAACTTATCTTTATCTGGAGTGTCAACAAGGAGGCTGCTACTGTCGGGTTTACTATACCTAGAAAAATGCTCGGCACAAGGAAAGAAAGTGGTAGCCATTGTTCATGAAATTAAAAGTCAAGAGAAAGAAAAAAGGGACAAAATTGACGTTGACTTTGAAGGTAGCAACGACAACTGGAACACGAAGATCCCTCTCCCCTCTGCTCTTTCCAGGAAAGAGAGCTACTTGAAGAAGCGTTGTTTTAGTATATGGATTCATACTTGGGAAGGAACTCATTTCTCCATTGGAGTCAACAAAAGTGATTTCAATTCGTTGTTTGAAATCACTTTTGTTGACTCATACAAGGAATTGAAATCAAAGAGATGCACCGAGTAATCTTACTGACTGTTTGGAGAGTAATCTTAGTTACTGTTAGGAGTGTAGTTATAATTATTTTTAAAGTATTTTTTATTCAAAAATACATTAAAATAATATTTATTTATTGTTTAAAAATTATTTTTAGCATCAACACATGAAAATGATCTAAAAACACTAAAAAAAATTATAACTACAAAAGTATGATTAAAATTATTTTTAAAAGTGTTTTTGGTTTTAAAAACACCAAAATGATATTGTCTTGCTTTTGAAACACAATACAATGGCAAACAAGTAATAAACTGTAAGACATCGTCTTGCTCGAAAGAAGCTACAAGATTTTGGGTTAACATGAAGGAAACATCTGCAAGAAATGCAAACATTATGCGACACAATCCTTGGATGGTAGAACTGCACGGTGGTTCTGCCAAGTTTTTTCAACGCGCAACCATACCATGAAAATATTTTCTTGAAATAAGAACTTTGAAAAGTTAGGGTTCTTGAAACAAGATCAAGTCAATAGAATTCAGGAACGCAAGTTCCTTGACACTGCCTTCCACTAATGCAACCACTCAAGTCTATAATTTCTTTCTAATTGAAATCATTTCCTCTTTTCCTCAAAAGTCAAATAGGAAGAAATATACATCGTCCTTGAAGAGCGTATAATGCTGGAGAGCTTGCGATCTGCAAAGCAAATTTCGAGTTCGAGTCAGGACGTGCACTCCTTGTAACAGCCTAAGACAACCAGAGTTTTACTTGCTCATCTAGGACCACAAAATACATTTTCAAAGAGATAGAGTTTCCCCCATCCAAAAAAAAGAAAAAAAGAAACATACAACTTTAACACTTCCATGACAGCGTGATTATTGTCGCTCAACATGTGAAGAGTTCTACCACTCTTTTTCCACGCCAAGCAAGTGCTAGAAATGGATCAAGGGTTCACTTTTTCAATGGTTTTCGGCTTGTTAAACATGAAGCCCATGGAAAACTATTTGAATTCCTCGAATGGAATTCTACATGGGTTTAATTGTCAGACCTAAAAGATGTAAATAACATTCTGCAAGCAATCTCTGTTAGGGATCAATATTCAGAACTACATAGCCCATAAGTTGTCCCAGATATCAGGAGAGATAGACAAATCAGACAAGGAAATACCTAGGGCTGTTGCTCGTCTTCCACATTACAGTTCTACAAACTAATAAACAGGCACTCGATACATCAGCCTAATTTACTGGCAAAGAACAATGCATTTACTCTTAAAAGAAAGTCACATAAAAGAAATCATGTGTAACCAGTTGATCAAGAATATGTCTACCATATGAAAAACAATCACGAGCCACATTCAGCGACTTAATTTTGCCGCGGCAAGCTTGGGAAAACCAGGGAAAACCAAGAGCACCAAATTGTGAACTCCATTGACACATACAGAACCAAATAAGGAGGAGAAACACAAAAAGAAATTTCATCGCATTGCAGAAAGACAAGAGTAGATCATTGAATGATCTTCATGTCAATAATCCTATCTAACAATAAAAAAAAAAGCAAAAAAAAAAAGCATTGTCATCTAAATCCTCAAATACACAAATTAAACAGTTTGGATTAGAGTAAAGAAAAGAAGAAGAAAAACCGTACTTTATGTATGCCTTGTAAATATCTTAAAAATCAAGAAGCAACTGGGGAAGAATCCGCTCCAAGTGAGTCCCTTCTATCTTACCAGCTCCCTCTGCTTCTGCAATCATGGCGGAACGCTGCACTGCCTCTGCACATACATACCAAATCATGATACCAACAGTACAGCAACAATGCTTTACAGTAAATGAACAAAACAAGAATCCAGAATTTGACGATCATCAAGCTAGAAACCTGTAATAAAAATCCGGAGAAGTTCGCAACTCAGTTTTAGGGCATTGGAATTAGCTGCATCAGGAGAAAGAACATCAATAACATTTTTCACACAATTACACATTAAGAGCAAAAAAGAAGAAAAAAAAGAATCATATGAATAATGAAATACCAGAAGTGGTTCGAGTCCTCTTCGATGTTCCAGCTCCAACCTGCTACATGAATAGTAATATAAAAATCCGAATTTGAAACAAAAAAGGAAAAAGAAATCATCAGAGTTAATTACCTCGCAGTCCGTACCGTCATTGCCTTCGTTTTTCTCGCGCTCTGAAATAGCCATGAATGTTCATAAATTATTATTAATATCCTTATTAAAATGCAAACATAAGAAGAAATGAAACCATAAAAAAAGGCGGGACCAATGGGAAATGCAAACCTAGGGCTCTCCGGGTCCAGATGTGCTTGAAAATAGCTTGAATCAAACCCTAAACAATTATGTCAACAGCACACAACAAATTAATACAAACATCATAGATATGAACAATTTCCTTATTCAAGAGAGAGAAGCGTACTGGATCGAAAGTGACTTCCTCCATTCGCAACTTCAAAGTTCTTCCCTCCTTTTTTGTGATTTTCTCCTTTCCACTCGCTGCAAACCACTGTAAATGTCGTTAAAAGTTTTTGCTAATTATATCAAACTCAAATTGGCGGAATAATCGGTAGCCCCTATAGCTCAGTGGTAGAGCGTCAGTCTTGTAAACTGAAGGTCCGTAGTTCGATCCTGCGTGGGGGCACTATTTTTACATTTCCTTTTCACTTCATTCGAAACGACGACGTGTCCTCTTCAGATACAAGCTCCTTTCTGGGGTTTTCCTTTACCATGTTTAACTCATTGATCTTCGCAGCCGCAAGATTTGAAGAGCAAACCTCAAAACCAGACGCTGTCCATGCTCTCAGATCTTCTCTCCTTTGGAAAAAATCACATTTCTCGTAGAAAAGATAAAGAGAATGGCCAAAATAATCCACAAACTATTCTCAAAAACAACCCCTACAATACCTTCTTTAAGAATCATAACCTCAACCCTCAGAACTCCACAAGTCTCTGACCCCGACTACCTAGCAGCAGCAGCAACCACCTCGCTCCTTCCCACCACAACAAAATCAGATTTCTCAAACAACCCAGTTCCTCTCTTAAACCCTATACCCACACAGGATGTTAAACCCTTGCAGTTTTATTACCCAAATTTCCCTTTTGGGTTTAGCTTAAATCCTATTTCCGCAACTGGGCTCGATCAATTGAAGGCTATGGAGGAGGAGGAGGATGTTGATGATTCAAGGACTTTGTGGGCCGATAGTGTGAAGAAGAAGAGGAAGAGGAAAATGAACAAGCATAAGTACCAGAAGCTTAGGAAACGTCTCAGGAGAAAGTCCTCTTAGGTGTTTCTATCGGTAAAGAAGTTTGTGTCTTGGTGGCTGTTTTGGTACTGGCTTACAAAGTTTGGATAGCAAAATGATTTCATTTTGTTGCTTGGGAGTTTTAAATTTTGTAGCTGTTACCGTGCTTATTTAACCGAATGGAATTGAATAATTTGAAATGTTGTTGATCATTGCTGTGGAATTTCGTGCTTTGGGTTTCATAGAGGTGTTTGTTTTTTAGAAGCGTAGTTGTATTATATAAACAAAAGGGATTAGAAGAGAGGAGAACTCAGTCGCGCTTATATGTTTTTTTTTTCTAAGAATAGGAGAACTAAATTTTTGTAGTGACATTTGAAATAAAGGGTTATTCGTTTCTGTGTTACTTAATGAATTGGAAGCGAACAGTTTGAAATGTTGATGAGAAAGATGTGGGAGTTTATTTGGGTAGTAATATGTAATTTGGGGTCACAGAAATCTGCTATCCTTTTCATGCTAGTGGTGGGGATAGGAGTTGAGGTGTACTTATCCTGTTTTGCTATGGAATCAGACATGTTTAAGACAAAAGTTTCATACCAGTGAGCCAAACTATAAACCTGTTTTTGCGAGGAACCTGTAGTTTAATATAGTTATTTGAACATCCTGTCTGAATATGTTGCTTACTTTGTGAAACAAGGAGGCGTGGTACTTGTTATTGGGATAACAGAGGGGTCTAATAATTCTCTGAATTTTTTTGGGTGCTGGTATAGATGAAGCTTCACCTTTATCTTGAGTTCTCTCTCTGTCTCTGTGCATTGTCGTAAACAGATGACAAAACCAGACAGGGTTTTGAACACTGTGTTTGCCTGTATCTTGCACCTAAGGTAGAGATTGATCAGCGAGTTTGAATAATATCTAACATAGTGGGTTTTCTAAAAAGTTCTTGCTTGGGTATTATACTAGAGACTAGATCAGATCAGAAACAAGAACCTTGTATAGAATAATAAATAGATTCTATGATGTAATAGCTAGGGCACATTTTCCTTTTACTAGTTTATGACTGTAAATATACTGTTCCTTGGTGACTGACTATTGTACAGGACAGAAGGTCAGCTGAATCTTTGAGTAGAGGACAGTTTTTTAAAGTTCGAGTTAAAGTTCATGTATTCCCCCCCCCCCCCCCCCCCCCCCCCCCCCCCTCTCTCTCCCCTTGATTTTTATTTTATTTTTGCATTTGATTTTGTTAGGCCTTAAAGATTTGAGATTAGTGAGATTAGGCATTGGTCTATTTGCCGTGGTTGAATATAAAAGCAATGTTGTAAGAAGTCCAGATTGGGGAATGATCAATAATACTTGAGTCAATGAGTAAAAGACCTTTTCTAGTGGATGCAAATTGGCTGTTTTAGCAGCAAGATGAGTTTTCATGTTGTTAGCTACCTTGAAAATGCAAGCATGATGCTGCTGCTTGAAAATATATTATTTTGATAACCAACAAATTTTTTACTTTTGAAAGCTTTCTCAACATTTATGCTTTGTGAAACTTTCCTCCATGTCCTTCATTAATTGCCAGTGGATTTTACTTTCTATATCATGTAAAATCGCATATTTCCCTTTTCATTTTTCATCTCTAAATCTCTGAAAAACTTGTGGATATGCAAGCATGATCAGACCTTATGATGCTGCCTGTCTCAAGACTCCCAGGGATTTAAAACACTTTGTGCATATCAGTTGACATAAGTGCTATTTCACCTACTACTATGTTTTAGATATGCAAGTTATCCAAGGTCAGTTGATATCTCTCGTTGGAATAAATGTCAGATGCTTGTGCAACACTGAACATCAGGCAATCATGTTGGATTGTTTAACATTTTTTAGCTTTGCTTGTGAGGCTGACATTGAAATGCTATTTTTCTCTTGGATAGCAAGAGAGTTCAATTGAATTACCATGTTCTTTTTTTCTAGGTTTGACTATTTCATGTTATAGTTTAGTAGGTTTAGGTTCTCCTAAATATTGGCAAGTCATGCCCTGTATATTAATTGAGGTGAACACATTTGTGGTGAGTGGTTAGTGCAATATGACAACATGATAGAGGCAGACAGCTAGTTGAGTTTACAGATATTGTTAATTGGAACTGACTCCAGTCAGTGTGCTAATGAGGGATTCATATTTTCTAATTGCATAAAGCAAAGCATAAAATCGAAAAGGATGCTGTTTGAGGTTTAAATTATCCAATGAAGTGAGGATCTGGTATTCTTGTTTCCTTAAACGCCTTCAGCTACTTTAGCTTAGAGTTTCTGATTCTGGTCTACATGAAAAACCCAGGTTCTTCTGTTTGCAATATGATTTATGACCTAATGGCTATTTTGGTAGGCCTTGGGAGTACTAAATCTTGCTGTGGTTTACTATGCTTATTTAACAGAATGGAATGGAATGGAATAATTTGAAATGTTGCTGATCATTGTTGTGGAATTTTGTCCTTTGGGTTTCACAAAGGTATTACCTTGTCGATTTTACAAGCATGGTTGTATTCTATAAACTAAAGGGATTAGAAGAGAGAACTCAGGTGTCCTTTTTCTGTTTTCCTATTGAAAAGGGGTGCTAAGTTTTTTAATGACATTTGAAATAAAGGGTAATTCGTCTCTGTATTTATTTGAAATGCTAGAAACTTGTATTTTGGATCACATGAATATAATATCCTTTTCATGATAGTGGTTGGGATTAGAGTTGAGGTGTGCCAGTCCAGTTTAGCCATGGAATAAGATGTTTAAGACTGATGCTGCATACCACTGAGCCAAAACATAAACTTGTTTTTGCATGGAATTAGTAGTTCTATATAGTAATTAGAACCTCCCTGGCTAAATTTTTTTGCTTGCTAGCACAGTTGTGGTCTTGTAATTCACTGAAAAAGTTTCGGGCTGATACAAATCAAGCGTCACCTTTACTGTGAATTCGCTTTCTATCTCTGTGCATTGTCGTCAACAGATGATATTGCCAGACAGGGTTTTGAAGACTCTGTTTGTCTTTATCAAGACAAACAGAGGTACTGATTGATCAGTAAGCTCTATAATTTTCCAATGAAGTGGACTTTAACAAATTTCTTGTTTGATTCACTCAAACTAGATCAGATAACGAGGAACAGTGGATGGATTGTTTGGTGTTATAGCCTGGGATCCATTTCCATGTTACCAGTTGTATAGACTGTCAATGTTACTACAATTTTAAGGATTATTTATTTAAATTTAAATGTCTTTTCAAAAAAAAAAAAGCAGATTTGGATTGGTGTGACCTAGATTTTTGTCACCATTTCATTTTTCTAACTATATTTTCACATAAAACTAGCTAGATAGCATCTCTTGAATATTAAAAAACAAACCTCTCAAACTCAAAGTAAAAGAAAAATCTCATATAAGGTCTGAAAAAATAAAATTAAAATTGTTAAAAAAATTCTTTGTCCATCTTAATATGTTTTTTAAAAATATTAAAACTTCAAAAAACCATCATCAAATTTTTCTCTAACCTGGAAAGACCAAAATGTATTTATTTTTTTCTTAACATGGATATCCGAGTCAATTTGTATGCATCTTAACTAATTCTACAAGTTCTAAAATTAACAACAATGTAATATTCCAATGACCTAAAGGTTTGTAAGTCTCACTAGTGATCTTTAGGGAGCAAGCCTAGAGATTGACTAGTGGAGCTACACCACATAATGGTTGGAATCATGTGAACCAATGGTTTTCCTTTTCTTTGCTAATTTCAACAATCTTTTTTTTCTCTTTTTAATTGAGAAACTTAAAAAATAAAGTTTTAAATCAAAATTAAAATTAAAAAAATATAAGAACAGTTGATTTAGGTGAAATATAAAAGATTGAGAATATAGATGATTTTTTTCCCAACATAACTTAGTAAACAATCCAAATTATTGGTAAAAAAATATGTTTGATTTAAAAAAAAATCAAGATGATGGGTTTTTTAATTTTAGTATTGAAATGGTGACTTAATGGATTGACTCCACTGAATTTAACAGCTTTGATTATATATATATATATATATATATATATATATATATATATATATATATATATATATATATATATATATATATTACACTTAATGATATAAGTAACAAAAATAGAGAGTTGCAAGATTAAATATCAATCAAATAATGAAATGTTTAAGACTAATAACATCATAAAAAGAAAATTAAAATAAATTATAAAGACTAATTAAAAATTAGTTAAATTTTAAATAAAAAAATAAAAAAAATCCATAAAAGACTCAATCGAAGAAAAAAAGGAAGATGAATTTTTTTTTTAAAAAGGAAGAAACAAAAGACTCTGACCTAACAAATTAACCTTAAAACCTCGCAACATAACCTCTTGTCTATCCTGAATTTAAAATTAATACATGAAAGAGTTGCTCCAACATGATACAGTCAACTTGATGGGTTAAAAGACAACGTAGACAATTGGTAAAAAATATAGTTTAACTTTTTTTTTTAAATCAACTTATCTTTTATTAATATTAAGTGATAACACATATTGGATTAACTCAAGATTCACATATTAACTTGTCAACAAATAATCCAAATCATGAACTTTTTTGGGTTTAATAACTTTGTTTTTTAATTATTTATATTTAATAATACAATAACAAAGAATAGATTTTTATAAAATTATGCATCAATTAAAATATAAGGAAGTTTGTTTAATTAAGATAATATTTTAGAAAGTAAATTGAAATAAATTATGAAATAATTTAATTTTAAACAAAGAATTTTAAAGAATAATTATTATAAATACAATCAAAAGAAGAAAAAAAATGACCAGAAAAATTAAATAAAGAAGCTCCTTCATTGTTCATACAAACCCCATTAGCTTTTTTTCGTCGAGAAGGTAATAGAAATCTTGTAGACAACAACATTTATCATTTTTTCAATAGCTAATTAATTACAAAAAAAAAAAAAAAACGCATTGAGCCAGCAAGCAACCCAAAATATAATCAGTATTAAAATATAATTAGTGTTTAGAGGAGGAGACATGTGGGTATTCTCTCTTTCTCGAGGATATTGTCTTGGGCATCACAAACATGCTCCCTACATTCCTGTGGTGCAGGGTCAGGTCAGGTAGTGTGCTTAATGTTGACAAGTTGTTATTTTAAAAAAAAATATTTTTAATGTCAATATGTAAATACATTAAATTTTTTTAATAAAAATAAAAAAAATTGATTTTTTCAAAATAATTTTAAAACACAGTGTAATTTAGAGGTGAGCATTTTCAGTTCGGTTCGGTTTTTATCAATTAAATCAATCAAACTGAAAAAATTGCAAAAAAAGAACAAACCAGACCCGAATTAACTGACCGGTTCGGTTATTTTACTTTAACCAAATTTTCCATCCTTACATTTAACCAAAACAGAAGCATATCAAAAAATTGAACTGAACCAGAAAATTAAAAAAAAAAATAGCATATTTTTTTTAATTTGAATCAGTTCAATTTCAATTTACCAGTTTTTTACCAAACCGGCCTGAAAGTTTAAGAAAAAACTAATGGGTTTTTGTTAATTAATTCAGTTATCCTCAATTAATTTTTTTTTCAAATTTCTCATTTTAATTGTTTTTTTTTCCGAAGCATTGCTGTAACTTACTAGATACATGGAATGGTGAGGGGACAAGAAGATAGTGTGGTGGTCTGGTCTAGGATTCTGCAGATGTCTTATTCCCTGGGATTTCTACATCCTGCACTTTCCTAGGAAAGGGCAATGAAATAATACTGTAGTACTACTCCTTTGTAGGACTGTGCCTTTACTTGGGGGCCATATGGGTACCCTCTTCATACAACCTGGCCTCTCATGTTCCCATCTTCCTTCTCATACATGAAGACAAACATGAAAATTCTTATTAATAAATCTACTTTTATTCTCCGAATTCTTTTTTAATTATTCAGTTCTATGATTTCTTTTTTTTTCTTTTTTTTTTGCCAGTTTAGTGATCTGTACAGAAATACTTGTGTTATTGTCGCGTTTCATGGTTTGTTAACAAATACATAGATCTTGGTTGATGATAAGTAAAAAAAAAAATGATTCAAAATAAGATTTTTTTGGAAAAAAATAGTTTTACCTAGTTTTATTGATCATGTTGACCCATGGACCTTCCGGTTTAAAAAATAAGATCTCTAGTAAAATTTCATCTTAATTTAATGGTCGGATTAAGAGATATGATTGATATTGTAAAATTATTTATTATTTAAAAAAATATTATTTGGCCGAAATGGAATAGACAGAACGACTAGAATATTCAGGCCAAAATTTGGATGAAATTTCCAGAATGGACCGAAATTTTAAACGAGGCAAAAACTGCGTCGTTTTATCTCGTTTTTTAACTTGTACGAAATATTTCGGCGGAAATGAAATGAAATTAACAACACTGATTAATCTAGGTGAAAGTTGAGCTAGTATGATTTAGTCGACCACATGTTAATGTTTTATGTTATAAAGCTTACATTGAAAAACATCTTTCAAGAAAGTCTCAACTACAAATATGAGTGGATATCATTTTTATTTTGACCTTAAATATATTAGTTAATAATATTATAAACTATTTTTCAATATCTTTTTTATTAGATTGATATAAAAAGTTGATTTAAGGATTTAAGAGATATTACAACCTTAACAAGCTTTTCATAAATGAACTTATGATATTCTAAAAATATGATCAAAATTATAGGTAAAGGAAAGAAATTTCAGACTTGATTTTTAATGTGGTGTGTAAGCCTATACCTAAATCTCAAAAACCAAATTGTACTTGTATTATATTCCTTCATTAGTCAAAGTTATATGATACCATTTTCACTTAATAAATCTACACCAAGCTTATTACATCATTTAAATATGTTTTTTTTCAAGATTTTCTTTTGGTTAATAGCTTATTAATACCAAGAGTTTTTCTCAAATTTTTAATGATTTACAAATGTAATTTTATCATCATGGAACTACTTTCTTAATAGAATGAATTCTACAATTGACAATACATGCATCTCTATATTTCACTTGATTGCAATTAAAGGACTCAATCAAAATATAAAAGGGATGTGAATGAAAGAAAAGCTTGAGATGATTTAAAATTCATAATCCAAACAACATCTCATGGTTTACCAAGCATCAAGATTTCAAACCAAACTACAATTGTTAAATAAAAGTAAAAAAACTCAATAAAAAAATAGATGCAAATAAAAACCTAAACTCAATAAGAAAAAGAAAGTTAATAAAAAAAGATTTGAGATGGTTGACTATTAATGAACATTGTTTCAATTAGGAGAACATATAATTCACCCCTATTGGGTGTTATTGCTGTTTTAATCCTAGAACAACAAATCTCTTAAAATAGATTACCTCATCAATCTAGTAAAATAATGATGTTAATCCTTAAAAACAAGTAATTTTATTGATTTATGAAAACCTTTACCTCAATCATGAAAATAAAAGATCTTATTCATTTAGAAAAAAATAATAATTTTAATATCTAAAAACAAGAGATTTCATCGTTTAGGAAAGATTCTATATTAATCCCTAAAATAATGATTTCATAGACTTAATTAAAATTTAATTTCTCATTTACTCAAAATTTCTCTTTTCTTAATTTTATTAATCAACATTTTGATTGAGAATTGGGCTATCTGATTTTTTTTTGTTTTCTATGAGATTATCTCATTTTCATGACTCATGTAACATGTTTATTTTTTGTGTTTTTAATTATTTTTTAAACTTTATCTTTCTAAGACTTGGTTAATTGAAAATTGAGTTTGTAATTTATTTTAATTTAATTTCTACTGGGTCATCCTAATCTCATGACCTGAATCATGAATTTGACAAGTCACCCGGATTAACTTGTGTTATTGTTTTTTATTATTTTATTATTTTTTCCCATTTTCATCCCTCAATATTTGGTTTATTATAAACTAAATCTCGTAATTTATTTAAGTTTGTTTTCTATAGGATTATAAGCGTATTGGAAAGTTAACTCGAGACGATTTAACATATTGTTGTCTCAATATTTATTAAAATATTTTACATTAAATATTTATTCCAACTCAAATTATATTTTTGTCGGTTATCCAGAATATTCTTTAGATTTATCAAGATAATCAAGTCACATCAAATCAATTTTCATGTAGTTAAATTAATTTTACTAGAAGAACATTAACAATGCCTAAATATTTCTGTTTCACATTAAAAAAAACAAACTGAATTAACCTATAGTATGGGTCACTAGTATTTTTTTTTAAAAAAAGAGGTTATCAATTAGAGGTAGGTCAAGTCAATTGTTTCGTCCGTGTTCTATCAAAGGTTGGTGGACCGATGTATCTAAATAAAATCTTGATGATTTTTATTTTCTTTCATGATCATGTGGCAGGGAACCCGTATAGCAACGGTCACTATGTTGTATTTATGATGCAATACACACACATATATGCAAATCAAGAGGCTCCAACTGCTAGCATTTTTGTATTCGAAAAAACTTTATTTCTGAAAAATATAATTTATGAGTTCAAGTAAATAAATAAAATTTTATAAATAAAATTTTAATTATCATAATTTTTTTTATAAAAAATACATCTTCTGACTTGAATTCAAGATTTGCTAGGTAAATTACAAGCTCTCATTCTATATTATGACCAAGATTGTCAATTCCATTATGGTTAGTGCTTCATTTTTTCTGATTGGAATGGAATATTTTGGTCTGGAAGTGTTTCGGTGTACCGTTTCGGGGTTGTACTGTTTATGTATATATATATATATATATATAATTAAATATATTAATTCAAAAAAAGGTTCAAATCTAAAAAATATATATTTAGAATTGCGTGATTTAATCTAAAAAATGACACAATAAAATAATTTTTCTAAACAAAATTATGAACATGTATAATATTATGAAAATATCATCATCAATCTCGCAAGTTCATTAAATTCTCTGATTGCTCTGAAATTTTAATATAATATACATAAATATGTCAAGACACTCCTTACAAGATTTCATCTCAATCTAACGGTCGGATTAAGAGGTATGATTGATATTATAAAATTATTTATTATTTAAAAAAACATTGTTTGACCAAAACGACACAAACAAAATGATTCCAGCGTGTGTTAGCTGGGATTTGATTGAAATGTCCAGAATAGACTAAAATTTTACTCGAGATAAAAACAATGTTATTTTATTTTATTTTCTTAACTCATATAAAATATTTAGAACTGTTTTTTGAACAATACAGAAGGATATAGACATCTCTCACGCCAATGGCGATAAAAATCAAGTGGGGTTGCTTTTTAGGAACCTGCCATGTTGATGAAAATGGGACCTAGAACTGTTGATCTGGTTATTTTCAGACCAGCGGCTGCTTTAATCACTTTGGGATCTGAGCATGATATGGTTGGTGATGAAATATGATGTCTTGGTCATGAGTGACTTGTAAATGCGTTCACCACCGCAACACACTAAATTTCGGGGTGCTCTCTGGCTATTTTTTTTTATTTTTTTTATCTAATACATGAATGTCTAGACTAATTCATGTATATATTAAATAATTTTACAATCTTAAATTATTAATAATAATAATGTAAATCTCCATTGATTCAAAGGAAAATTCAAATTTGAAGAACAAATTTAAAGACCTTCACCACTTGAGCTACCCATCCGAGTTGCTATTGTCACAGTGCCTGTTTGGCATTGCGATCCCACCGGCTTTTAGCCGAAATTTGATTATTTTTTTTATTTTAAATGAATATATTTTTATATGTTTTAGATCATTTTGATGTGCTGATTTCAAAAATAATTTTTTAAAAAATAAAACAATATTATTTTGATGTATTTCAGCACGATAAACACTTTGAAAAGCTACCACAATCACACTCCCAAACAGGCCTATATAGTGGGAGATGGCGTTGATGTTCCACTTTTTTTTTTTTAATTTCTCAATCATTTATGAATGGGGTGTATATGTGTGTGTTGTTAGGCATTGATTTTGTTATATAGGTGAATAATTTAAACTACATCATTTGGGTGCCTGGTGGGGGAGTAACTATGTTTGTTCTAATGTTATTAATGTTTTTTTTTTTTTTTGAAATAATTTCCGACTAGTTCAAACACTTGATATATTGTTAGACCCTAAACACAAAAATAAGGAAATATATTTAAATCATAATAATAATATGCATAAATTAACTAAATTAGTATTAATGTTATTAATGTATTAATGTTATTAATGTTTTTTAGTTTTTTTCCTTCTAGTTTTTTTAATATTTAATAAATTCTAAATTAGTATTCATTTTTTTTATGGAGTGATAGCAATCTCAAAAAAATCATCACGATATGTGATTAGTAGGGAATTTTAAGAGCATTTAGTTTTATTATTGTATATCCAAATAAAATATATTTTTTTAAAAGATAAAATTATTAAATAAATGTCAAAACATGTGATTGATGCTCAAATTTTGCAAGTCTATTTTTATATCATATAAATAAGTAGAAAATTATCTTAAAAAAAATAGAATTATTAAACCTATCAAAGTTACCCGAATTATATCCTCGGCTAAATAAGTAATGAAGCCGAGGTGATCAACTATGTCACAATCTCAATATTTATTTATTTATTTATTTTAAAGAAACACATTATCTTGATTTTTCTTTCAAAGCCAAAACATGTTACCAATGATCAATTGAGTTGTTGTTGAGATAATTCTCATACTGTTTTTTTTTTTTTTTTTTAAACCCAATCCAAATATATAGTCAAATAAGGAGTTTGTCATGGTGGACATAATGGGCATAGCTTAATGATAATGCTAAAAATCTTTTTGTGCTTAGATATTTTTTCTTACAATTAAAAAATTCTTTGACCCACAATAAAGAAACTCTCCATTTGGTTGAATCAATTAATATATCGATCACTCAACTAATAATTTTTTTACCAAGACAATATTATTTTGGTTTAAGAAAACAATTTGACATGAAACCTTATCTTAGACATCTTTTTAATAAAAGAAAATTAATTTAAAAGTCAAGAGGTTTTAGGAACCTGTTTGCTACTGTGTTTTTAAATTTGTTTTTGAAAAAAATTGAGAAAAAAATATTTAATTATTATTTTTTGATATTTTTAAATTATTTTCTTATCTAATATCAAAAATAATTTTCTTTTAAAAAATATTATTTTAATATATTTATCAATAAAATTATTTTTTAAAAACAACTTTAATTACAATTAAAAACAATTTTAATTACATCCAACCAACCATCACGAACATTGAAGATTCTAAACGTTGGAGAATGTTGTTTCCGGGTGGGAATGGTTGAGACACGTGTAATAAACCGGGACAGCCTGGTTGCCCTTCTGTTGAGTTAACAAGAAAAAAAACAAGGACACCACGCGGTGATGTCCTTTCTTATGTTTTTATTTATTGCTAATTTTCTTACCATTCACACTCCCCATGCTGGAAAGGATTAGTAATTTAGTACAGTTCTTTTTTAATAAAAAATAAATTTAATAATTTTAATACCTAATCCCACGTGGCAGACACAAAAAAATGGTTCCCGTGAGAATAAAATTTACTGTGTTTAAATTATTAAAAAAGATAATCGAAAAGAAAAGTAATTAAAAAAAGAAATAAAAAAACAAAAGTCATCATAATGGTTTGACCAGTACATGGATCCAAAGTGTTCGGATTCCAAATTGAAGAAAGTTCTCTACTGGATAGGCTATCCAAAAGAGCCAAAAAAAAAAAAAAAAGTAGCTAATGATCGAGACATGACCTAATTGTTGGCCACATATTTCTCTTCTCTTTTGAGACCTAAAATAAATAAAAGTTGTAGGAAAAAAAAATAAAATGCAAAAACCATTAAAAAATAAAAAAAAATAAAAAATCAGGACAGCAGTCTCACACGTGTGTCGGGAGGCATCATACACATTTGCATGAGCCAACCTGTAATCATATCATTGCCCTCTGAGCACCTTTGCTTCTTTGAAAAACACTCATCACTTCAAAGGCCAAAAGAAAAGCGAGAAAAGAAAGAAAAGGAACGCTCTTCTTCTTCATCTTCCTCCTCCTCCTCCTCCTCCTCCACTGCTGCTGAGATTGTTGTTACTATAAAAGAGAAGAAAAGGGAAGAGTTTTTTTTTTTTTTTTTTGGAGTAAAAAAATTGAGAGAGGGGGAGGAGAGATGGGAGGGGTGACTTCATCAATGGCTGCAAAATTAGCATTTTTTCCTCCAAACCCACCATCATACAAGCTAGTTACAGACTATGCCACTGGTCTTTTACTTCTAGACCACTTCCCTCACCGGGAAAACGTTGATATTTTGCGTCTACCAACTCGGCGAGGGACTGAGATTGTTGCTGTTCATGTTAGGTATCCAATGGCAACTTCTACTTTGCTATACTCTCATGGAAATGCAGCTGATATTGGTCAGATGTATGAGCTCTTCATCGAATTGAGTACTCATTTGCGGGTTAATCTCATGGGGTAATTTTTCTCACTGTTTTTCATATACCTTTTTGCTTAATTTTGAAGATTTGTGTGTTTTTTTTTATGGTTTATAAGAGTGTGCTTGTGGAGGCAGTTTTTTTTTTTTTTTTTTTTTGTTAAAATTATGAGAATTAGTGATACCCATTTCAGATTTTTGAGTAAATTTAAGTTTGCTTTGTGTAGAAGGAAAGGGTTTTTTGTTGGTTACTGGAAACGGTTAGAACTAGGTGAAAAGTGTGATTTTTTTTTTTTTGTGGAATTATGAATCTTCTTATAAAGTTTCTTTGTTTATTTGGTTAAAAGGGGTGGAAGAACTCGAGATCAAGTGATTGGTTTGTGACTGACTCACATATTAACTAAGCAAAGTTGTTTTTTTATTGTAGATCCCTCCTTTACGATATCATTATTTTATGATGTTATTCTTAGATTGGTTAAGATTCTTGGTTAATGCCAAGAATTATGATATTATGATAGTGAGTCATGGGATGTCCTTTGAGGTTTGATATAAGTAATTATTGCTGGATCGATTGGGTGCTGCAAGCTTCAAGGAGAAAAGTTGGTTAAGGGAATTGAGACTAACTTCGCTGCTTAGAACTTTCTGGTATTCTATATACACTCATGTTTTCCATCTTCTTCATGTCTTGCGAGTTGTTAACACTAGACTAGTGTTTTCTATTCGATCTGCAATTTTATCAAGAAAGTTGAAGTTGAATCTGTGTTTGGGGTGACTTAATGGATAAAAAGAAGAACAAGCATTTATGCATGAGGGGTGTTCAGAAATCCAGAAGCATGCTTTTGTTTGCTGGCTTTCTGTCTAGATTTTGACAGAACTCCATGTGCATGGCAGCTAATTAAAAAAAGTGCATGGATCTGCCTCACTGGCATGATTCTAGACTTGCAAGTGCCCAATCTGAATCTTTTCTGGAATGGATCTACTATATAGAGACAAAGACTACTTATATATATATATATATATATATATATATATATATATATATTGGTGGTTATCTCTTACAGAGTAGAGCTCAATCTGTGCTTGTTTAAGTTCTCTATGTAGTTAATCCAACGCTCAAGCATCAGATATAGAAGGGAATCTAAGCTCTGTTTTTTTATTCCCTTCAATTTTCCAGGTATGACTACTCTGGCTATGGACAGTCATCAGGAAAGGTAAGCTGTGTAGAATCTTCTTCAATTTTATGTATCTAAACTTTTGTGGCAAACAGACCCTCTGAAGCTCATGCAATGTCTTTCTGCAGCCCAGTGAACAAAATACATATGCAGATATTGAAGCTGCTTACAAGTGTCTTGAAGAGAGCTATGGTGCCAAGCAGGAAAATATAATCCTATATGGCCAATCTGTTGGAAGTGGCCCCACTGTGGATCTTGCTGCGCGTTTACCTCGACTAAAAGCTGTGGTATTGCATAGTCCCATACTATCAGGGTTAAGAGTGATGTATTCTGTGAAGCGCTCATATTGGTTTGACATCTACAAGGTTAATATTTGGTTTCTAGATCTTCTTAAATGTTATGTACTGTGTTTTGAAGAACATTTATGCATCTACCATGTGTCTGAACATGGTTTGCTTAAACTTTTTCCAGAATATAGACAAAATTCCACTGGTGAAGTGTCCTGTGCTGGTAATCCATGTAAGTATTAGAATTCTATAAAAATTACACCTTATTTTTGTTTTTTCTCCATTTTCTAATTGGTCTTTGGTTAACTTCTAATGTAATATCATGCAATTAAAATTCTCCAAGCAAACAACTGTTGGGGGTAGCCAAAACCTTTCAGCGAACCCTTCAGTTGGTTTTTAATGCACAATATTTAGATAATGTAGGGCATGAAGATACAGTTGTTAGAAACTAGATGTATTAAATGTGTGGTTCTTGTGACCTACAAGGCTGGTTGAAATGAGTGGCCTTGGAGTAAAATATATAATATGAAATTTGTTAATAAGAAGTTAGACATGGTACCTTTTGGCAATTGGAACAAACTGCATAAATTCATTGAAATTTCAGGTACTAAGTGAAGGGGTTATTAGCAGAGGCTTTGTTTGAGCTGGACACAATAAGTTGTGAAAAGATGTGTAGAATGTTTTTGTATAAAGCTTAGGCTAACACATATGTTAAAGTTGTTGTTGTTGTTGTAGTAGTAGTAGTAGTAGTAGTAGTCGTCGTAGTAAACGGCGATTAAAGACCATCTTATGCATGTGCCTTGCAGCAGCCTCCATTCCAGGACTCTGGCATGTTTTCTTTCTTTTAACATATCTGTAATCATACCTTGTAAATTTTTGTAGTCCAAAAGCCTAAAATCTTATATTAGTATCTCTTCATAAGCAGAAACCATTAGTTTTTATCATGATGATGTTGGATCATCTGTTGCAGCGAGGAATTTTAAATAACATAATCCAAATTATGCCACCACATCCAATAAATGATTCTTCGTTCTATACAGAACAATAACCTCGCAGCCCAAAATTTTGCTTCTCCTATCTTGCTGTTTCCAGAAAACAACTCAAGTTATGCGGACACTATATTATTATACATGCCCTAACAGTCATTATATTTCCAACAGCAATTAGAAAGTGCTGATATTTAGAAGTTATAAAATTATGTAGGAAAATAAAATAAAATAAATATTTCTATCATATAATGATCCATATTTCCATTATCGTCATCTTTGACAAGACTTTCCTGTTAGGGGTTGAAATTTTTTGCTGGTCTGGTTTGTGGTATTAGTTATTGAGAGGCGACATTCTTCTTATAAGCCCATGGCTTATTGCTGGGGTGGGGGGTAGTTGCAATGTTGAGCTCTTAAGCTGTTTCTTGTGTATCAGCCGTTGATATTATCTTGTTCTAGAACTTAGAGTGCACATCATTGTAAATTCTGAGAATGCAAATGAACTTTGTTTTGAGTGATGTAATCCTTTGCGGTATTCTTGTTGGACCCTACTAAGAAATTTCAAGCATCAATCCTTATGACTGTCTTCTTGCAGGGAACTGCTGATGAAGTGGTTGACTGCTCTCATGGCAAGCAACTTTGGGAGCTGTGCCAAGAGAAATATGAACCTCTATGGCTCAAAGGAGGTAATCACTGTAATTTGGAGTTGTATCCAGAGTATCTTAGGCATCTAAAGAAGTTTATAACGACAGTGGAGAAATCCCCGTCTGGAAGAAGTTCTGGTAGGAGAAGTGTAGATGGGTTTGAACAGGCCAGACGAAGTACCGATTGTTTTGAGGGTCCGAGGAAGAGTACTGATCGGAGGGAGAAACCGAGGAAGAGCACTGATAGGCCCGAAAAACTGAAATTTCATGAATTCAAGTTTACGCACACCGACAAGCTAGAGAAGTTAAAGGTCTCCTTTGAGCACATGGAGAGATCACGGAGAAGCGTGGAATATTATGATAAATCTAGAAAAAGCGTCGACGTACAGGTAGAGAAAGCACGGAAGAGTGTCGACTGGTTGGAGAGAATTCGATAACTATACAAAATCATTTGTAAAATTGGCTGTTTAAATATGTTGTAGGGGAGGGGATAAGAAAGTAGAAAGGAAAGAAGAAAAGGATGGGGAAATTATTTGGGCATTTTTTTCTGTTCCTGTTGTTGGTTTAATTCATGGTTTTCAGTGTGTGCCTGCCTTGCTTGTTACAGAATTGTGTCATGGAATTGTAGAGTTTGTTATACTAACCTCTATTTGTTTTCCTTTGGTTGAATGGAAAATGGCGTTCCTTTAGTCACAGTGATAGTAAATTAGTAGTTTTATGTTACAGCATCTTGATGCTGGAGTGGACATGATGTGGATTTGTTTGTCAATTGTATTTTTTTACTATATGCAATTAAGCTCTAAATTAAAACAATGAGAAAATTCATTGTTAGAGTTTACTCCAAATTTGCGATTGATTTTATTTTTATTCAAAAGTTCATGATGTTTATTTTCCCATTCTTGAGCTGATTTATGAGTTTATTGTTTTTTTTAGTTCTTAAGCTAAAAAAATCAAGTTTTATTTTGATTTTTTAGGTTTGATTGATAGTGGTCTGTTTTAATGATTTTTTTTGTTTTCTCTCCTCATAAGAGAAAAACCTTTAAATATAGTTCAAAAGCGCAGGCGTAGCCCAAGCTCATTTACTTGGTCTTTTCTAATGGCCTTGACATGTTGGCGACTCAGGCACCTGGGCTAGCCTAGCTTCTCTCTCTCTTTAAGATGTGTGTAGGGATTGTTTTCTTCCTGCTCTATTGCCGGTATGAATGCAGCTGAATAAAGATGTCCTTACGGACCAGGCTAATGGACTCTATGAAGAAATGATTAATAAGCTCAAGGCAAGTGGTGCATAGAGCCTTGCTTGGCTCAAAATGAAGATGGTGCTGAGTATTTTGTTGAATCAACTGTTCTTCCCTCTCCATGCAAGCACAAGATCACTGCTCATGAGGGTGGCTGTGCTTCTATATTGTTCGAGACGATTCTGGAGAATTGATCGGTGGGGGACACGACCGGTCAATCAAGATGTGGGATTCAAATCCAGGATCATATTATGTCGCACTCCTTAAGGTTGTATTGGCTCTGTTCTAGGTCTTCCCACCACCCATGACAACAGATCCATCATTGCAGCTAACAGTTCAAACAACTTGTATGTATTAAGTCTCTAATTACATGGCGCGATGAAAAAAAATTGAGATCTACACAGCAAGTCTCGAGCTCGAGTCAAGACGTGCACCACTTGTAAAAATCTGGGACAACCAGAGTTTTATTCGCTCAATTGTAACTACAAAGTACGCTTTCCAGATGAGTTTCCTCAAATAAAGCGTGCATCACACTGATAAAGCGGGTGCCGGTGATATCAGCAAAATTTCAAGTCGTCATGTTGACAGAAGCTGCTTATGATCGTACCATAAAAGTGTGGGATCTGCGAAAGGGTTTCTGCACCAGCACAATCATTTTCCACAGCTGCTGCAATTCTCTTTGTTTCAGCATGGATGGACAGACTATTTGTTCTGGCCATGTTGATGGGAATCTTCGTTTGTGGGCTATTCAGACAGGAAAGTTAAGCAGTGAAGCTGCTGTTAGATCTATCTATTCTGTAGTTCTCAAAATGGAAGTGTTGTACTGACAAGTGGGAGAGACAACCTATTTGATGCGCGATCTGTGGAAGTTTGTGGCAAATCAAGAGCATCTGGAAACAGATCAGTGGCTTCTAATTGGAGTCGCTCCTGCATCAGACCTGATGACAACTATGCTGCTGCTTGCTCAGCTGATGGATATTTATATATTTGGTCAATATCTAAAGGTGATATAGCGAGCATTCTGACAGGATTCGAATCATTTATTGTCAATCCCGTTTGTTATGCTTTGTTTTTTTAATTAGAACAGAATATTTCGATTTTGAAGCGTTTTGGAGTTGTATATATATTAATTCAATTTTTTTCAGTTCAAATTCAAAAATAAAATTATTTAGAATTGTGCAATTTAATTTAAAAAAAAACACAATAAAATGATTTTTTTAACATAATTATGAACATATATAGTATTACGAAAATACCATCATTAATCTCGCAGGGTCATTATATTCTTTGATTTCTCTGAAATTTTAACATAATATATATAAATATATCGAGAGATTCATTGTAAAATTTCATCTTAATCTACTGTTCGGATTAAGAGATATGATTGATATTGTAAAATTATTTATTATTTGAAAAAACACCATTTGGCTGAAACAGAACCAGCGGAATGAAACCGGAACGTTCCGGCTGTAATTTGGATGATATTTCCAGAATAAATTGAAATTTTAAACGAGATAAAAGTTGCGTTGTTTTACCTCATTTTTTTTTAATTAATATGAAACATTGTAGCCGTTTTAATCAAAACAAAACAAGATAAAAAACACTATTTATACAAGTTCTTCCAACACTGAGCCATCATCAACTCAATGGACCCCCAAGTTAGCAATGGACAACTATTCTTCTTCTGTAGAGACAAAGTTGATCAATTATTCTTTCAGAAAATAAGCAGGGTGGTTGAATCAATTGCTGAAGGAGCACGACAGAAGTTGTTGAATAAAGCTCTCGAAGATGTCAAATGTTTTCATGATTGCATGTTGAAATTGAAATTGGTGAAAGAAAAACCTAAAGAACACATCAATCATGCCCTCACTAATATAGAGGGAGTCAGTCACTCCGGATATGCGGGATTTTCAATAGTTTCATTTTCCAAATTATTATACAATCTATATATATATATATATATATATATATTTTTTTTTTTTTTGTAGAAAAGAATAAAAACATTGAAAAGCTTCCTTTAATTTCCCATTTTCGAAAGGAAAAATAAAATCACACAGACATATTTGATAACATTTCCAACTTTTGGTTTTTCGTTTTTAGAAAACAAAAATATATAATAAAAACCACACAATATATATAATAAAAATTACTACCAATCATTCATAAAACTTGTTGTCTTAATAAATAACAATAAGTTCCATAATTTATGATATTGCAAAGTAGACTACGCATAGCACAATAAACAATTTTAATATTTTATAGTCAGAATATATAAATCATATTTAGCAGATGCAGAAGCATGGCTATTGAATAAAATGGTGGTAATTATTGAGGAAGTATATAAATAATATTTTGAAGTTTTTAGATAAGAGGATTATGTATTGCCAGAGTTTTATTAAATCAATCACAAATTTTAATTATATTATTTTTGTTTTACTTAATAAAAATTAAATATAAAATAATATGTTTCAAGTTTGGAATCTTGGAGTGATGATAGCATATAGATAGCAATGTTTTTCATTCTAAATATTAAATTAAAAAAAAGCTTATTAATTAATGCCGTTAATATACCTAATGGTGTTATTATCAGTGTTGCATCAATAATAATAATAATAATAATAATAATAATAATAATAATAATTATACCCCGAGCATGATGATAGTGGAACGAAGAGTAACTCAAGATATTACATTTTAGTTTGTGTTTTGGTTTAATTTATTTAAATTTTTAGTTTATATTTATTAATTGAGTTTATTTGTTAAGCTTGATTTAATTATTGTTGAATATTTTATTTAGTGGGTTATAAGCTTAATTGTTTTTTTTCTTTTAATTAGAGTTTAATATTTATATCATACTTTTTTAAATGTTAGATAGTTGTTAATGGATTGAATAAAAAATGAAAATTTTGCCAATTTCCCAACCCTATTCTTTCTCTTCTTCGGCCTTTTCTTCTCTTTACTTGACTTCTTCCTTTTAGTTTCTTGTTTTCTCTCATGTTAGCTTATTATTTTTTTTTGTCTCGCATCAATTTTGATATCAGAGCCGCGTTTTTATGTGATCTTGTAATTAATTGATCAACTAGTGCTTGTATTGAATTATAATAAGTTGTTTTCATCTTCTCTAAGCCACTAAATCAAATTTTGAGTTGATTTGCATAAATATTATGACACATTTAATGTTGGACAATATTCTTTGAAAACCAATTATAAACTGCAAGTGAGTGGTGCTAAACCATTCAAAGTGTTACAAGTAATTAATTCAAATAATTATGTCATAAAAAACTGCTAGTAAAACCTGATATTTACCTTACTTTTGACATGAAGGACCTTGTTCTTTATAAAATACAACAATATTATCCTTTTGAAACCTCTTCTCTATTATCCTTATCTTTGGCACAAAAAGAACATATTACTGTTACTTTTGATGTATAAATTATTTTTATCAAGAATGGTGAACTTCATTAAATCCAAGTATATGAGCTACAAGACAATATTTAAACTACACTTGAATTATCATAACAACTAGATCATGATTGTTGAGAGCATTAATAGAGCCGTTTTAAAACTACACTCGACGATGCAAGTTTATCCAACCTTAGAAGAGTTGGTGGGGAAACTAGACATGATATATGTTTTACACGCCAATATGATCATAAACGATGAAGGGTAGCCCGAATCATTAAAATATTGGACTTTAGCTTATATTTTGGTTTAATTTATTTGAACTTTTAGTTGGGATTTATTAATTAGGCTTTTTTTGATGAATTGAATAAAAGTTGCTAAGTTGCAGAATTTCTCAACCCTATTCTTTCTCTTCTTTAACGTTCTTAGCTTTTACTTCTCCCTCTTCGTAGCTTATTGCTTCATCTTAAAATATCTTGTCTTGCGTAAGTCAAGATGAGTTGATGTACATGTACACCCAATATATAGGCAGAAGTTCTATGCTTTCATCTTATGTTCATATTTCTCAATCCTTTTAGAGTGGAGGGATATTATAAGGAAGACATGAATGCTCTTCTCCCCACTCTAATAAGAGAAAACTATTTTGTCATGACTCGGTTCTCGGATTCATGACTAATACATATGCAAGGTTTTTTTTCAAAATTCTATACCTATGCGAACCCAAACTCATATACAAACTTATCCTTAAATAACTCAACCAAAGTTTCATGCAAAACTAATAAAAAAACTATCTTCATAATATAATTTGATTGTTTTAATACAATAAATAAATACAAATTTCTATTATTATAAAGCACTAAGTAGAAATAAGGGGAAAGTATCAATTATAACAAAAAAAAGACTATGAAGGTCCAATAAAAATGACTTGGGAATAAGTTATAAGCTTGAAAAAGATAAATAATAAGATAGCGTGTTCAACAACTCAATAAGTAAAAAATATTATGAGATCCTACGTAACAACTCAGCTAATTTTGGCAAATATAATGGTTTTAAAATTGTTTGAGTTGAGTTCATTGTTTGGAGAAGGAATGATAATTTTGTGTTATTGTAGATAACAGGACAAGGAGACTGAATTTTAATTGAAAGTATGTATGCAAAGCATGAAGAGTACTTAGTATACACAGTCAGAAAAATCTCTTGTTTAGCCATTTAAAAACAAATTTAATTTATCTTCTTCTTACTATAGGGAGTCTGTCTTTTATACCTTTCGTTTATCATTTCATGTTTGAGTTTTCATTTTTTATGTGTAAATATATCACCATTGATTGGATTTTCTTTCATCATTTCAGCCAGAAAGACTTGGAAAGTAGATGGAGATCAGAGGGTCAGAGAAGAGCTATCGCAGCAAGCCATAGGAAAGGATGGTATGAGTTCCTTGCAACGGTCAAATTTCAGTATCCCTCATTCCCCTGAACTACCATGGATGGTATATCTGTGTCTTTACATAACAGTGTCACTGAAAACAAAGAAAATGGCAAATTAGTTTGGTCGTGCCAACACATCTTATTAAAATTGTTTATTGTCTATTGAAGCAATAACTACAATTATATGGTATGCTAGAAACAACATGATCAATGTTTTAAGATGATTCTGCTGTGTCAAATTGATTCAGTGAACCGCTGAATCTCCGTTGTTAACCATGTAGCTACCTTATAGATCTTCCGTAATATTAGATGGTTGATAATTTGTAGTCTCGTTATTCTATATTCTATTAACCATAGATGTCATTCTTGTTTTGCTTTGGTCGAAATGTTACGTACTAGTTAAAAAAACGTGATAAAATAACACAGTTTTTACTCCACTTAAAATTTCGGTATGTTTTGAAAATTTCATCTAAATTTCGGTCGGAACGTTCTAATTTTGTTTCGCCTGTTTGTATCGGCCAAAAAGTGTTTTTTTTTTTTAAATAATAAATAATTTTACAATATCAATCATATCTCTTAATCTGACCGTTAGATTGAGATGAAATTTTACGAGGAGTCTCTTGACATTTATATATATTATTTTAAAATTTTAGAGCATTCAGAAAATGTAATGAACTTGCGAGATTGATGATGACATTCTCGTAATATTATACATGTTCATAATTTTGTTCTGAAAAAATCATTTTATTGTGTTTTTTTTTAGATTAAATTGCACAGTTCTAAATATTTTTATTTTTAGATTTGAAATATTTATTAATTTATATATTTAATTACACACACACACACACACAAACAGTACAACCTCAAGACGATGCACCAAAACATTCTGAAACCTAAATATTCCGTTCCAATTGAAAATAATAAAGTAACAACCGAAACAGAATTGACAACCTTGCTTGCTATTAACCGGATATGGTAACAAAACCACACTGGTCTTGAAAGTCTTGAAAGTATATTTCTCTTGCCCATCATGTAGGTTAACGCTAGATTAATCTTCTTGTTATCTAATGAAGTTTTAATATGATCTACAGTTTATGCCTAAAATAATTTCTTTGAAGACGATCTCAAGGCACAGAATCCCTTTAATTCAAGCAGAAAATCATGTCAGTCTTGTAGCTCGTAAGTAATACTAGCATATCAAATATCATTCAAGAAGGGATCGCTAGTTTTTTGAAAAACTCTGGAAATTTCACAGCTAAGCTGGACTCGCTCTCTTTCATGGATGTTCTGTAACCATGGAAGTGATGACTCTCCCCCTCTATTTCGTGTGTTAAGTCCCCTGCACACTACGCTAGAATAGTCATACAAGCAACACCTTGCCCATAAATGTAGTTAATCTCATTTTATAGAATATGGACTTTGCCATTCATTATGTCTCGCCGCTACACATAAGCAACCTACCTGGGGATAATTGGCCCTTCAAATAATCCCAAAAAGAAAAAAAAACAGAGAAGAAAAGGAAAAAGGAAAGATTAAAGTGTAATATTGCATGGTGGAGGAGGTGGTGATAGATCGACATTTCATTCAACTCTCTCTGAAGCTCAATTTATGAGAAAGTTTGGCAGTGGCCAGTGGGCACACACATATGCAAAGAACACGTGGCCCCATACCATAATCTGGAGAATTCTCATGTTTCATGGTCTGAAAATAGAATTACTTGTAGAATTCACTCAGTGCGTTTAGAGTTTTTGCAGTCTCTTTCTCCTCTAAAAACAAAACAATTTCAAAGATGATTCAGTTCAAGCCAAAGCAGTTTCAAGCAACTTTATTCCAGCTTGCAAAACTATCGTGGTTCAATCAAAAGCTTCTATATATGGACGCAACCACTTTTATTAATCAGTCGTCACCCCCAATATATCGTAATTAATATTGTGCAGTAGCGTGTTTTGCACGCAAGGATCATCCTGTAAAATGCCCTATGTTCAGATGTTTTCTATGTAACTGCACAACTTTATCCTTCCCTTTTCCTACATGGGAATTGATTAAACTTGCTTGTATATGGAATTGCTTGTATAGATGAAACCACTACATGTGTACACGCAGTTTGTTCTCCATTTTTATCAAACACTATCACCATGTCCTCCATTATATGCATCTATAATTGATTCCCATAAGAAACTAACTTGCAACTTCTTTATTTATTATCCTCTGTTCTATTCTACAATTTGATCTAAATATCTTCCACTACTGTTTCATTTCCCTATATAAATCAATCAAAAGTAGTTCCTTATACCCCATGCATGTTGTGTTGAGTTCTAGTCTAGCAAATGGAAATGAAGAAGCTCTTAGTTGTTGCTCTTTCTTTAGCTATGGTTTTAGGAATCTCTGAGAGTTTGGATTTTCATGGAAAGGATTTGGAAACTGAGGAGAGTTTGTGGGATCTATATGAGAGGTGGAGGAGTCACCACACTGTTTCTACATGTCTTGATGAGAAACACAAGCGTTTCAATGTGTTCAAGGAAAATGTCATACATGTTCACGAAACTAACAAGATGGATAAGCCCTATAAGTTGAAGTTGAACAAGTTTGCAGACATGACTAACCATGAATTTAGGTCTGTTTATGCTGGCTCGAAGGTCAAACATCATAGGATGTTTTGTGGGGCACCTCGAGGAAATGAAAGCTTCATGTATGAGAAGGTTGACAAAGTCCCAGCGTCTGTTGACTGGCGGGAGATGGGTGCTGTGACTGCAGTTAAGGACCAGGGTCAATGTGGTAAGGTTCACTTTCCATTTCTTACAGTGAAGGTTCACCTTATTTGTTTCTGTTTTATAATCCGTTCACGCATCCAGCACCAATGTACATAGGAACAGAAAATACATTTGATTAAGCAGAAAGAAAGGCTACATTTGAGCATAGAACATCAAAAGCAGTAATGTTTATTCTAATCCTTTCTTGCTTGCAATTTAATCCTTAAATCCTTTTCAATGTGGTACAGGAAGTTGCTGGGCATTTTCGACCATCGTTGCTGTTGAGGGTATCAATTATATCAAGACAAATAAGCTAATATCTTTGTCTGAACAAGAGTTGGTGGATTGTGACACGACAGAAAATCAAGGATGTAATGGAGGGCTGATGGAATATGCTTTTGAGTTCATTAAGAAAAAGGGAGGTGTAACAGCAGAGTCAACTTATCCTTATCGAGCTGAAGATGGGACTTGTGATGCTGAAAAGGTTTTGTTTCATATTACAGTCACAATGAACTAAATTATGATCGGCACAACATAAAAGTAAGACTCTTGTTTTCACAGGCAACCAAGCCGGTGGTGTCTATTGATGGGTACGAGAAAGTTCCTAAAAATGACGAGGATGCATTGCTGAAGGCTGCTGCAAACCAACCAATATCGGTAGCCATTGATGCCGGGGGTTCAGATTTCCAGTTCTACTCGGAGGTAAGTTTTAGAAAGTTACAGGGATACTTCGTTATTTTCAATTCCGTCCAGGCAATTCCCACTTTGCGAAGATGATAAATTGGCAGATTCATTTCTGCAGTCGGCAAAACGACTAGCATTTCAAACAAAATATTCACAAGATTATTTTAGATGAATCAATATATCTACAAGCTTAACGTGAAATGCAGGGTGTTTTTACTGGAAAATGCGGAACTGAGCTGGATCATGGAGTGGCAATTGTGGGCTATGGAACAACTCTTGATGGAACAAAGTACTGGCTCGTGAGAAACTCCTGGGGACCTGAATGGGGAGAGAAAGGTTACATCAGGATGCAGCGCGGCATCGCTGACAAAGAGGGACTCTGTGGTATTGCAATGGACGCTTCGTATCCCACCAAGAACTCCTCAACTAATCCTTCAGGAACCAGAACTTCCCCCAAGGATGAACTCTAAAATAAACTTGCGATATCCTATGAAGGACTCCTCAAATAATCCTTCAGGAATCAGATCTGCCCCCCAAGGATGAATTCTGAGCTGCACATTATAATTTGGTTTCATATTTGCTATCAATTTCAGTTCTTTGAAAAGTAATAAAAATGTGAAAGGATTTTCTTTATTGCTATATGTAAAACAGAATCAATAGCTATCTCTTTATACAACAACGGGAAACACAGATCCTATATTGTTGCCTACAATTATGTTTACAGAATAGGTACGTAAATCACTAGTATCAATTTACGACATCTACTGTTTATTTTGAGTGATGTTCTTCAACACTTTTCCTACTGTATAAGACTGGCCTCTAAGAATATTATGTCACACATTTGATCATTGATGCAATTGCTTACAATCTTATACTACGTAATCCAAGATGAATAAATTTTTCAAAAATTTCACAGAACTTAAGAAACATGAAAGAAAACAAGGAAAGCTGGGTAATCAAGTCCTAAACATCCATGGAAATGCCAAGACATTTTTTTGCCTTGTCTTTACAGAACCTAAGGCATCACTCAACTGATGCATTTGATTATGTTAAGATAATGAAGTTATTTTGTTTTATTATTTATCAAGGGTAGAATAGTTTTTTTTATCCTATAAATAGTTTCTTTGTATTTAGGTTAAATAATTAATTAAACATTGAAATATTCATCAAACAAAACCTGATTTTTTTTGGAAAACCTGATTTTTTTTGGAGTGATCGTATAATTTGCCCGATTTCTACAATCTAGTATTTTGTCTTTCCCTTAGTTTTGCAATTTGGTATTTCACATTCCTTTTAGTTTCTGCAATATAATATTTTATTTTTTGTTTTGTGCACTTTGTTTTTATTCTTTAATTTGTTCATTATGACCGCTGAAAAAATAATTCACTTCAGTGTATGAGTATGAGGTTGGATGGAAAGAGTTATTCATACTTAAGTTATGTGATGATAATTGTTTTTAAGGGTAAGAAGATGTGGGTTATGCTACTTTGATGAGGGTTATGATGCTTTGATAGATGTGTGAGAAGCAAACAATGTAAAAATTGTTACTTGGATTAACATTGTCAATTCTATTGAGCATTCCATATATATACAGCCGTCAAAGTATGAGACAATAAAGGAAGTTTGGGATCATTTGAAAAAGGTATTCACATAATCAAATTTTGCAAAGTTGTATCAATTGAAGAATGACATACAAGCTCTTCACTAGAAGAATATGAGTATTCATGAGTTTTATTCTACCATTACAGATCTTTAGGATCAATTGTCCCTTATAGAATCAGAAGAATTAAATAAATATGGTGCCTATATTAATGGTAGAGAGCAATAACGATTAATACAATTTTGAATGACACTTCACATTGATTTTAAAGGACTTATAAGTTCAATTCTACATTGTTCTCCACTTTCCTTATTGATTCAGTTATTGATGAGTTATTGGCTGAAGAAATATGTCTTCATTCTTCTTCTGATAAGAGAATTATCTCTAATCTTTTAGTGTTAACAACATCTTCCAAACCATTCTATAGTAATCAAAATAAGCTTTACATAAGGTTTGTCTTTGACAAATGCAATTTTTATAAATAGAAGGGTCATTGGAAGGTTCATTGTCATAAGATAAAGTAACAAAATCAAGTTTGGAAACCTGACAGCCAATCATAGTCTAGTGCTTATACACCACCTCACAGCTACAAACCACCTCACCATAATAATGCAACAATTGTCTCATTGGGTTCTGTAATTGATCCTTATACTCTTGCATAGTAGTTTCAGAAGTTTCTCTCCTCGTAGCCACAAGTTATGGTTGCTTCTTCTTTCATAGGTTAGTTGCCTCATAGTTCCTTAAGTATATCATACTCTAAATAAGTTTTAGATTTTGATGTTTCACATCATATGTCTTTAGATTCTTGATCTTTGTGTCTATGTCTCCTTTGTTCTCTGTTCATGTCATTTATATTAAAACACTTTTATGCCCTTAGAAAATGTTGATTCTGTTATCACACCTCACATGTCACTCTTTAATGTCCATCCCATTCCAAATCTCATATTGAATCTTTTTTTTTATCAAATATGTGATTCTCATGATTATTTAGTCATATTTTCCTCTTTTTTTTTTTATTGTGTGGAGGATATACATTCTCAAAAGTTGACTGGGACAAGTTGTACTGAGAAAAACTATATTTTGGATGAGTTGAAAGTGTCATCTACTGTTGTTGTCACTACCCGTGTTGATTTGTCTTATTTTAGATTTAGTCCTTTCCTTGGAGTTTTTATTTGTACTTTCTTCCCCATATAGAACACTGTAAGTGATCCTCTTGATATGTTATTTGTTTTTTTTTTTTTTTGTTATGGTGAAGGTAAAAAAGGATATCATTGTTTTGATCCTCTCACTTAGAAACTTTATGTTTTTTATCTTATTATATTAAGATGCATATACCTTTATTTTCTATTCCATCCAATCCTCATAGCTTGACTAGATCCAATCTTATTTATAGATCTGATCTTATCATCTCAGGTTCCTAATAACTCAAATACCATGCCTCGTGTTTGACCAATTTGTACTGATTATTCTACAAATAATGACACTTTACTATATAGCACACCTGAAACACCATTCTCTTTTACGGTCTTTCCTACTTCGTCCAAGATTATGGACCCATCTTTACATCAATCCACATATTTTTGTAAGTTCATACACTTACTACACTTTGCTTATTCTTACTATTTTTTTATTATTTACTTCTTTTTTAGCTTTTATTCATTGTCTTTCTAATTCATTTTTATAGAGAGAGAATCTTCGATCCTCTTTGGTATCAAGTTATAGATGAAGAACTTTTTTCTTTGTATAAAATAGACACATGAGATTTGGTTCCTCTATCTTCTATTTTCCGATTTCGTGTTTTACTTGGCAAACTCTTGATGCTTATTGTTGCCACATCATAAGTTTGAGGGGAGATGTTAAGATGATATGGTTATTTAGTTTTATTATTTATTAAAGGTAGAATCGTCACTTTACTTTAGCCTGTAAATAATCTCTTTGTATATAAATTAAATAATTAGTTAGGCATTGAAGTATACATCAATGAAATCCTAGCCTCCTTTCTTATTTTTGATCCTCTTTTTTAGTTTGTTTTCATTGTATAACAGCTTTCCCCCAAATAAGAGCACCTGCCCACAATACCAGGTAAAGAATCAATATTTCTCTATCAGCAACTTGCTTCAGAACATGTTGACTGGCCGTTTGGGATAAAATGACATGAAGTTTGGGATAAACATGAACCGATTGAAAGTTCACATTCATCATCACATTTAGAGGTTTCCCTGATGGTGTCATTCCAATATTAAGCATGGTTCCTGATGGTGTCATTCCAACCTCATTCAGTACTTTTAGGAGCGAAATTTGCAGTCAGAAGAAAAAAAACACTTTCTCTGACCATCTCTCATAACTTTCTGAACAATGCCTAGAAAAATTAAGAAAATAAGACTCCTTATTTTACATGGCAAGCATGACTTCTTATGTTGAGCAATTTTTATTTTCTTTTGTTTACCATATGCTACTGGGTAAGTGGTTGAGCTCCTCAACTTCACTATCTTCGAATTCATTTTGTTTCTTGCTCCAATCAATTAAGAAAGTCATAGTACTTGTTGCGCTTTCTGGTTTTAGGAACATGTTAAAAAGGTGTTTTCACGTTCAATTAAATGTGATTTATGGAATTATTCAATTATATCAGCTCAACTTACAAGAAAGACTTTTTATTTTTGTTTTCCAGGCGAACAAGCCAGCAGTTTCTATTGATTCACAAGAGAATGCGTCTCATAATAACGAAGATACATTTCTCAAGCTCTTGCACACCAACCTGTATCTATAGCTATTGATGCAGAAGGTTCAGATTTCGTGTTCTACTGAGAGGTGCTATAACTTTAGAAAAGTTCCTGAAAACTAGTGAATTGAAAGACAGAATTGCCACCAGCGAAGATGAATAGAAATTCTGAAATGCGAAGCCATTTGTGATAGAATGCAGGGTGTATATGGAAATGAGCTGTATCAAAGTTTGGAGCTTTCTGGTGTCTTGAATAAATACAAAAACTTGCAAATGATTCCAATATATTTACTGGTCAGGATGAACAAATCTTTCAAATATATATTGTCTGCATAAATCAAACATAACACATGAAACAAGACAGGAGTTTCGCTGACACCAGGATGTCTTTAGATTATTCATTAGCCACTACGCGGCATTACACAATCAGCTTATTGATACTTGGTATAAGTGGACAGGACAGCGTAGTAAAGTGGAATCAAACTGTTATGACCAGTTTAAAGTGTGGAATCCATTTTGAAACAAAATGAATTTTTGACTTTCAAATTGGACCCCATAGTATAATTCCTCTATTATTCATCAAATGATGTTCTATTTGAACTTTTAACCATAACATCTAATAGGGTCATTGCAACCTTTTTCAGCAGATTGTTGAACGCCTCGACGTCCACCTTTTTCCAGATACTGCTGATGGTACTCCTCAGCTCTATAGAATCTCTTTGCTGGCAGGATTTCTGTCACAACCTTGTTATCCTTCGATTCCAACTGTTTAGCTTCCTTTGATTTCTGGGCTAACTCAGCTTGAGCATCATTGTAGTGGTATATCCCTGATCTATACTGTGTACCCACATCGCCACCCTGAAAAATCAAACAAAACCGTCAATGGATTGGGATTTTAAGACCCATTTGTCAGGAAAATCAAGCAAGTCAATACCTGACGATTGAGGGTGGTGGGATCATGGCGAGACCAGAAAAGAGAGAGGAGGTTGCTATATGGGCAAACTTCAGGGTCAAATTGGACCCGGACAACTTCAACGTGGTTGGTGGTTTCGGTGCATACAAGTTTGTAAGTTGGATCAGGGACGTGACCCTGAGAGTAGCCTACTTCAGTTTTGACCACACCAGGCAATCTCTGAAAGGCAAGCTCGACACCCCAGAAACATCCAGCTCCGAATTGAGCGAACTCGTGATTGGGGTTGTCTGGTTGGTCTAGATCCAGATCCAGAGCAGGATTGGAGGTGGGGGTTGCCATTTCTGGTTTTGCTTTTGGTATCGTTGACTGACTCGATATTCAGCGGTTGTTATATTGAAGGATTCGGCAGCAAGTTGTGAGGGAGAGATGAAGCCTTGGATTACGATGGGATGATGGGACAGGGACAGGGCCACCTGTCAATCTAGTCTTTTTGACGGACACGTGCCAAGATTTGCACTCACGATTTTTATATTTTCGGGGGTATTTTTGGGTTTTCGTCGAAGAAATTTTAATTTTTGAGATTTGTTTTTGCGAAAAATAAATCAAACATACTTATGGATGAAAATCAAAATACCCACTTTCACAGTGAGTGATCTTTAATTTTTTTTTGAATAACAAGTTTTTTTATATTTTTTATACTTGATATTTTTATTATTTTATACCTAGCTTATTTATTATCATTTTTTTTCATGAGTTTTTAATTTTCTTCTTTTCTTTGGAAAAAATATATATTATTTTTTATTGTAAAAACACTTTGAATATTTATAGCTTTACACTTATCTATTTATAGTAATTTGTGTTTTAATTTCTTTTGTTTATACTTTTTTTTTTGAAAACTTAATTATACAAAAACTAAGGAAATGAGTTTTACGGTAATGATGACAATATTATTTTATTTTTATATTATATTAAAAATTAATTTAAGATTTTACATGTTTTTATTAACAAATATAATTTTTATTAAATTTTATTATTTGCAATCATCAATTTTGATTTATGGTTATATTTTTTACTCAACATTAAGAAAACATGTTGATAACTCCTTAACATTAATTATTTCGCATTAGAAAAAAAAAAACTATTCAACATGTAACTAGGCAATTTGAATATATATGTTAACATTTTTTTATATATTTATTGGCATATATGGTTCTTAATTTATTTAATAAAATGCATGCATAGGTTTTTTAAGTTAGAATAAGATTATTTTTTATAGAAAAAAATAAGAAAATGCATTTGAGAAGCATGCTTGTTTTTTTATATCAAAAACAATTATACGAGGGGAAGCGCGAGTTAAAGAACTAGTTATCTAATATATTAAAAGAGGACAAAGTATTTACTGTAGCATGTGAGAAGAATCACTATGGATTGTAATAGTGTTGCTCAGTTTTCGGTTCGGGTTGTTCGATTCGCAAATTTACTAGCTTTTATTTATTGTTTCACTGCTACATACCACTAAGCACCTGTAGCTCAGTGGATAAAGTGCACTCCTAAGCTAGAGGGCAGGGGTTCAACCCCTAGCGCGCTTGATTATGCCTTTTGTTTTTTTGTTTTTTAACTTATACATTTTATTTTTTTTGGTTGTTTTTTATTAGTTTTTTTTTTTATTTTCACATCAAATGATTTTTTTAGCTAATAATTTTATTTTAATTTAATTTTGGGTTTGCTCTTTTGCTAAAGTTGTTGACCTTTTTTTTCTTTGATTGATTTTTTCCCCTTTATTAATGTAATAACAATTACAATTACAATTTTAGTTTTTTTTTTCTTGTTTTCTCTTTTGTTAATGTTTTTGATTATTTTTTTGGGATAATTTAATAATTTGTACTATTTTAGCAATCATAGTAATGATATTTTTAGATGTTAAGGCTTTAATGTTTCTGTTGTTATAATAGGGTGTATTGATATGTTTCATTATATTAAACCTTGCATGTATAGATGTTATACTTTATTTAATTTTTTCAATTTTTTCATTCGATTGAAAGTGATAGAATATTTGGTTTGTGTTTCGGCTCTTATACTTTTAATTTTTTATTTTAATTCTTTTAATTTGTTATAGTTCTTAAATAGTCTATATTTTTGTCAATATTTATATATATGTGCCTTTAGTTTTGGTTTTTAATTTTTATTATTTTCTCTCTTCTTGAGAGAACATTTTTTTCAAAAACTTTTTTTAAAAAATTTTAGTTTTTGTTTATGATCATTTGAAAATTGATATTTTTTTCCTTTGTTTTTTCTTTTAATTTTTTTATTAGTTTTTTTTTTCACGTCAAATGATTTTTTTAGCTAATAATTTTTAATTTTTTTTGTTAAAGTTTTTAGTCTTTTTTTTATTCTTTTATTGAATTTATTTTTCTATTATTCACGCAATAATAATAATAATAATAATAATAATAATAATAATAATAATAATAATAATAATAATAATAATTTTAGTCTTTTTTCTTGCTTTATCTTTTATTAATGTTTTCAATTTTTTTTCTCCTCGGAATAATTTAATAAGTTTTATTGTTTTAGTAATAATAGTAATAATATTTTTAGATGTTAAGCCTTCGATATTGTTGTTGTTATAAGAGGATGTGTTGATGTATTTTATTATATTAAACCTTGCATGTATAGATGTTATTTTTTTTTAAACTAGCAAAATCTATTAATTGTTTCAATCTCAATAATTATAAAAAATATTTGCTAGACCCGCAACGTAGTGCGGGTAATTAACTAGTACTAAATAAATTAGATAAGTAGGCCTAATTGATAAACTTTGATACACTAGGGACAAAACTGAGAATTGGTGTATTGATTGAGGTCTAATTTGAGACTAGTAGTTTTTTATTAATTATTTAGAAGGAAAAAAAGCATCCCATGAACAAATGAATTCATTCTAGTAAAAAAAAAATGCTAATGATAGTAATGCATACATAACCACAAATTTCAGTCTTTGAATTTAATCTATTTTAATCTCTTGTCATTATATTTCAAAAGTGCTTTAAAAAAATTATTTTTTACTTTAAATTATTTTTTTAGATCATTTTTATGTGCTGATGTCAAAATTAATTTTTAAAAAATAAAAAATAAATTATTTTGATGTATTTTTGAACGAAAAACACTTTTAAAAACAACCACAATCATATTCTCAAACAAACATTTACTCACTTGTTAATTATTGAAAGGATTTTATTTATTATTTTTATATGTAATTGGAATATTCAGGTAAACTTGTATGTATTTTAATTAAATTTTTATATTTTTATATTTGAACCCACAAAAATTATTAAAAACAATTGATTCACGTGAAGTTAAAAGTAGACTAACAAAACCATAACACAACAACTTTAATAATAAAAAAAGTTATTGATATCAACCTTAAATTTATATTTTTTTTTGTTTTTTTAAATAAAACTAAAAAAAAGTCTCTTTCTTTACATATTTATAAGATCTATAAGTAGACTACAAACCTACTTCTACTTGAAACAATTAGAAAATTTTGAAAGTAACAAGGAAATTGAATAAACAAACAAAAATAAATCTATAAAAATAACAAAATTGGCTCAAATAGAACTATCATCTGAATCTATATTTTAATTCCGAGAAATTTAACTATTTAATATGCAACGCCGGTAATTTCTTATAAAAAAATTGTTTATAAAGTTAAATATACAGACTTGAACTTGATCCAACGATCTGATCATATAAAGCATCTATTAGACCATTACATATTCTATTTAAATTAAATATTTATTTAGTCGTATCATATCATGACCTAAACACTTATAAACTATAGTTTTTACAAGCTGGAGTCCATCAAAAAATTTAAGCAAGCAGAATTTTAAAATCGGAAATGGGGGCCTGCTCTAGCTTTCAGCACATGAGGAGACTTTATTGATAGTAACTGTCCGGAGCAGGGACCGTTTTGTTTTGGTCAGAATGACCAGGACATTTCGTGTCATTAAAAAAATTGGGATAAAATTGTGTTATTTTTGTCTCAGTTTTAATTCTAACAAGTTTCGGAAATACTGGCCGGAACATCTCGGTATCGTTCCAGGTGTGCCGTTTTGGCTTTAAAATCCTCTTTATTTTGATTAACTTGTGGTTGTGTTTCTAATTTTGAGATTATGTTTGTTTGACTTTATGTTTGTATTCTATAATTTAAAGTTAATTTATCTTAAATTTTAATTATGCTTGTTAAATTTATATATATATATATATATATATATATATATATATATATATATATCAATAAAAAAATCAGAACAACAACCAGAATGGTATCAACAACCTTGGTCCGGAGTGGGGATGATGTTGCCGTTAAAATAACTACATGTGGAAGATGTTGCCGGGCTAGTTCAATCCAGGAAGGATGTTGCTCGGAGCTTTTCAGGCGTGGACGACGGAGTGGGCCTGGTGCCCCACTCCCTGCCTGCTAGTACTCTAAAGATTATACTTCTTAAACCCTGTCTGTGCTGTAAGTCTGCTGGATCAAATCTGCTGCTGATTTTAAAATAATATTGCTTTGATTTTTTTTAATGGAATAACGTTATTTTAAACAAGAATTTAGCAGAGGAACATCATTAAAAAAAAAAAAAAATTGCTAATTGAAGTGCATTCCGATCTACAGCTCTCTTGGAGCCCAACCAGCTTCGACGGAGCAGGCCGGCCATTTACAAATCTGTGTCATAATTGATGAAGTTGTCGTCGACAATAACTGCAGCTCTTTCCCACCAGTGGTTGCACTTTTTATCTATTTTTCAGCGAAAAAGAAACATCTTCTGCTTACAGAACCTTATCATGAGTTATTTCGCAGCCACTTGAACCAGGAACTAAAACTACAGAAAGCGATCCTAATGATGATGATCCTGGTCGGCCATGATCGGATTCCATGTTTGCTTGAGCTCTATCTTTAACAGTGCTCGTATAAGCTGTACATCTCAGCTTCACTTGGAAACCGCACGTTAGCTTGTGTATATCTAGACTAATTTTATGGATTCTGAAATTAATAAATATATAAATTTTCAGTGATTATTATATTAACTATTAACAATTATAGTGCTTGAATCTAAAAATATAAAAAAAGTAAACTCCTTTTCTTAAATTCTTACTACCGAGCTATTTTCGAGTTTTTTTTTTTGTTTTTTTTTTTTAGTACTAGTGGAGACTTCATTGACAAAACATTTCATGTGATTAATTGTAAGCGTCCAGAGTCCCCAGAGTAGGGATAGCAGCAGTAAAGGTTGTGGGGGGAAAGGTGATGTTACGAATTTTTTAGTTTAATAACTACTTATGATTGGTATAATAAGATCCATTCATCTAGGTTTACAGATGAGTACGTAAACTATATATGTGTGCTTGCAATCGGCAACGAACTGGTCAATTTTATTTTTATATAAAACTATTAAAAACATTCTAAGACTCGAGATGATTCAATTAGTAATTTAAATAATATGCGTAAAAATATAACAATAATAAATAAATTGATACAAAAAGTAAAAAGAAATAGACATTAGTTCATCAGGAGTATAAAAAAACCTCAATGTTAAAGAATAAAATTAAAAAGCAACAAGAAAAATCTTAGTTAAATCAAGTTAATTCTCTAACTTTTTGACCATGAATATAAAACTACCATAACCTCATATAAAAAAGATGAAAAAAAAAATTAAAACCAATTCTTTATAAATTAAATAAGAATATATAACTTTGTAAAATAAAAAAGTAAAAAATAAAAAAGGTAAAGTTCAATATCTAACAAATAAAATATTACAAGATGAAATTCAAGAAAAAAACATAAAAAAAGGGTAAAAAAAATTGGATTTGAGCTCATTCGGATCAAGATGCAAAACCTTTGCCTCAATTGTGATTACTTGGATAATCATGAAGTTCATTTATCGAACAACCTAATATTGAAGATAGAGAAAAATAATTTAATTAAAAAACACGAGTCCACTTGGGTTAATCCACTAACTCTACGCCCATGAGCATACGATTAGGATAATCCAATAAAAAAAAGAAAAAAAAAGTACAAAGACCAATTTCTAATAAATAGAATCTCGAGAGGTAAAACTGAAATAAATTGATTTGAAAGAAACAAAAAAACAAAAATCAATATGCATTAAACTTTGAAACTAGTGACTCTGGTAATGAACCCAAAACTAACCCCGTAGAAGTCAAACCATAAAAAAATAACAAAGAAAAACTCTAAAAAACAAGGATAAAAAAGAAGAAAACATAAGCTTAGAAAAGAGAGAACAAATCAAGTAAACTCAGGTGATCCTGGTAAACCCGATTTAATCTCTCTAACTCGCAAACCAAGAAATGTTATGCCCATATTCAATAAAAAAGTTTCACTTCAAACCAATTTAATTTTGAAAATAATAGTTAAAAAAATATTAATCTAAAAAACTTCCCAATCTAAAAAAATAGCCATAAAAAACGGGGATAAAATCTAACAAAAAAAGATGAAAAATTAGAAGAAGAAAAACAATATAGAAAATGATCGCAAACAAAACAAATAACAATAAATAAAGAATGAGGGACAATTTTGAAAGATAATAAAAAATGATAAGGGGTGAAATTGAAGAATATTTATAATTTTAAAGATTATTCACAATTAAAAAAAAAACCAAAAGCACATGAATCAAATATAAAGGAAAATGTAATTGAAATGGTTGGCATGACCTTCTAAAGGGGTTGATAGTTGATACTGAATTTCAAGAGGATAAAGAAAAGAAAAGAAAAGGTATTGGCACTAAACTAGACACGAGTTAATAAGTCAATTCATCGAGGAGGGAGTGTCAAGACCTTTCACCCTCAAAAACGATGTGTGATGGCTGAACAATCCTGTACACGAGGGTTATCTACATGTTGGTATGTGCTACGCACGCGCTAACAGTTTTGTTTCAATCAAAGTTATTGATCCCGCCCCGTTCCGGCCGGAATGGCCGGAACGCCCCGTCCCAATGCCAAATCCGGGACAAAACGGCGACGTTTTTGTCCCGGCTAGAATCCCGGCCTGTCCCGGAAAATCCGGGCAAATTCCGGCCGGAACGCCCCGGTTCCGTACCGGGCGTTCCGTTCCGGTACGGATCAAAACGGCGTCGTGTCCCTTTCCCTTTCCCTTTTCAAATCTCGTGTGATCTAACCCAAACTGATTGAAAGATGCAGCAAGCCTGATATCCCTTCAGTCCCTTCACTAGATAACGAACTGATTGAAAGATGCAGCAAGCCTTTTGAGAAGCAGCTATCGGCAAGTGATTTGAAGGACAGTCAGAGCAGATTGACGATAAGCAAATCAGATGCCGAAAATCACCTCTATCCTTTGCTGAATGAAGGAGAGAATCTTGCTCGCGGAATTGAGGAATTGAAGTGAACACTTACGGTCCTGACGGCAAGCAGTTTGGGATGATGTTCAAGATTTGGGGAGGCAAGACGCATGTCCTCTTTGGAAAATGGAGAGCATTTTATCTAGAGAAGAAGAAAGGAGAAGAAGAAATGTTGGGCGGCTAGAGAAGAAGAATATGGGTAGGGTTGGAAAGAATATGGGAAGAATATGGGTAGGGTCCGTTGGAAAGAATATGGGTAGGGTTGGAAAGAATATGGGTAGGGTTTTATTCTTTTATGTATTGAAATGAAGGGGACAAAAACGGGGTGGGCTGGATTTTATTTTTTTTTCTTCTAATTATTGGTTTTTATACAAATTATTATTATATAATAATTATTAATTATTATATAATAATAGTTAACATAAAAATAGGGGTATTAATTTGTAATTAATTTGATTGAATTATTTGTAATGGAATGTATTTTAATTAATTATGTTTGAACTTATTGATTATTTCTTAATGTGTTCATTTTGTTTTTTTAAGTTTTTCTAACATTAAAAACAATAAGTAACATTAATTAATTTCAAAATTCAAATTCAAATACAACAACCATAAAAAAACATAGAATTACTTGAAAAACATACAATAAGTAGCTTAAATTTCAAATATTCTCGATCTTTTAATTATAATTAAATTCATTTTTTATTTTTTATTTTTATAAAAATAATTTTATTGTTGGAATTTTAGAGATGTTTCTAATTTTGAGATTATGTTTGTTTGATTTTGTGTTTGTATTGTATAATTTAAATTTCATTTATCTTGAATTTAAATTATACTTGTTAAATTAATATTTTATTTTTTTCATATATATAATTAAATAAAAATAAACATTACAAAACCGGAACGGTACCCGGAACGGTACCGAAACCGGAACGTTCCGTTCCAAACACAAATCCGGAACCGGGACCGGGACGGGATCAATAACTATGGTTTCAATAATACCTTAAATTATGTCAATCACAATAATGACTCTTGACTCTGGATAACCTCTAAATTTACAATAAAATCGATATAAAATAATAATAAAATTTGTAAGAGTTACATTAATTTTATCTTCAATAATATCAAATTAATTATAGAGCCTTGAAAAGAAAGTACTTACAATGTCACCATCGTTTTGTATTGGGAATATCCATTTTGTTTTTTTTATTTAATAATGAATTCACTCCTATAAATCTAATTTTATACATCTTGGTATGGATCTATTAAAAAAAACAGCAAGTGTTGAGGTGATTAGTGCATCTAACTATTGTTTTATCCCTTCTTAATTAGTTTACTATGATGGAATACAAAAGCACAGACCTCTTTCTTATATAAATTTTACAGGCACCACAAAGAGATGATCGATGAAAGCTGTAGGGTTACAAGCCGAGCTACTAAACAAAGACTTGGTTGCAGCAGCCACTAAACTATCAGAGAACATAACTATTTTTTTGTTTGTTTGTTTTTACAGAAACCTGAACCCAAGCTCTTCACTGTCAACAAAAGGAACTTAAAATTACAAGCTGTTCGACTATATTCTGAAGTTTCTAATGCCATGATCGTGTATTGTTTCCCTCAGCTCCTCTCTTTTCCTCTTGGGGAGAGATAGAGAAGACATAACCCTAGCAGACGCAACCTTCTTCACCAGTAAGCTCCACAGGGTTTCATCTCCTTTTTTCTGTCGATTCATTTTCAGCTTGAATTGCCTGTAACAGGTGAAGAAAGCAGTGTTAGGTTTCGGAGCCGTACAGTCTTGCAGTAAGTTAAGTCTAAATTGTTGACTAAATTAATTAACATATTCCTAATTGGCGACTATATTGGTGGTTGTCTTGTAATAAAAGATATTTGTCTTTGTGGAAGCCGGGAGAGGTGGTCCACCATTAGCGGCTCCATGTCTTCCTCTCAGTCCAGTTGGGCCACCCAGAAGATATGGATAGACAAAACCATGATGAAGAGAGAAAAAATCTGCTGAAAATATCATTTTTGTCTGTCACATTGAGGGAGCCCTCGCTTAGACTTATTAGCTGAGTGCAATGCACTTTCTTCTCCATCAGAAACTCAATAAAGCAGCCATCATTTCATTGGGAATTAATGGACAGAAATGACTCTTCTCTTAGATTTTTATACAGAATCCACAACAAAAGAATATATGTAACCACACAAAATCCGGTAAAAACTTTAATATATATATTCTTAATTGAAAGTTTTTTGAACTTGAAAATTATACTGACTATAGCTTATACAGACTAGAACGAGAATAGGATTCAAATTCGTAATCGTCGGATCAACAAAACTCTAATACTATATTAAAAAATCATTTAACCTAAAAACTTAAATTATTAAATAAAACTCCAAAATATAATTTATAATAAACTACTATAAATCATATAAATCATGTTTATGTATCGCGCAAGTCCTATTAAATGGAATATCTTTTTAAGGTTTCAGGTAAGTTAGGAAAAAAAAATATCACTTATATTTTCTGGCCCATATATAAATAAAAGTGACCGTCCACTTGTAAATTGTGTGAATGTATCCATGATAATAAAGAAGAAGAAAAGCAAAACATTTTGTACCATCAGAGTAGGAAGCCATGATGTAAAAGTCGTCAACTTAAGATTCTAGAAATTTCTGTGGTGGGGATCATGAATGAAACTCCACACTACCACTCTCTAAAAAATCTCCCATTTCCTTAAAATAAAAGTAAAAGAAAAGAAAAAATCCCCATAAAAATCTATCTTTTCCTTGACCAACTAATGGCCTCGGAAACTTGCAAAGCCAATTAATAATAACAATAATAATAATAATAATAATAGTAATAAAGGGATTTAAATCCGATACCTGCAAAGTGGAACCCTGCAAGAATCGGTTCGGTCACAGATTGACGAGTGGAGTCTTAAGAGCTGCCACATCCGCTTACACCGTGAGCATTTTCCATTAACCCGATTCTTACACGTGGCGAAGTGCTTGATCAAAAACTGGAGACCTTCGCACGTGGAGAACTTGTTGCACGGACCCCGTTGATTGGTAGGATCCATGTCAGATGGACCGACAGCTGTGCACCCTTCTGTGCATATGTGCTCTAAGCACTCCATTGCTTCACTTAGCTCCATGAACAGTCTCTGCTCCTCTCTGTGCCTCCTTGTTCTCATCTTCCTCTGCAAATCAATTTCTCACAATTTCAATTTCAACCGCCGCGTCAATCGTGTTTGCCGTTGGTATTATTCTTCAATTATGTTTTTCATATAATCTAACGATCAGAACTCACCGATTCAGCTTCGTCGATGAACCTGAGAATCTCGAGCTCAAGAAAAGGGTCGTTCTCCTGCATGAACCTCCACCCCTCTGTTTTTTCTACGGCCTTGAAATTACTGGACAGCGTCTTCATACACTTGACGTAAAGATCCGGCGAGTCACAGAGCCTAGCCAGTTGGAGTACATCCACCACATTCTCAATGGTCAGACGTTGACCAACAGATTTTGAACACGTGTGCTTCAGCTGTGGGACCAAGTACACGTGTGACAACGCCAGTAGATGGATTCCATACCTCTCCAACTCCTCCTCGCTACACCTGCACCATGGGCGCTCTCTCTCGTCATTTACCAGAAACTGAGAGCAATTAATTAAACTTCAAACTAATAAGATTTTTGAATTGCTGTGGTCAGGTTTCACATTAAATTAAATAAATAACCTTGAATAATAATATAAAAATAATAATGAAAAGCTGAGTAAACCTTGAGGAGTAGAGGAATTGAATGAAAGAGGAAACGGCGTCGCATGGAACACCGAGGATAGGAATGATCTTCTCGGAGCTATGGTGTTTATGCGGCCTGTCTATGATATTTTCCAGCACCGGTGACACTGATGCCTGCCAACAACAATCACAACATATAAAACTCAGCATATCATAAAAAAAAAAAAAAAAGCAGCCATTAGAATATCAAAATTCAAAGCAAACGAAGAAGGATCTAAAAGATTTATACCCTTTATGTATTACGAAGATTACTCGATTTGAGAATCAATGAAGATAAGGGAAAGTTAAGAACTAAAAAAGAGAAAGAAAAGGGACGTACGAGAATGCCAGTGTGAACCGGGATGCGGAGGCCATTGGAAGTGAGGATTTGGACGTCGGGTTTAGGCAATGAATTCTTATCGGAGAATTGAAGATGACTGCTCATGAGGTCGCCGGAGATGGTGGGGGTGGCAGTGGCTGCGGTGTTACGATTTTCCTCCATGTGATACATGAGTTGTTTTTTATGTGTTTGTGTAATGAATGAGGTAGAAGGGGTAGGCTGTCTCTGGTTTTATAGACAAGGTCATGAGAGAGTCCCTGTTTTTTTTTTTTTTTTTTGGTGAAAGAAAAATAGCAATGATAGCCCCCAATTTCTTTTCCAGTTGGGTTTACTAATAAAATACCTTTTCTCCCTTCATTATTTAATTTGAGAAATGCAGTCCAGTCAGTCAAAGTTTTGTGCCTTTGGTCACAAGTTAAGAAAAAGGTTTTTTTTGGTCAATGTGTTTATATATATTAAAATTATATTTTTTTAGTTTTAAAATTTATTTTTAATATTAACATATAAGGAAAATTTAAAAAAAAATATATAAAAAAATTAATTTAAATATTTTTTTTTAAAAATGATTGAAGAACAATTCGAAACAAATTCTTATATATTGTTTTGTATTGTGATGATATTTTTTTTCCTGAACCGTTTAGGAAAAAAAATAGTTTATATTTTCTTTGAAGAATTCATATGTAATTAATTTTAAAATTTTAGTTTTACCGAAATTAAATTAATTTATTTTTTATTTATGAAAACTATCTTTTTATTTATTTCACATATAAAAAATCATCCCATAACTAGTTGACCAATTATGTGTATTTAAATCTATTTTTTAGTATTTTCCTTAAACCTATTTTTAAAAGAAAAAAAGAATCACATAAGCTACCTAAATACCAAGTACACACTCAACAAACATCATCAAACATACGAACAAGTTAAGTTTGAAAACAAAAACCAATTTAACGCATGATGATCTTCTAGAAAATTTAGCCTATAGTTGTTGTATTTTTATTATAATTTGTAAAGGTAATTTAATTAATTACTTCATGACATATGTCATCAATTATTACTGTTTGTAGATAATTATTGTTCACATGCGACCCACTGAGTTCAACTACGAAAGACACACATGATTGCTCCCTTAAAAAAAAATCAGTATTTCCTCTTCATCAATATCAAAACAAGGTGTACATGTTCAAGGTATATCTTTTGTTTTTTTTTAAGGTTTTCCTTGGATGCCAGCAAGTGCTAGACTAGTGGCAACATACAGCCATTAATTATATATTTATCATTGTTTTTGAAAAATATTTTTAACTTTTTATTATTTTTCTTTTAAATAAAAAAATCAATGTTTTTATATCTTTTTAAGATAATGATATCAAAAATATTTTTTAAAAGATAAAAAATATCAATTTAATATATTTTCTTAAGAAATACTTTTTAAAAACAACCTTAACTAATCTCTAAAACATGCGTTAATGCCATGTTTTTTTAGTGTATAATATATTAATAATAAGCCGTCAACTTTTATTTATTCCCGGCCGTTGGATATACAATTCATATGAAGAGAAAAGAACCTCATAGTTTTGTTTTGAAGCCCAAAAAATGATTTGAAATATAGAGTCTGAATCCGTCCACGAATCCCTGCGGCCAAACATTGTCTTCATTTCTGGCCTATACGTGGAGGAGTTCTAGATATCCAAGAATTGTAAGACCAATTATATATATATATATATATATATATATATATAGAGAGAGAGAGAGAGAGAGATATATATATATATTATATATATATAGATAGATATATATAGATGGAGATCTTAGACGTCAAATGACTTTTTTTATTTAATCTAACAAAGACTGAAAATGTTATCCCAAATAAAACGAAATCGGACCTGGATGGATAAACAAACTTGCAAGAAAGGGTCAAGGCTGGAAAAAAAAACATCATAATGTTGACATTATTTATTACAACAATTATAATGATGATCTCAAATGGCAATTGTTGATGGCCGGCAGACCCACTTAGGGCAAAACATAGCTAGGGTTCAATTAAGAATTTTTGTCGGGACAGGCTCAGGTTTAATAAGGTCCACGGTGGGACGCCGCGGTTGCCAAAGAAAAGAAAGCCTCATTACCACCGTTCTTTAATAGTATTGTTAATAAATACATTTGGATTATTTTGTTTAGATCATATAGCTGTTTTCGTGGACCGTTCCATTTGAGAGAAATCTTAGATTAAGAAAAGGTGATCATGTGATTTGGTTGGTTGGATTTGTCAATGGCACCACTTGAAGAAAAACATTTATATAGTTTTAATTCAATTGGGAAAATCATGGACATCTTTTTTGGATCATATAGCCATTTATTTTCAGTAAGTTAGGAGAATCCTTTTGCGATTATAGTTTGATAAAACGAGGTTTAAAAAAATTACTTTAGCTGTTCTTGTTGTTTAGATTAAAATATATGTTTGATTACAACTATAATTGAAATTATTATTGACTAAAAAACAATTCAAAGATGTTTGGTTAAAAATAAGGTTGTGTAATTGACAAGGTTATTTTGATATTCCTTTACAACTTGATTAGAATTAAATCACATGTGAAATTGATTTGAATTCAATTGATTACCTATTTCAATTCTTATGTTTAGAATAAGATATTAAACCATATTTATACTATTTTCAATGCTTGTGAAATTGAGTTGAATTATCAATCTTGACTATTTTTCTTTCAATTCTAAAATATTTTTTTATTATAAAAAATGTTATGTGAAAATAAAATCTATAATTATTTTATGATACATCATTATATATATTTATGACTTTGATTGAGATACAATTTGATCTATTGTGAGTTAAATTACCCTCCTGTTAGAATTAAATTGTTAGGATGCTGGAATTATTTTTGTTTTTTTATGCAACCAAGTGCTCATTCTAATTGTTGCAATTTTAAAGTGCATGCCTCAATGCTTTGCTTGTTTGGAGCAAACAAATAGATTTTAAGTATCATCTTTTATATGTTTTGTGACTAAATCTTTTGGGATTTAAACTATTATATATAGAAATATTCCAACACAACATTGCAAACAATTTCAAATACAAATGATGCACTCCTCAAGCTCCTAAAGTGCTCATAATTATTAGTAACTTTCATCAATCCCGGGCTTTTTCATCAAAGCAAAATGTAATATATGGCAAAAAAGAATAAATTAGGGTTCTACAAATCCAAAAGTTATAGTTAAATTATTTCCATAATTCTCATTTGATAAATCCTGAATATAAAAATTTCTCATTCAAATAATACACGTAACTAATTTCACAAATAAATCATCAAGGAAACCCTTTTTTCATCCTAGATTGCTAACTTTAATTTAGCATAAACTTAATCATTTCTCAAGTCATACATAAACCCATCAAATTCAATTGACAATATCATGTTAACAACAATAACATAACCTCTCAAAAAAAAAGACAAGAAAAATGAATTAATTTAAAATAAAATGCTCCCTCGACAAATAATAGCAAAAAAAAAAAAAAAAATGGAGACTTACCTAGCATAGAGGCATGAAGGATGAAGATTGTGTCCAGTGTTGAGGATGGAGATAGAGAAGAAGAGAATGAAAGGGAAAATAGAGAGAAGAAAAGAGAATAAAACGCAAAATAAATGAAATTAGATATTCTAGTTTTTTAATTGGAGTTTTGTATCGATGCCAATTAATAAAAAAAATATTATCAACTATTTATAATATAATGATAATTGTAGACTTACATGACTATTAATTTTAATGTCTGTGAGATTAGTAGTATATGCGCACAGGTTCACTCGGTATTTAATAACAATGGCTATATATATATATATATATATATCCTAGCCCGCACATTAATTCAGCTTTCATTGAACTCCGGCAATGAAATTTCTTGAACTAGTTGTTCCCTCCCCTATCAAACAAACATAAAGGCGTATTAATTATTATTGATGCATCAGTTACTCTTTCCTTGCGCTTAATTAATTATACGTAGAAAATATTTGGAGACCTTCCATGGAAAAAAGTATCTGTAGATTCTTAAGGCCCATAGTTGAGGCTATGAAGGAATAATATCTAGAATTCAAAGTTCAAACCATCATAAATGGGCAGGCCTTGAAAACATTTCTCTTCGACGATGACCTGCGGGGCATGCCAGAAAGAGATTACGAGATTAATTAAATGTTGGTCCATATCTGGTAATTGGGTAGGTTCGATTTGTTTTAAGTGGGTTTGAATTGAATAATCCTAGGTTCAATTTCTTTTAAGTTTGGGTTATATTTTAGTGTGGTCAGCATGCACTAACCCTAATCTTAACCTAGCTATCATGTTCGAAACGATATTGGGTCAAGCTATGAGTTTAGAATTGGCTGAGGTGAATGAAGTTCTTGAACAAAACTATAAATGAGGTATTTTAAAATAATTAAAATATATATATATATATATATATATATATATATATATATATATATATATATATATATAAAATTATGTATATCTGACAAGTGAGGTCATGAGCAATCTTCATTTTTTACTTGGAGTTCCTTTTGTTTAGTGAGACTTTGTGTTAAGAAACCATATCACCTAAAAGCTTAAGCTAATAGGTGAGGCCCCAGAATATGATTATATTATACTCTAACACACACCCTCAAGTGAAAGCCCTTTGGACTTGAAACTTGCACAGACCCACATTACCTTGTGCTTGATTTTTTTATCAAATAGAGTGGGGGTGGTGAGATTCGAACTCGTGACCGCTGGGTCAACAAGGCTCTGATACCATGTTAAGAAACCATATCACCTAAAAGCTTAAGCTAATAGGTGAGACCCCAGAATATGATTATATTATACTCTAACACTTTGTATTTGTAAGGGTTTGAGATTTTTTACCTTGACAAACATTCAATCATAAAATATTTACTCAAACGTGTTTAATTAATTGTCAACATCTTATAAATTCAGATATGATAAATAACTTAACTTAAAAAAGTAAAAAACATATCAAGTATAAGGCGTTAAGATAATTGAATAAAACATTCAATTTTAATTAAAAAAAATGATTTGAGGAAACTTCATCTCTCTTTAGACACTTTTTGTGAGCCCGAGTTAGGTGAGTAAAATCTCAGCTATTTCAGGCTCATGCAAAGTTAGCATGCTCATACTCGAACTTAGGACCTAAGAGACAAATATTCATTCCATGTAGAAAAATAAATTTGTCTTAGTGAAAGCTTAAATGAAATAAATAATAAAATAATGCACAATTCCTTAGATCTTTGACAAGATCTTTCTCCAATATTTTTTTTTAATTCGATCTATGTAGAGAAATCTAAGAAGCTAATCATGGTATGATATTGTTCTAAAAACATAATAATTGTTATCCAATAGAAAGCGAAAATATATTCGAAAGCAAGTAGACTAGCTAAGATATATATCATCACGGCTAGAGAATATATGACAATTCTTGCTGTAGAAGAGTAGAAAAATGAAGTATTTATTTATGAAAGGGTTTAGAAAAAGTTTAAAAAAGTTTAAAGAAGATAAGATACCTTTTTCCCCTTATTATTAATAATTAATGCACTTAATTATATGGAGGGTGACTGTCACCTGAGGTCCATGTTGCTAATTAATGCACATGTCGAGGCTTTACTTTTTGGATGATGGCCTCAAATTCTGCTGGCATTAGTCGCCATCCATAATTATGTCAAATTTCACTAATTGTCTGCCACATGCTTAGGGATCGACCAAACCCTATGTCTATTCTTACAAACCTGTATAGCTGCCATGGATATGTCGTGTTTACGATGGATAATGCACTAAAAACATAGTTTGTAGCCACTATATTTATAGACAAGTTTCTAAATTCAATAAAATTCCTTTATTTAATGGGGATTATTTAAAAAACAATATTTCATAGTTATTAGATTTGGAAATGCACTTTGAATTAAAAAAAGGTTGAATTTGTAACAAGCATACTTACTATGATGCTAAGGATTGGTGGCACAATGTTTTAAAAGATGGAGTTCATGGTTCCATGATGGCAAATCACATAAAAATCATTAATTTTAAGTTTAAAATTATATAAAATGGTTAAAAGGAGATTTTATATTTAAACATATAAACAATTAAATTATTATGACTCACCTATTCTTCTAACTTTCTTAAATAACGAGGCAAGACATGTTGTCTGTTTGAGAATGAGATTGTAGTTGTTTTGAAGTGTTTTTGTTCAAAAATACAATAAATATTTTAAAAATTATTTTTGAAATAATACATGAAAATGATCTAAAAACACCAAAAATATTTAATTTAAAGTAAAAAAAAATCATTTTTTTTTAAATATTTTTGAAACATAATGTCAAACATTACATAGAGGATATGGCAATGAATTGTTGAGAGAGATTTTTAGTTCCGATTTCTTAAAGATTAGCAAACAAAAAATGATTTGGATGAGAAGGAAGACGACTCTTCTATAAGAAACTCGAAGTCAAACCCCTGATGTGGGAGTGAACAACTTGGACAATCTTGAAACAATCTAAAATGAGTTGCTTTGAGAATGAATGCGAAAATAGTAGTGGCACTAGCGATGAAACTAAAATTATTTATGAAAAAACATATAGGACAAGCAAGATAGGAAGGAGTTGGAGAAAAATCATAGAGCCGCTCCAGGTTCTTCAATGAGAGGGGCCTGGTTGTGGTCAAATCCATAATTGAAAAGATAGAAAATGAGAGAAAATATCTGAAACTTGAGAAGCAAACAGAAGAGATATACTCATAGCAACTGTTGCGTAGCTTCTTCGATGTGGCTGGCCAGGATAGCTTGTGATGTTGCTGTTCAGGCCACGATTCTTAGTAGTAAATATAAATGAAGGTGCATGACCTTTTGTTGCTCGATGTAACCCTACTATCCCTTAGTTTAGAGACCATACATTGAAGTATGTGTTAGGGAATATATTTTTAAAAGAATTATTGAATTTTAGAATATATCAAAACAAAGTTTATGAGGTGTCATAGTTTGATTGCATAAACGAATATACCCCAGGAAGGGAAGAAGAAACGTTTTTTGCTATAATTTATTTTTTATTCAATAATACATGGATAAATGTAGTTAGATGATATATATTAGTTTATCAGAATTCACTTATAAATCCCTCTAACCCAATTTTTATAAATATTTTTAGATTTATATGATCGTATCCCTTATTCCATATTGGCTTCCACGCATGATTCCTTGTCTTCTTCCAAAGCTCCACAGGCAAACAAAACATTCTATTGCAATGCGAACTCAACCCACCAGGGCCCTGGCTGAAATCTGGGGCACACGAATTTTTGAGGTTTTTTAAGGCTTTGGGGAGATACGATCGATGCTATTGATAATTGTTCTCTAACTCTCCGTTTTTTAATAAATTCATTTTGGATCGAATGAGAGCCTCGGCTCATCATGGCCTGGTGGTTGCTATTATAAAATATATTCAATTTGCAATTAAAAAATAAATTCAAGAAGGAGAACCTCGGCTGGAGCTATATTTTTTCCTGTCGGCGGCTATCATCTGATCAGATGAAGTGGCACATTACGGGATCGTCAAAAAAACTACTCCTGATTTGCGTGTGCACTGCTGCTGCTTATTTATAATATGCGTAGCCTTAAGTAAAGAAAGGGATGGCGTTGAAACTGGATTTCAGACCACAGAAGAGTCCAATCCATCAACAGAAGATCCATGGCATGCATGTGCTTTTCTCCCTGTGTTCTCCCTCCCAATCTATTCTCAAATCTTATGTAGGTCCGAATATTGCTTAGCACTGATCACCAGGGGACCCTTTTTTGGTAGTTAGCTACTAGTAAATTTCTTTTCTGATTTAAAACTGATTGGTGAAATCTGTAGCTAGAAAATGTTAAAAAATGAGCTGAAGAAGGTAAGTAATTCCCTTCTATGATCATTGCTCCTAATTGATCGGCATGGTTAGAAAAGATTGGTGAGAGGAGCTTTTCTTGGCATTGCATGCACTTGATTCGTTAGCTAAAAAGGAGAGGGTAGTAGTTTTGTGGATAACATTTTTTGTATACCTAATTATGGAAGGAAACTAGTATGATAGATTGAGGTGCCTATAGTTCTATGCGTGGCTAGCTTGATTTTTATTTTCTCGGCCAGCCTTTATTTGTGAGAAAATCGACACCCAATTGTAATAATTCTGGACTTTTGGTGGTTGCACTTTCCAAATCACTTGCATCAATTCAATTTTAAAGGTTGAAAAGCTTTTTTCCTGTCTTCACTTGCGGTGCATGTTTCACTTTGTCCTTGGCTGCGTCCATGTTTGAGAGAGATGGAGAAAAGACGTTCAACATGAATAGATAATTGATTTATACTATATCAACACTGAATTGAGCACTTGTTTTCTCTAATCCCACCAAGAATTCTCAAAGAGAATGCCATAGGTTCGAAGAGTAACAGGCAGATCGAGGGTTGTAATTTTCAGATAGCAATGCGTGGGTAAAAAGAATAAAAATTTGGAGGGGAGAAAAGGCCAGGCGAAACTAGAGCATGCATGGACTTTTCTTCACCCTCCTCATTTTTTAATTCCCTTCTGCTTAATTACTTCCCTAATCAGCTAATTAATTATAGTCCAAATTACTCGTTACGAAATACTGTTTCTTCAATCTTTCACAATCAGCTAGCAACGACCCCCTTTCTTGCAATTAAGTGCACCTGCCCCCATCGTGATTGGACCGACAAGTGAAGATGATCTTGCACCCAAGCTCGACGCCCTAGCGTAGCTCGAAGAAGCGCCGGCACCAGATGCTACGAAAAATGCACCATTCAACAGTAGATCTCCTTCAGACCTCCAATTCCAGTTCTTCCACTCACTTTGCGGTGCATCTTCATGTTTTGTTACCTTCATTAAGAAAACCAAACATGAGTTAGGGTTTGTACTATTTAAGGTTTATAAAAGCGAATCCTTTTTGAGTGTCGAGTTTCACAGGAAGTTCGTTATTTCACTTGGGCAATAAATGGGGTCTCGGTCCTCACCTCTTTGCTGAACCTGATGTCAGGAGCAACAAATCTATTGCCTTGGCTGTTGATGGTTGGGTTAGCACTCCCTCCAATGGCATACATTTCCCAGTGCGTGTAGTCGTTGTTGACCACATGGAAATACCCATGCCTACATCTGAAAATGTGAAGAAACACTAATTAGTTTCGGAGTTTGACAATCCACTCTAATTAATCAGCACTTTTGTGATTAAAATTTTAAATCTTTTACCGAGGCATTCTCTGGACAAGCCCTTCTCCAAAGTGATTGAAGGCTATGGTGACTTGCATGTTCTTGTCTTGAGTGTAGGAATCACTATGGCCCAGAAGCATGACTTTATCATGATGGGTCAAGTAATTGTTTGAAATGGTGATAGCCGAGGACCCGTGAATGGCATCAACGAGTCCATCGTTGCAATTTGACAGAGAATTATGGTCCACCCATATGTGAGCTCCACCAAAGATGGACACGCCATCACCGTCTGATTTAGTCCTCCATCCAAAGTGGCTAGGGGAGTCCCTCACCATAGCATTCCCTCCTTGCTTGCAATCGTGGATGCTGAGTCCATGGATGATAATGTTGGTCACAAACTGTATAGTAATGCATGGACCGCCAGCAATATGAACACTTGCACCTCTGCCGTCGATGGTCTTGAACGAGTTCATGATGAGTAGCTCTTCCTTCAATTGAATTGTCATGTCCCGAGCAAAAATGATCCACAATGGTTCTTCTTGAATGACAGCATGCCTGAGCGTCCCAGGTTTAGGGTTCACGGGATCATCATTGCCAGAGTCTGTGACCACATAAATCTTACCATCTCTTCCGCCAATCGCGTTCTTACCAAACCCAATTGCACAATCAGCTAGCCTTTGCCGGTTCTTCTCCCAGTTGGGATCGCATCTCCAGCAATCATCAATGGGGTTGCCACTTCCACAAGAGAGATACCCCAGCTTCCTCCTCGAGGCATTGATGGCCCTGTCCACAAAAAAACAAAAACGTGACACATTTTTATCAACTCCCATACATAAACAAAAAATGTCTCAACTACTACACATATGGGACGTACAATATCGGACCGACAAGATACAAGCAGTCGTGGAGCCACTTACCTATGTACTTCTTGTACTACAAGTTCCGGGTCCTGAACCGGGGAAGAGGAAACGAGGGCTGGGGTTATGAGAGAGAGTAGGAAGAGGAGAGAGAGAGAAGGGTTTGCCATTGTTTGTTCTCTTTTCAAGCCTGCACAAGCAAATTAAGAGAGGGAAGAGTGTGGGAGTTATGAAAGAAGAAAGGGGAGTATATAAAGACAGCAAAGCCGGGCTAGATGGGCGTGATTAATCTAAACTCGTGGGGTCCAAGGTGTGCTTCGTGATTTCTTGATTTACGGGATTCCTCAAGAGCGTAGTTCTTGCTGTTGAGCAGGGCCTGAATAAAAAGGTAGAAAAATACAGCCAATAAGACACCAGGATTAATTGCAATGGAAAGTTCCTTCTTCTATGTTTTTTTTCAATGAGACAGCCGTGAGGGGCTGTTGCTAAGTTCAATCTAGCGCTGCTATTGGCACACTCAGTCACTAATATTTACCTGCTCAAGAAAAAGTAAATGTTAATTGTGCTCCCATGTTTTGAAATGCTACCGTACCGTCTACACTAGCCATTGACATGATTAACCATAACCCAGCATGTGAATTGTCAATAAACATACCAGTAAATTTATGATCAGCATAAACTTACTACTATGTTATAACATCAAAAGTCTAGAGTCTGTGACATGTACTCATGAGTGTGTCGTAATGATAAAGGACTTATGATTTATATGGCAGGTATCAAATTCGAGTTAGGGCATGCATTCCTTGTAAAAGTCTAGGACAGCCGGGATTTTACTTGCTCATCTGCGCCCACAAAATATGGTTTTCAGGGGTAAAGTTTCATCGTATAAAAAAAAAGTAATCATGTTCAGAAATAGAACTGCGGCTAGTGACATTGTCGTAATCATTTTTGCGGAAAATTATTTCATGACACTATTTGGTAGTGTAATGAAAATAGATGCTTAAATTAACTAAAATATAATTGTCATGGCCAAATCACTTTAGCTGTTTTCACTGTGTACATAGACACAAATTATTGTGGATTCAAACAGTAAAATTATCATTTTACCCAAGGACAGAAAAAATTTAACCCCAAGGACTGGGGTCATTGTAGACATTTCCAGGGGAGATGGAATAGTAAAACTACTATTTTACCCCTAGATGCTGAGAAAACAACGCTGAAAAGTGGGGCTGCTTTTGATTTTTTACAAATTCATGCACAATAAAATTGCAAAAATAACCTCCAAAAAAGACCCAAAAAATGCCTGGAGTAGGGGGTAGTGTAATACTTTCACCTCCGGTTTTTTCATGGTTATTGTTGGATCCAAAAGTGTATAGATAATTTTTTATTTTTTATTATTTCTTTTTCTGACACTTTTGTGGTGCGTCGTACGGACACGCTAGCAGTGTTTCACTGGCACGCACCTTTCAAGCGGCCCGTGCGGAGTCTTTGGACAGTGGAAACTACCCTTCCACCATGTCACCTGGTGTGTCCCTATGTCCACTGCCTCCCAGTGCGAGGCGTGCTCGTGGTCGGTGTATAGCTGGTGAACGGTTTTTGGTTTTTTCTTCATTTTCTCTCTCCTGCCTGCAGAAATTATAAGTAAATCCTTCTTTTTTTTCTTTTTGTAGATAGAAAATTAACTATTTATTTTTTTTATTTGATTATTGCAAGTGTTTTCATAATTTATATTTTATTTGTTGTGTTTAATTTAAATTGGATTATAAAATGAACTAATCCTAATACAGTTAATTCAATAATTCTAGTATCTAACTCTTTTTTCTTTTTTAATGATGATGATAATTTTATGTTGGTGATCTTGTTAAAACTTATTAAACAGATAAATTTATATCGATTTAAAATTCATATATTTGATAGTAAACTTGGACTTCACAGGAATTCAACACAGATTTATTATTTTTCCCAAATTTATATTATAATAAGAAAATCTCAAATAATTAATAGTTTTTTGCGTTGAAAAAAAATATAATTTTGGTCGCGGCGAGGCGCGGGTAAGTGCCTAGTTTGAATCTATTCCAAGTGATAGTAGGGAAAAGATTATGAAAAAGCTAGTATGTTGGCTGCTAGGCACATTTGAAAGAGGTTAGGGCATCTTCAAAAAAGTTTTTAAGAACTTAAATTGTTAGTATAACATTTTAAGTGGTTTAAAAGAGAAGAAGAGAGGGGAGGATTGAAAATAGGCTCTTTTTTGGGAAATTACAAAGTTTACTTTTCAAGAGGTTGTGAAGGCTAAGCTCCATATCAAAAAGTAAATGGAAGGAGGTCGTGCAAAAAATATAGACAGGTCTTTGAAAATGATCATCTCTCTCTTTCGGCCAGATTCAAACTACTTTTGAAACTCTGCATGGTTGGGTGAAGCTTCACTGAAATTTCTGCTTCCAAAATTATATAACATCTCAAGTGCACCAACAACAACAATTTCAGACATGGAATTAGAGTGTCAATTGGAGAACCCTAAGAATATCTGAAAACGAGCTGGGAATGTTTTTGCATCGGGTTCTTCAAGAGGTAAGGCTTCATCATATGAAACCAGATTTGAAGGTATGGAATTTATGAACAAATGGGAAATTTACAGTGCAATCTCGTACCACTTTAATTAATTGCATTAAGTGTAGCAGATCATGCTCCTTTCAAACATAGGTTTGGAAATCCATGGCTCCTCCAAAGATTCAAACTCTTATTTGGTTAGCATAGCAATGGAAATCCATTGAGTGTACATGGCAAATGCTATCTTCTGGTTTATCTTGGACCATCTGGTTAATTAGAAATTATAATTTGATGTTCAATTTCATCTAACCCCGCCATCGGAGATGCCTTCAGGTAAAAACAAACAAGAAAGAAACCTATATCATTACAAGAAATCGACGTTGAAAGCCCTTAGGTTTGTTTGTGATGGCTGTTTCGCTCGTCTACAGTGCTTAAGCCGTACAAGATCTCGTCAAGAGTGAGCTGGTGTTTGATGTGTAATGTGTTAGTTCCTTGTATTGGCTAGTAGCCTGTCACTTACGGGATCGATTACTTTACAAACAGCAGCTACGGTGGAAAAAACCAAGAGCTACAACATAGACACCTACGATTTGTGGTGGTGTTGTTATTTCTTATTCAGTTAATTTTAGGGAGCAGAATAAGTTTTTCGATTTCATGGGCCCTTCAATGTGCTGTCTTATTTGCCAAAGGTAAGAACTAAAAACATTTTCATTTATTAATTAAATTGATTGTTAGGATAAGTTTATGTATATTTCGATTAATTTTATCATTAGAACACCTGGTAGATGATTAACAATAAACCTTTCTTGTTTATCCACTGTATTGCTCTCGATGAAATTTAAGGTGTTAAACTCAAACTCAATTAAAAGAAACGATGATACAGTCAAATGAAACTGATACTTGTTCGTGCAAGTGGAAAGACGCAATAAAAAAAGACTAGAAAATCGGCTAATTTATATGAAAATATGGACAAAATATTATATTAATATTTAATTGATAATATTATGGATATATACCTAGTCATATACAAGTAGTAAAAAATTAGCACAATTCTAAATAATTTTATTTTTTAATTTGAACTAAAAAAAATTGAATTAATATATATATATATATATATATATATATATATATATATATATATACATAAACAGTACAATACCGAAACACTCCAAAACCGAAATATTTCATTTTAATTAAAAAACGAAGTACCAATCAAAATGGAATTGACAAACTTGATCAATGCAGGAATACTAATGGAGATCAATGAAGATTAGTTTGTTTTCTAGGATCTAAACCTGGACAAAATATCCTTCTAAAAATATATTCCAATAGTATTTTATATATAACATAAAATAATACAAAGCAATATTAAAATTAGAATTAACAAAAATCTAAAACATTGTTCGCCCTTATTCAATAGCATTGTCCAGTGAAACAGTGAAATAATGATTTTGCTATTCCAAAAAAAAAAAAAAAGCTAGTTATTGGGTGCAATACATGTTGGCTTTTTCCCCCAAATATTATACAATAAAAAATTATTCAAGAGTTCTTCGGTATCTTGTTAGACAGTTTAGAATTGTTTAAGAATTTGTTAATTGAATATCTGATTTTCTACATATTTGAATAATTTTTTAAATGTTGAGTTGTTGCAAACCACAAATCATTCAATTATCTGATCTTCAATGATAATCTACACAAACTATTAGTGAAAAATATCTTCAACTTCTATTTAAAAGAAGAAGATGATTGTTATGCCTGGAGTGTCTACTTTATGACTTACATAGTTTTTCTATCTACAAACAATATTTTCAAAAATAAGAGGCATAATTTTATATTATATGGAATCCTAAAAACTATAAAAAAATTTAAAAAAATATATATGGACCTTAAATAATATCTTTATATTATTTAAGAATAATTTTAGTACTTTAATCATTTAGGTTCCAACTTTATTACTCTAGTACTAGAATTATATTTCTTAAATTAAATGCATTCTAGTGTTTAATTTCTAAATTATTTTCAATCAAGTCACACTTAATTAACTATCCCAGTTTAATTTTTGACTAATGGTTATTAATATGTTTGACTCATTAGATTCCTAACATGTTGGTTCAAATATCAATTATAATTCTAAATAAATAGAATTAAATTAATCAAAAAATTAATTTATTATCAATTCAATAATTGATTGGTTTATATTTGAAGATCAAATGTAATGTCTAACAATGTATAATGATCCCTCAAATATTAAGAAAATCATCAGTGATTTGACTTAACCTTTTAGTAATTGATTTCTTAGTGTGATTATCATCCCTTAATTAATAATATTTTGATCTAGATATTTTAGCATAGATTGTGTCTTTCATGTCAAATTATATTTGTTCACAATATCATTATCATTAATCCTTTTAAACAAGATTTAAAACCTTTTTAAAATCTCATTCCACCGAGCGTTGGGATTTAAAAATCAATTCTATATGAGAACATGTGGAATATTCTCACTTTACCTAGGGTGATGAATCTTCTTTTGATCACTCAAATATCTTCATATAGTTTATGTTAAATCCAATGTGTGTTTATTTGTTACCTTTATATAATGTGTAACAAAATCAAAACATAACACTTATTATATAAGATAACTAAGTGATCTCAAGTCTAAAGATCATTTATACAATCTTTACTCAAGTCTTTCCATAAATACAAATAGTATCTCCAAATGAAATTTTCATGCGGGTCAGTTCAATATACATGTTATTTGACAATTCTAGATATATTTATACATCAGCTTATGAGAATAGTCACTTCCTTTCATTAAGAAAAGAATATAATATATATATTAGTTTCTACAACTCTAATAAATATTCAGGATTTTAGAGAGCTTGGGCAATAAACATTTTACAAACAATGTTTTAATGCAATAGAAATCTCATAACTCTATGAACTTTATAGTTTTCTTTGCAAAACATTTTTATCTTGTAAACTTTATCTTTACTCTAGATTTATATATCAAATATTAGATTTATTAATAGTATATGAATATTAAAGATAAATGAAGTCTTTATTAATAATAAATACGTATTTACATTAATATAACAGCATTACGTGTAACAAATCGATTGGTTGCATATCATATTAAACCATCAATACAGTAAGCTAAGAAAGCCCATTAGTCAATATAAAATTGATCAAGGAGAAATAGATGTTTTCACACTTTAAAAGCATAGTAAAACAACAAAAATACTATTAAAAGCAAAATCTTGTAAACGGGCATCCAGGAGCTTTTTCATATTTGCACATTGATTTTTTCATTATTGTCAGGTTAGCCAAAAGGGTAATTTTTTTTTTAATAAATATAAAATATTTCTAGTTTTTGCTATTGGCTTTTTTTTTAGATTTCATTGATCTTTAATTTAGTCGTCATTCTTTTTATTGTTTTAATTTTTTGTGTCATTTTGCTAAATTGATTTTTTTATTTCAATTTGACCCTTCAATTGAAAACTTTTTTTTGTTCTTTATTTCAATTTTCATCCCCCACTCTTTTAATTGCTTTTTCTTATCCTTTTGTATAATTGATAGTCTTTTTTCTAATTCCAACCTTCAACATTTGATTGGTTGGTGATTAGGATTTGTGGTTTTTTCATATAGGATGTTTCCAGTTTAATGACTTGGTTTATAGGTTTGAAAAGTTAACACGAGTTAATATTTTTATATATATTTCTTTTCATTATTCAATAATTTAAAAAAAAAAGGTGGGCTTTGTGCCTTCTTTGTTTTTTATTATCAGGTTATCCCTATTTCTTGTTTTGGACTGCGAGTTTGGTGAGTTAACTTGGGTTAGCTTGACCCTTAAAACCCAGTTCCAGGTTTATAATGTAAACTTGGGTTAAATTGGGCCAAAAATAAACTATTCTTTTTTTACCCAATTTCTTCCTCTCATATCTAATAGACTAAGAATTGAGTTACATTGTTTTTCTTTTTAAAAAAAATATACGAGTTTCTGTTTTCAGGTTATCATGATTACTTTAAAATAATTGATTTATTTATTGTCATTGTACCATCAAATTAAAATAAAATAAATTTATTTAACTAATCTTAATATATGATTTAAATCATATATTTATTTTCTTTTTTTAAAACGTGTTTGCGGCTATAAACATCTTTCCTATTTCTTTTTACAGGATAAAACAAATACTCACAGCTCAGCACAACTAGTAAAATTGTGCAAGGGCTTTCTAGTACGTGCATCAAAACATAAATAATTAAGTACAATCTGATTTAATAAGACTATCGGTGCCACACGAATCATGTCCTACCAAGAACGCAACATTTAGCAAGTGGTGTTTTGGCCTAGCGGTTGAAGAGATTTATTTTATTCCTCTGCACCAGGATTCAAGTTCCACCATGCATGTCTGTCACCCCCGCGGTGTTTTACATGCTCACTGAGTTTACAGAATGTTCAGTGAATCCAGAATTAGTTGTGGTGTATGTAAGTTGGCCCGGATACCCCGTTATAAAAAAAAAAAAAAGCAACATTTAATTTTGTCATTCAAAAAAAAATAAAAAATGATTTGATCGATGGACCAAGAAATTCTCAATGACAGCAGCTGCACATGCTTTTGCCCTCAAAATCAAATCTCACTAGCTGCTTGTGGGCCCATTTATGTTTTTCTTAATTCTTTAATTAATTTATTGCTCAATAACCAACAAAAAGAAATTATTGGCCGCGAACCTCGCCTGTGATTCACACATGGAAACAAATACAGCGTCCCCGGTGCTGACGTGGAAGAATAGTGAGCTCTTAGGCTGTCCACTTGGACCCCGTAAGAGAGGCCGTAGTATCCGTGGATTTCTTGACTCCTGAAAGCTCACATGGAGAGATTTCTGGCTATCTATCTTATGATTCCCTGTCTACATGGGACAATCTGGGCCTTTAATTATGGATTTGGAGGGTGAGGAGAGCCCTTGATCATGGAAGGTGGAGTGCCAAAATAAAATCAAGTAAGCATCTCACCAACCTATTAGTTTAAGTTATTAAATAAAATCATAAATGTATATTATTTTTAAGATATATTCTGAAATGAAAACTATTTGAGTTTAAAACCTACACATCAGTTTACACTATCTTGTACTTAGTTTTTATTAAATAAAACGAGAACTGTGAGATTTAAATTCGTGACTGTTGAGTTAATAAAACTCTTATATCATATAAAAAATCATTTTATATAAAAATTTAAATCTATTTGATCAAATTTTAAAATATAATTTATATTATTATCTAATATATATAGATAAATAAAAGGGCCAACCATGGTGGTAGGTTCAATGTGCTCTCGGAGATGATTTTCGGATAGTTAGGATTGTGGGGGAGTGAGTGAAAGCTACTTCGCAACTCCTCTCATCCATCCAATTACACGTGGCATTCGCTTTCTCTTCCTTGAAGCAATAAATTATCATTTGCACATGCAAGCTATCCTTGTTATTTCACATCAAAATCAATTTTTCATGTTACTTGCCGATTTTGTGAAGGAAAGTCAAATTTTTTATTTTATTTCTCTTGCATTTTCTCAGGTTTTTACGCATTTTGTTGTACAAGACACTATTTAGGTAGCCACCTACATTGCATGATACAAGTGATTTGTCATGTGGTTTTCTTCCAAATTAGAAAAAAATTCAAATCAATGTAAGATTATGTTTGATAATTTCCCAAATCAAATCAAATCAATTAATTATATTTTCCATGGGGAAAAAACAAGGCTTGAATTTAGTTAGCTTGCTACATTTTTAAAGAGATGATTTCGATGGAGGTGAGCGAGTTTATATATATACTAGCTACTTACATGTGTCTCGTTGTGGTCAGAATTATATTTTTTTAACATAAAAAATATTAATTGTATGAGATTTTTTTATTATCAAATAAATTTTGGCAAAATAATAAATTTTCTGTAGAATTCATGTGAAATGCAAGTTTTCTATAAAATCTATGAATATTAAATTGATATAAATTTATTTGTTTAGTAGGCATCAATGAAATCACTAGCATAAAATTATTATCATCATTAACAAAGCAAAAAGATTCAAATACCTGAACTATCGAATTCATTGTATTAGGATTAGTTCATTTTATAATCCAATTTAAATTAAATACAACAAACAAAATATAAATTGTGAAACACTTGCAATAATTAGATAACAAAAATAGATAGTTAATATTCTAGCTACAAAAAGAGAAAACAACACTGAAAATTTATCTCTACGTTATCGTCATTATCATGACTATAACAGTAAAATTATTATCAACATTATTGCACAAATAATGAAACCATAAAATCATCTAATCCGAAGAATAGATAAAAACAAAAGAAAACATAAAAAAAAACAAAGGGAAATGGAGAAATATTAAATTTAAAATTATCACTAACATAAATTAAAGTTTCAGGACTAAACTGAATAAAAATAAAATCCCAATAAAAAATAAAATGACAAATATTAAAAACAAAAACTAAAAGCATAGATGCATAAATATGGGTAAAAAATAAATATTATCTAAGAAGGACAAAAAAAAACCAAAGGAATTAAATTCCAAATAAAAAATTCATAGAATAAGAGCCAAAATGAAAAATAAATTTTATTATTAATTCCAATTGAAGGACAAAATTGAAACAAATAAAAACCTTAGGACAGAAACAAATAAAGAGATTTAAAAAAAATTATGGGGTGATTTTGTTAAAAAAATAAAAGAATAAAGACCAAAATGAAAAGTAGCATATATGATCAATTTCAATTGGAGGACAAAATTAAAACAAATTAAAACCCACATACCAAAAAAATTAAAGTAACCAAAAACAAACCAAAAATCAAAAGAATAAGGACTGAAATGAAACCAACATATATAATCAGTTACAATTGAAGGGCACAATTGAAAACAATCAAAAAATTTATTGAAGAAATCAAAAATAAAACTAAAATCAAAAGAATATGGACTAAAATAAAACAATCACAAACATGAAGGACTATCATGTATTTTTCGGTGGCAAGAAAGAGAAAAGAGAAAAAAAACTAAAAATCATTCACCGGCGAGTCATTGACCACCATCACACAGCATGCCCCATACCGGGGGGCAGAGTACATCGCGGCGCACCCGGTGACATGGCGACCGGATAGTTTACAAGGGAAAAAGACGATGCACGCACCACTTGAAAGGCGCAACAATAGCTATGAAAAAACTGAGAATGAAAGTACCACAATGCCCCCAATTTCAGGTCATCTTTTTTGTCTTTTCTGAGGGTATTTACATAGTTTCACCGTGCACGAATATGCAAAAAATCAAAAACACTCTCAATTGTTCCTCGTCTTTTTGGTAACTCCTAGGTGTAAAATGATAGTCTTACTGTGCAATTTCAAACGGAAAATATCATAAAACCCAAAACATTATGAAAATACCACACATGTCACCTGGAAATATCTAAAATGCCCCTTGTTCCGAGAGTTGATTATTTTATTCGAGGAGTAAAATTGTAATTTTACTGTTGAAATCTACAATAATCTATGTCTAGGGACACAATAAAACATTAATGCTTTTTATTATTTTTTAATATATAAAGAATTAAAGTTATGCAACAAGAATATTAAAAGACTTTTGGAAGGAGATGAGCTTGATGTGAGAGCTATCTCTAAATATATTTTTTTCATTATTATACAATTAGTGTATAATTTTATTTTCATTATAACATATTGCATATTCTAAAATAAAAGATTATTGTATATGGATAGCATGATATCACAGATAACAAAATATTATTGTTTATTATTGACCTTACAATTTGAGCATGAACATGGTATAAATATTATCACAAAATACTTCAAAGTGTAGACGAAGAATAAGTCATTAACCAAATAACAAAACCAATATAATTCAACAACAACAATAGCAAGAGCCCGATAGTTAGATTATGTACTCTCTTTTTTTGAAATAGTATATTGCTTCTTGATTGACTAGGAAATTAGATTATGATCAAGAAAAACATAATACCATATAATAAATTGTTGAGTATCAGGATATTCAACCTAATTTGCATCATTATATACAAGTATTTAAGAAGGAATACAATTGTATAATGATAACCCAAAAATAAAAAATGTCTTTAATGTAATGTAAGATTCTCTTAACAACACGCCAATAAATATCACGAGAAGTATGCTAGATTGGAAAACTATATTAACATTATGAGCAATGTGAGGAGGTGTGAAGATAAGGTATTGAATACCACCAACAATACTTTGAAAAAGTGTTTGGGTTGTTAAATGGAGATCCATCTAAAAGAGGTAAAGAGCATTGAAAGTTATTAAAGTAGAAACAAGTTTGGAGTTTCTTATAAAAGCATGAGAGACAAATAAAAAATATATAAAAAAAAAACCATTAATATTCTTATTGAAATCAATGCCTAGAAAAGAGTATATTGCCCCTAAATCATTTATAGCAAATTCATGTTTCAGAGGAGTAGGAAGTTGATCTAAAAAGAATGGAGAGGAAGATGTGAGAATATCGTCATCCATATAAATAGATAAAATTGTCATATGAATGATCATGCAAAAAAAGAAAACATAGAATTATCAAAATGACCACAAGTATAACCATAAGTACATAAGAAAATGAGTGAAACAAGCTCATGGTGCTTGTTTGAGATCATAGATAGCACGACAAAGATGAAAAAACAATTGGGACGACCATGATGAACACACCTAGGTGATTTCCATATGAAGATAGTTTATTCAAGATGACTATGAACTTAAAGCAATTTTATAATCCAATTAGTGGATTGCCCAATCATGATAAAGTGCAAGAATAAAAACATTATGGATTATAGCGGGCTTAACGATAAAATTAAAAGTTTCATCAAAATCAACCTTAACTTGTTAATTATATCATTGAGCAACTAAAAGCCTCATATATCTCAAGAGAGCCACCTACCTTTAGTTTTTGCTTAAAAAACCATTATAGCCAATTAAATTTACATGTATGGAAAGAGAAGTTTGATTGGAAAGTAGAGTTTGATATTCAGTTGACATAGCATCATGTTAACATTGATGTTTATTGGATTTTTGGAATGACTACTTTTTGTCAAATCTCTTAAACTAAAATCATTTTTTTGTGATAAAGTTATGAATGATCAAGATTGCCATTGTCATTGGCCATATAATAAGAGGTTTTTGTGTAAATATGCCATAAAAAGTGATTCATTTTGAGTATGTATGCCAGCAAAAGACTGAGATAGATCATTATATATATTTTGAGCAAATCGATAAGTATAATTACATGCAGTATGATGAAATTCCTCGTATAATTTATATCTAAAATGACCTCGACCAAAAATATATCGTTTTGAAGACCATGATTGAGAGGATTGCCCATAGAACTGATCTTGATAAAACACAAGTCTAGTGTTTTGATAGGAAAACATTGTATCCTCATCTGTTGTTTTGTTCTTGATAACAGTTTGGAAGAAGCCTCTTCCATCATGGATCCATCATTGAATTGATCATGATTCCAACAAGAATTGGTGGGCGTTGATGAGTGATAATTAGTGTTAGCAGGCTTAGAAGTAAGGGTGAGCAAAAAAACCGACCAACCGATTAAACCGAGAAAAAATAACCGAGAAACCGAATAGATAAAAAACCCGATTAAACCGATTATAAAATTCTAAAAAAATCCGGTTCAGTTCGGTATTGGTTTTGTAAGGTAAAAACCGAGTAACACAAACCAAACCGGTTCGGTTCAGTTAAAACACTCAATATAAATATAAAGTTTCATTTCATTAGTCTATTACTTTAAAAAAAAAACCTTAGCAGCCGCAGGTTACAGCCCCACTTTGTCCCTCTTGCCTCTCCCTCGCTCTCGCCTCTCATCGACGATTACTTTGGAGGAAAAAAAAACCTAGCAACACCACTTTGGTCATCTCGCCTCCCTCGCTCTCGCCTCTCATCGACAATTCCTTTGAAAAAAAACCTTAGCAGCCCCCCTCTTGGCTCTCTCTCTCGTTCTTGGCTCTCGCTCTCGCCTCTCATCAACGATTAGTCTATTACTTATAAATATTTGTGTTTCTTGGATTTTTGCATGTGGGTTTCTGTTTTATGAAGAATATAGGGTTTTTAGGGTTTAATATATTAGTATTATAATATTATTAATGGAGTTTGAGTGCTTCATACCTTGGGGTTAAATGGATCTGATTTGCTTGGTGTGATGGTGTGATCAAATTGTTGAATATGTGACTTGTTTTGCTTGTGATCATGTTTGGTTGGTGAAAAAAGCTTGTAGAAGTAAAACAAATTCGGTTTTCTCAAAATTTTAATCATAAAAATTGAACCGAACCAAAAATGGTCGGTTTTTTTTATAGGTCCAGTTCGGTTTCGTTTATTTTTTAAAAGAAATTATAATTTTCAGTTTAGTTATTTTTTTTTAATAAAAACCGAACTGAACCAAAAAATGCTCACCCCTACTTAGAAGTTGATGAAGAAGATTTGTGCTTTTGAATACTTGATTCACAAGCAAGAAGAAAGTACCTTAACATCAAATAAGATGATATTACTAGTTTGCAAGCAGATATAAGAGTAAAAAATTCAAAATATTCATCAAGAAAATCATCTAGATTTTCCACATTCATCTCACTTTCTATCATAGAATGATCAATACCTCGTAAGGAATCAGATAGAGATTTAACATATTACAAATAAACATACATGGTATTGGTGTCTTTTATTGTCCTGTAATAGTCAAATTAAAAAGAAACTAAACGGTGTGGGGATTTCACTGTAGATCCCCACAGAAAACACTGTTCCACAGTGCTTTCTTCTTTTTTTTTTCTAATTATTTTTTTTTCTAATTATTTTTTTTTCTTTTTTTTCGTTCCTTGCTCTCTTTTTTCCTAACTATTTTTTTTCATTACATTTTTTTTCTGGTTTTATTTTTTTCTTTTTCTACTTATATATAATTTTATTTGTTTTTTTATAATTGGAGTGTTTTGGTTAACTTAAGCGCACCACAATTAATCATCGGATCTAATTTTTTTTATAGTTTTTTTTCATATTTTTTCTGATTTTGTTTTTCATTTTTTTCCATTAAATATTTTTTTTATCGGGGTGTCCGGAGTAGCTTAAGCGCACTAGAATTAATCTCTGGATCCATTTTTTTTTGGGATTTCACTGTAGATCCCCACACGAAAGCACTATGGATTTCCACAGTGCTTTCCTCTTCTTCTTTTTTTTTTACGTTTTGCTTTTTTTTTCTAATTATTTTTTTTCTTTTTTTTCGTTCCTTGCTCTTTTTTTTCCTAACTATTTTTTTTCATTACATTTTTTTTTCTGGTTTTATTTTTTTTCTTTTTCTACTTATATATAATTTTATTTGTTTTTTTATAATTGGAGTGTTTTAGTTAACTTAAGCGCACCACAATTAATCATCGGATCTAATTTTTTTATAGTTTTTTTTCATATTTTTTCTGATTTTGTTTTTCATTTTTTTCCATTAAATATTTTTTTTATCGAGGTGTCCGAAGTAGCTTAAGCGCACTATAATTAATCCCTGGATCCAATTTTTTTTTTTATAACCAGGGTGTCAAGACCAACTTATATGTACCACGACTAATCCTCGGACCCATTTTTTTTGCTAAAGTGCTTTCCCGCTGATACTTTTTTTCTTATACTTTTGTTTTGTTCATTATACAATTTTTTTTTTTGCAACCGGGGTTTACGGGCCAGTTTAAGTACACCGCGATTAATTCTCGAAACAAATTTGTTTTTAAAACAATATGGATTGCTACAGTGCTTTCACGCTTATATTTTTTTTTTTGTTTTCATTAACTTATATATTTTTTTTTATAACCATGGTCTCTGAGTCAGTTTAAGCTTTTTATTATTATTATTTTTTACTTATCTAATTTTTTTATAGTTTTTTTTTTCATTTTTTTTTCTGATTTGTTTTTTTCATTTTTTCCATGAAATATTTGTTTTGCTAGTTATACTTTTTTTAATTTTTTTTCTTTTCCACTTATATATATTTTTTATGATCGTGTGTCTGGAGTAGCTTAAGCGCACCATAATTAATCCCCGGATCCAATTTTTTTTATAACTAAGGTGTCCAGACCAGCTTATACATACCGCGACTAATCTTCGGACCCATTGTTTTTGCTAAAGTGCTTTCCCGCTGATATTTTTTTTCTTTTTTTTTCTTATAATTTTGTTTTGTTCACTTATACAATTTTTTTTACAACCGGGGTCTACAGGCCAACTTAAGTACACCACGACTAATTCCCGGAATGAATTTGTTTTTAAAACAATATGGATTGCTACAGTGCTTTCACGCTTATATTTTTTTGTTTTCTTTAACTTATATATTTTTTTATAACCATGGTCTCTGGACCAGCTTAAGCTTTTTATTATTATTATATTTACTTATATATTCTTTTTATAACCAAGATCTATGGGTCACCTTAAGCGCATAATGACTAATCCCCGGACCAAATTGTTTTTTGATAACCAGGGTGTCCAGGCCAGCTTGCGCGCACCACGACTAATCCCTTGACCAATTTATTATTTTTTTAATTTTTGTTCCTTATACTTTTTTTTTCACTTATACTTTTTTTTCCTTATGCCCGCACCAAAAAAAAATTTATAACTAAGATCTCCAGGTCAGCTTAAGCACACCACGATTAATTCCTGAACCGATTTTTTTTTAAAAAAAAATATGAATTGTAAATGGTGTGGGGAAAGCAGTGTAGCTCCCCACACATAGCATTATTTGCAATAATACTTTTCCCACTACAATGTTTTTTCCCTGTTTTTTTGCTTCTTCTTTTTTTGCCTTCTTTTTTGTTTTTTTTTTCCTTATTATGTTTTATTTTTATTTTTTCTTATTATATTGTTTTTTAATTTTTTTCCACCAAAACATTTTTTTTCCTGTGATACTTTTTTATATTTTTTTCTTTTTCCATTTATATTTTTTTAAATTTAGGTGTCCGAGCTAGCTTAAGAGCACCACGATTAATCCCCATATCTAACTTTTTTTGATAACTAAGGTGTCCATGCCAACTTAGGCGTACCACGACAACCTCTAGACCCATTTTTTTTTTCTAAAGTGTTTTCTCGCTGATATATTTTTTTTCTTATACTTTTGTTTTGTTCACTTATACATTTTTTTTATAATCGGGGTCTTCGGGTCAACTTAAGCACACCACGACTAATTCCTGAAGCGAATTTTTTTAAAAACAACATGGATTGCTACAGTTCTTTCACGCTTATATTTTTTTTTTGGTTTTTTTTCACTTATATATATTTTTTATAACCAGGATCTCCGGGCAAGCTTAAGCGCACCACCACCACTCCTCGGACCAAATTTGTATTTTGATAATCAGGGTGTCCAGGCCAGCTTGGACGCACCACGACTAATCCCCTGATCACTTTATTATTATTTTTTCCTTATACTTTTTTATATTTTTTTGTGATCGGGGTCTCCGATCCAATTTAAGAGCACCACGACTAATTTTTGGACTGATTTAAAAAAAAAAAAAAACAATATGGATTGCTACAGTGCTTTCATGCTTATACTTTTTTTTCACTTATATATTTTTTTATAGCTGGTGTCTCCATGCCAACTTAAGCTTTTATTTATTTTTATTTTTTCACTTATATATTTTTTTATAACTGGGGTGTCTGGGTGAGCTTAAGCGCACCATGACTAATCCTCAGACCCTTTTCTTATAATTAGGGTGTCCGGATCAGCTGACGCGCACCACAAGTTGTATAAGTACGTATATACCCCTTATAAGACAAAATTCATTAGTTGGTTGTAAGGGTGTATTGATAATTTACTAATTTTTAATTATATTTTTGTCGGGTGTTGTGGGCACGACGTCAATTTCAGAGCTCATGCACATTTTGGATGATGCGTGCGGCGTCGTAGAACTTTTAAAAATGTATATTGGTTTTTTATATATTTATTTTATTATGTAAAATGTGTTTAAAATAATGTCATGGTATCAAAGGTATTTTTAATTTTTTTCATTTCTATGCATAGTACAATAATCATAATACCTTCAAATAAAACAAAAACCAAGAATTTTTAGTGGGGTGTCTCGGTAATTTTACTTTTTTGGAAACTAAATTAAAAAAATAAAAATATAAAAATATAAACCAAAATATAAAATAAAAATTATATGTATTAAAACTAGACAAAAAAAAATTTTAATCCCTGCGGCGGAGCGCAGGTTTATGGCTCGTTGTAATTCTATATATTTAGCACTCATATAATCAAGGAAAAACTGGAGGCTTGGGACTAAGGGGTACAAGCCTCTATACATTTAGTATTCATGTAACCATCTAGTAAGTCATCCAGTGGTACGAGATTAGAACTAGTAGGTGATCCGGTTGTACGAGTTTTAAACTAGGGAGTTTGTTTTTTCTGTGATCTCAGAATTGAGCCAAATAGTTCCTATATGACCACTAGATATTTACATGGTCAATAACTTTAAGACCCGTGGAATTAATCGATAAGCATGTAAGCTGGTCCGGATACTCAAGTTAATAAAAAAAAGAACAAGTGCTCAGTATCAGTCAAAGTATCGTATATATACATGGAAATATCAGGATGAATGATGTGGTTAAGAGCTCATCATAGCGTGGATCCAAGAAACAATCACATAATCAATTTGTGTTGTCAAGTAGTATATGCTACTTGATAGATTGTCATCCATCAGCACCAAGAAGAACAGGATTCGGGCAAGAGCTATTGCTATTGATATGATCATAACTTGAGGGCACTTCAGAATATTTAAAAATAAACCTTTTTTAGATTAAATAAATTGGGAGTTTCTATGGTGTAGATATTAGAGACTCCAAAAATAGAAAGTGGAATAGTAGAACCAACAAATAGGGCTAAGTCTGGATTTATATTTGAGAAACAGCAACAATACTATTGGAACGTAACAAGCTCTGGCATCATAAAGAGTTTTGGAAGGAAATTAACTCAAAGTGAGAGCTATCGTTAATTTATAATTACAATATATTACACTATAAGCTAAAACAAAATGCTCGGTCAGCCACTGTTCACGCACACTCATGTGCACTGTGGACTGGCCATTTTCTCCCCTGCTTCACGCACGTATATGCTTCTTCTTTTTTGTACAGGGATGTGTTTTGTAATTTTTATGGTAGAAATGACAAAGGAGTGGCTGTGGCCGAGCGGTTCTCCGCGCGCTGCCATCATCAGCGCGCGAGTTCGAACCGCTCAGACAACAAAATTGATTTTTTTTTCTCTTAAGAACTGTTTTTTTTTTATATTATATATCGTAAAATACAAGACTACCACCATAAATAATGGCATGAAATTAGGAATAGCAAATTACTATATGGCTCGTGAGGTGCGATTGCAACGTGGACTTGTGTGCAAGGACATGGAAATATTCGAAACAAATAGCATCAAAGGAGACAACGAGGTGAAGAATATGTAGCGTAGGGAAGGAGGGAGGCCCATCGTCCACCAATCAGAAAACTGAACTAACCCTAGCTACTATTTATTGAGTGGAAATTGGAAACACATGAACGACTCGTAGATGTGACAAAAGTTGTCGTCTATCAAAGTTTTGAGCCACACATAGCAGCAGATTGAGGATGGTCGGTCCATGCATGTCATCTCCTTCCATTAAAGTTTCTTGAAGTTGCTACATAGCCTCCCAGCAGTTAATAAAATCAAACTTCTTTTTTTTACAGTGTATTACTATATTTTTTAGAGTTCTTTAGCAAATTACCTCAATACACTTTAAAATACAGGAAACACTTGAAGCCATTGTCGTGCTACTATTTTATTTTTTGATACGATGAAATTTCATTTTCTTTTTTTTTTTGATATCGGAGTGTCCGGGCCAGCTTACACGCACCTCGACTATTCCCCGAGTCCACTGAACATCCTGCAAGCTCAGAGAGCATGTAAGGCACCGCTGGGGTGACAAGCATACCGCGTAAAGATTGACCCAGAAACAAGAGAGGAGGACCCCTCCAGCTCCCACTCCCACTGGAAACTCGAACCTGGATCCTATGAAGGAGGGGACTCCTCTTTAACCACTGGGCCACATCACTTGCTGGTGATGAAATTTCATTCTTTATACACGCTTTGCAGGTCCTGAAAAGAGCAAATAAAATTTTAATTATTTTAAATTTTTATAAAACATATATATATTCCGACTCAAATTCAAAATTTATAATACAGAACTCAAAAATTTTATCATCACGTCACGCTCGAACAGTGAGACGAAAATGGGATTCGACAAAAGCTTCTTAAGCAGGAAAGGGGGCGTGATAGATATATTGCATAATCATTGGCATTCATGTGCCCTGGTTGTAATATTCAATTGAGGGTAACTCCTTTTCATGTGAATCACGCCTAGACCTAATCATTTTCACACTTAGCCTTCCCATTTTTTAGCTGCAGATGTGAGACTTTAATCGGTTGTGCTTTGGACATGTCTGGTGCGGGTTGATGAGGTCAAACCAGCTGCTACATGATTACCTGCAAATGGAGTGGTTAAATTGGAGAAAATTATTAGAGAATAATTAAATACATCAAGAATCATTGGTGTCAATATATACATAAAACAAGGTGTTATCGAGTTGTTAGCCTGTTTTTAACGTCAAATAAAAAATATAATCTTGAATTAAAAAAAAATGATGCATGCATATCATAAAACATAATAAAGATCATATGGTTTAATAAAAAAAATATAAGATTTCAAGATAATTTTTAGCATAGTAGAAAAATGAAATAATATTGCAATCTCTATATTGAAACACCATTTTCTCAGTCTTTGTATAATATTTGTTTTAAGAAAAAAGTGTTATGAAAATAAATTATAAATAAATAATATATATAAGAATAAAAAGAATGGTATAAACAAGTCAAGTATAGAGTGATAAATGCTCAAAGTGTAAAAAATAAAAAATATAATTTTGTTTCTACAAAAAATATAAAGAAACAAAAAAAAAAAAAAACTTGTTTTCTAAAAAATATAGCCTGAAAATTATGGTCTTACCAACACTTCACTATACTACAGTAATAAAATTAATATAATTTACAGTCATACTATTTCTACACGAAAACACCATTTTCTTTATATGTATAATTTTAATTTGAGCCAAGGTAATAATCAGGCAATGGCTTTACGCTGTTGCTCTTGGGCCTTTGGGCAATCATAAAAAATACCATTACCTTGAACAAAGTGGTGAAAGCTGATAGCAATAACTCACCACTCGGCCCACAGAAAATAAAAGGCCCATCTCAGTAAGATCCAGGAAAATAAAATAAAAAAGAAACAAAATTCATATTTACTTTATAGGAAAAAAAATTATACATTATCCTTAGTTTATTAGGTCAGTCCTCTTCTAGACCTATGCAGCTAATTGAATATCATAAAATAAAATTTCAGTTTTGATGTGTTTTTTTAGCATTTTACAAGTAAAAATATGGTTTAAAAAATACATTATAATATGTAAAAGCAATTAATCTCAATGTTTTTTTATTTGAAAGAAATCTTAAATTATTTTTCATCTATATGAAATGGAAGTTTCGGTAATTTAGTATAAAAGATTATTATGTTTTCAAATAATTAGATAAAAGATCAATGAAAACGAAAATGAATGACAAGAGAGGGAGTAACAGGCATAACTAAACTAACAGAATTAACAGCACAGGCAATTCCATTTCTTTCTTTAATTTGACCTCCCATTAATATTCTCTTCTCTTCTCTACAAGAAAGCTTGAATTTTCCCAGCTACCCCGCGCTCACTCTCGTCCTCAAGAAAATGGGTACTCTCAAAGAATTTGCGCTCTTCATCATCGGTTTGGGCGTCGTCTCTATACTGTGCCAGTTCAACCAGTTCAGCTATTGGTTACCTCTAACCTCTCATGTACTTCTCTTTCTTGGATTACTTTTATGCATCAACCTTCTTGTCCAAGATTCTTTGTTTATGCTTTCTTGCATGCAGTTCTTCCTCTCTTCTTTTTTGGTGCAGTTCGTGGGTTTTAAATGGCAATCTCGGTTCTTGTTTTAATCAATTTTTGTTCCCCGCTCCATCTATATCATTTTCTGTGTCTTTTTGAAGGGCGATCTCATTCAATATACAGTTCAAGATTCTAGTGGTGAAGTCTATCACTCGAGAGCAATTTTCTTGCTGAATCATGAAGCGATGGAGAAGGATTTTAAGGTCTTCGTGTACCCAGGTGGAAACCCAGGAACATGTTATGACTCAACAAATAACACGGTCAAGAGCAATTATGCAAGTGAACATTACTTCTTCATGAATCTGATAGAGAGTCCGTTTCTTACTAAAAATCCTGAAGAGGCTCATCTCTTCTTTATTCCCATTTCTTGCCAGCCATTGAGCGACGAGGTATGTGCTTAGATAACAAGAAATTATTTAATTTGATCTTCGTTCTTGAATGTAAGCAATGGGTCTAGTATTTGCTTATCTTTATGCAGGGAAAGAACTTCTTCTCCTGTAGATATCTCCATATGATTGTTGTTCTGTTTTTTTTTTTGTGTTTTCTTTCTCATCATGTGATGAATAATCTGGATTTAAGAACTGCCATCCTCCATTAACATCCCATCTCACTCTTTCTGGTATTCATCTGAAGCAACGATTTTTCTCAATGGAGGAACCTTTACGTGATTTTAAGGAGACGGCTATCAAGAGATATGTCGAGGGCTTAATTTCCACATACCCTTACTGGAATAGGACTTTAGGAGCTGATCATTTTTTTGTCAGTTGCCATGACATCGGCAGCATGGCTACTGAAGAAATCCCTTTTCTCCTGAAGAATGCGATTCGACTTGTGTGTTCACCGAGTTATGATTCTAACTACATTCCACATAAGGATGTTGCCCTCCCACAAATACTGGAGCTCTCTCTACCTCCTGATGGAGATGACATGTGGAACAGGTAATCGTTTATGATGGTGTAATTCAATTCCAGATTTCCCATGAACATTTCTGTAAAATGCTGAAAATTCAGAAACCTGATGCAATTCTTGCCAGGTCAACTGTGGCGTCTCGCCCTCTCCTGCTGTCCCAAGAGATGATAAACCCTCCCAGGTAGTGAAATGTTCACCAAATTTAGCTTTTCTGAATGATTTTTGCTCATCTGAACAATAGTAAACTCTGACATTAGAGTTCCCTGCGAGTATCACACGCCTTTGGGCAGGATTTTTTCTCTTGATAATGATTATAACTTGGGAGTACTCGCATTCTTGAGCATTCATCAAGTAGGCTGCAGTGATTAATTCTTTGTCATGCATCTTGAATTCGATGTATGCTTCCATATTTCAACCTTCTCATTGAAAGTATGTAGCTCATAAGACATCGACAGAATCGTTGGTGTTTTGGCTAAGCTTCTGTGGAAAACATTGCAGGACTAAACTTGGTTTCTGGGCTGGTTCTCCCAACTCAGATGTAAGGAAGAAACTTGTAGCATTTCAAAAAGATTTTCAAGAATTTGAGTTCCATTTCGTCGAGAAAGTAAAAAGGGCCACTGTACTATACAATTTTGAAAAGGAAATGTATGGGAGTAAGTTCTGCATCTGTCCTCGTGGGGAAACTCAAGTTGGTGGTGTTTGCTTATCAGAATCGATGGCGTTTGGATGTGTGCCTGGTAAGAATGTTTCTCACAAAGCTTTTTCCTTTTGTTGAACACTTCAAAAATGCTCATCCAAGACAACATTTTGAAAAGTATCCAGTAATTCTGATGATATCATGCAAGAACATTCTTATATCAAGCATAGATAATCAAATCAAAGAAAGGGGCTGTGAATTTACCCAGGCATATATTAAAATTCTCTGTTCATGTGAATCTTTCTGCAGTCATCATGTCCGACTACTATGACTTGCCATTCAACGACATTCTTGACTGGGATGAATTCTCTGTAATCCTCAAAGAAGAAGATGTTCTCGAACTGGAGAAAATTCTTAAGTCCATACCAGAAGGAAAGTACGAGAAAATGCATCAAAATGTTCTTCAGGTAGATAAGAACTTCATCTTTATTTGGGATTAAGTTTTTTTCATTCCCTCGATTCTACTGTAGGCACTTAATTTAGGTTTCTTCTGGTTTTCAGGTTAGAAAGTACTTCAAGTGGCATTCTCCTCCTGACAAGTATGACGAGTTCCACTTGGTTATGCATGAGCTGTGGAAGCGCCGCCACGTCATTAGGTACTGAGCTACCGGAACATGTCTCCGTCTGAGCGTCCGGTCCGACACCATCTCTAATTGCTGCTAATTGCTGGTTTCTGAAGCACATAGCATAGCTTCGTGTACTTTCTCGAATTTTCTTCCAATAAACTTTTTCACATATTCGGTTGGTTTGCATTCTTTGAAAGTCCAGCGAGTTTAATTTTCTTTTTATTTCATATATAATAAAAAAAATTAGTTTTATAATTGGTTTTATTTTATTTTTTATAAACTTATATCAATCTCAAGAACATATCTCTAGTGTTTGATTTATAATCATCTATTTTTGTTATTATATACTTAAATATAAAATAGCTTTCAAAAAATATAATGTCAATGGAGTCCATAACCCAATTCATGGATTTGACGTGTTAGTCCAAGTTATTTTATTTGCAGGATTAATTTTTTTGTTTTTATCCTTTATTTTTTTTAATTATTATTTTTTTTATTTTGTCCTTAAATTTTAATTTGGTTAGAAAATAATTAATTAAATAAAAAATTATAAAACTCAATAAAATCCATGGCTCAATTCACGAGAGAATCAAGGTTGGTCGAATTTGATATTTTAAAAAAAAAATGCCATTTTAAAGTTTTAAAAAAGTTAAATAATGTTTTTACATGTAATATTGACCTATGTGGTTGGTCAGATTAAATGACACTATACAAAAGAAGAAGAAAAAACACTTCACACTTTTAATATTTTCTTAACATTTTAAACAAAAATAATTAATATGACTTTAAAGAATAATGCATGCCATTAAATTGTAGCCTTAGGGTCAACTGAAAACATGATCATCAAAGACTGATTTCAAAAACAGATTATGATTACTTTGATTACAATTTTATTTTACTTTTCTATTTAATAATGTGATGTGTTGATTTAATATTTATTTTATTTAAATTTAATTTAAGAGAAAACTCGAGAGTTTTTATTGAAATATTTTTAGAATTCTTTGCTCAACATTCCAATGAGAAGGTTTTGATCGAATTTTAAAAATATATGTATATATTCCAGATTTAAGAAAAATAAAGTAATAAATAATTAATATGAGATATGTCTATTTATATATGCTTCAAATTGCCTATATTCTGATTTATTTTAAATAAATATAAGAGTCCTTGTAACAAAAATAAATTAATTCAATTTATTTTTATAGGTATTCTAAGTAATATAATTGAATTTGTTTTAGAGGAAAAGAGAAATCTCTAGTTCAGCAAGAGAGTTCATAATCTCTATCAAGCATATGGATGATACATTTATCAATTTCTTTTTTTTATATTCAAGGGGTATAGTATGATAACAGAGAACTTCTTATCTGCATAACAAATATTAAATTCAAGCTAGAATATATATTTTTTACAAGAGCCCGAAACAATTAAGATTTTATTTCGTTAGTCGGACTAGTAAAATTATTTTTCGTTTTAAAGTTTTATTATATCTGTGCTTTACTGAAATCAGTTACAAGCATTCTTGAGGATCTACTTTTTCGTTGATGTAACTGATCTGCTGTCGTTTTCGATCACAATAACAGGGCATTGAGCCACTAACAGCTCCTGTCCCCTGTAACTCGAGACAAAATCATTATGCAGATAGAATTAGCATTATGTTTTTCGTGATTATGAAAGAAAAAAAGTTCTGAATTAATTTTAAATATTGGGTTTATGAAATTCGCTATTTTTACTCAAAATATATTAAAATAAAATTTTTGAAATTATATATAAAAACGATTAAAAAACATTTAAAATATTTAATTTAAACTTAAAAAAATAAATGTAAGAGGAGGCATTTATGAAGAGAAAGAAATTGTTTTTTTTTTTTGAAGTTGAATAATGATAACAAGATATTAATATAAAAAAATCACTTCAAGCTTAATGCCTCCATTATAAAACCCAGACCAATCACATCAATGATGGATCGAGAGTTGTGCTCGGGATGGGGCTCATAATCGGATCCGGGATTTGCCCCCATCTAATCACTAAACCTTCACACCAGACACGAGGCAAGGCCCATCAACCTTTGTAGGTCACCACTCTCATCCAAGAACGCCTCATTTAGGATAGAATTTTGATCTTTTTGGTTTTTTTTTGTTTAAATAATAGTTTTTTATAATTATTTTTTACATAATAATATCAAAATGATTTTAAAAAAATAAAAATAAAAAATTTAATTTTTTTCAAAAATATTTTTTTAAGGCATTAATAAACAAACACCGTTTTTTTTTCTGTTTTTTTTTTTTTGAATGATCCATTGAAGGATCAAATTGCGGAAGCTTGGATCAATTCATTGATCATGCGTTAGCAAAACTGCTCTGATACTATGTTAAGGAACCATCTCACCTAAAAGCTTAAGCTTGTAAGTGAGGCCCCATAATATAATTTATATCATTCTCTAACACACCCCCCAAGCGAAAGCCCTTTGGGCTTGAAACTTGCACAGGCCCACATCACCTTGTGCTTTGTTTTTATCAAATAGAATGGGGGTGGTGAGATTCGAACTTGTGACCGCTGGGTCAACAAGACTCTGATACCATGTTAGGATTGTGTAATTGAAGAAGAATGATAAGAGAGAAAACAGAGGAGAGAGAACAGAGGAGAGGGAGAGAAGAGAATTTGAATTTTATTGTAATTGTCACACTCATTGTGTGTTACAACAACCACTCATATTTATACTCTAACACTAGAAACACAGTTGATACTTGATAGACCCAACTTTTTTATTTTACTTTGAAAAATAAAAAATAAAAACCCTAAAATTTTTGCCTATTTATCCCATAGTTGTTAATTCCGTTCAGTTTCGTTCAAAAAACCGAGACAAAACGACATCGTTTTCGTCTCGGTTTTAATTTCGGTCCGTTCCGGAAATTCCAACCAAATTCATGCGGGAACGCCTCGGTTCCGTTACGGGCGTGCCGTTCCGGGTTCAAAATCTATTTTTTTTATTTTTTTTAATTATTTTTGACATCTATACATCAAAATAATTTAAAAACACCAAAATATTTTAAATAAAAAAAAATTCAAATTTTAATTATGCTTGTTAAATTAATATTTTATTTTTTTCACATATATATATATGAACAGTACGACACCGAAACGGCATGCCGAAACGCTTCGAAACCAGAACATTCAAGTTTGCGCATCTTCTTCTTCTTCAACCTTGGAGCTAATTATCTGTCATTGAAAGAACAAAACCTAGTCGAACCTAGTTAAAAAAAAAATCAGGCTTCAATGTTTATCTCATTTCAAAAATATTTTAAAATAAAATAAAATAAAAAATATTATTTTAATATATTTCAAAAAAAAAATAATAAACATAGCTAACAAAACAGTCATTTAATGAGACGAGATGACTACAAATTGTAATAACAGAGACACCTCCGACGAGGATCAGGGGGCTCGATCAGATGAGGTGATCTCAATTGACTAGAAAAAGGGGAACAGCAAGAATTTCTCGGGGCTCCCTCTGCCATGTAAAGTGAAGGAAAAGATAATGGCAGAAACGAAGTCAGATCTCGGCAATGCCGCCATCGAAGGCATAGGTGAACGGCGGGTCACAGGCTACACGCACACACACAGACTCCCATAATTTGCTTCGATCCTCCATCCTTTCCGTGGCTCTCCGGCGAAGTTTTTGTCGAGGATTCCCTATTTCCTGCCTCGTTGTAAATGGCTCTGACAACGATGTTGTTTACTAAGACTACTTTTTTGTCGTAAACTACCCCTCCCCACCTTATAGAAATATTCACAATTTCTTCGTCAAATGATTTTATTCTAATTCTAGCCCCCTAGCCTTTGTTTTTTTCAACACCTTTTTCTTTTATAGTATTTGAATGTGGGTTTACCGATGAGCTTTAACTGCTCTCTCTCTCTGAGAGTTGTTCAATTTGTTTTTCAAAAATATATTAATTTAATATTTTTTAAAAAATATTAATTTTGATATTATTATATTAAAATAATTTAAAAATATTAAAAACAATTAATTTATAAAAAATATCAAAAATAATTTTCAAACGCGTGATGGCAAGAGGCCTTAACCGTTTGGAATCTGGGTGTTTCTTGAAATTTTCTACTTTTGAAAAAAAAATTATTATTATTACAATTTATTTACGTTAAAATTAAATTTTAAATAAATATATTATTTTAATATATTTTCAAATAAAAAAGTATTTCAAAAAATAACTATTAGCACACTTAAAGTTAACATCTCGACAATTTCAATGTTTGTTTTTGCGTTATAGATATGTTTTTGAATTTTTTTTATTTTAAATTATATTTTTGTATGTTTTATATTTTTTTAATATATTTATGTTAAAATAAATTTAAAAAAAATAAAAAAATAATTAAAAAAATCATTGTCTCGATATTAAATGCGCTATCAATTGACTAGTCTAATAAACACTTATTTCCATCAGCTACAACGGCAATTGAATGGTTTGATAATCATTGTTTTGTCCTCATTATAAAATTTACTTTAAAAATTAGTTTTTATTTGTTTTCGAATGTTTATTTCAATATTTAAAATCATAAAATTAAAGGACAAAGTGTTTTTGTACCATTCTTTGAGATTAAATTTAATAATTCAAATGATGATTAGCAATAACCCAATTGTACTTCGACCACATATAGAAATATTTAAAAGTAGTTAAGTAGTGAATAAAAAAGTATTTTGCATAAAAAGAAGGTCTTTCAAGACTATCTTATTAACCTCATCGTATAGGTTATCTTTTGATAAACATAAATAAATAAACTAACAACAAAAATTGCACAAAAAAAAAAGATAATTAATTAAATGTGGAAACGAAACCTTTACAGGATCTTTTTAAAAAATATATCAATATGACTGATTGAAAATATAATTAAGGTTGTTTTTATAAGTATTTTTTTTGTTTATAAATGTATCAAAATAATATTTTTTTATTGTTTTAAAAATTATTTTTGATATTAAAATATGAAAATACCAAAAAAGATCAAAAAAATTAATTTAAATTAAAAAAAAACAATATTTAAAAAAAAACAATTTTAAAGTCCATTCACAAACAATATCAACTTTTAATAATCACTTTTGAATGCCACCTTTTTTTAATGTTTGGTGTGGTTGTGATGGTTTTTTAAAATATTTTTATTTTAAAGAATTATTTTTTTGTCATTACACTCAAATTAACCTAAAAATATATAAATAAAAAAAAAACAAAAACAAAAAACATAGTTTAACCAACACTACCATACAAGGCTAAGATTTTTTAACGTACAAAATAAAATTATAATAATATTTATTTTTAAAATATTTTAAATTCACTTGCACAGTATCAACGGGACCAATTAACGTACACATGAATGAAGCACTTAAAATATTTATTTTTTTGTGTTTGTAAAATATTTTTTTGTTTTAAATTATTTTTTATATTATTAGATTGTTTTGTTTTGATATGTTGATATTCAAATTAAGTTTTTATATTTTTAAATAAAAAATATTTTGAAAATAATTATTACTAAACATGCTTTTTTCATTAAGCTTCTCCCATGGCTTAATTTGAAAATTTTGTGATTTGAAGTTTAATTTTACTAATTTATAATTTAAATTAAAAAAAATATCAACTCAATCGAATTTTTTATTTAAAAATAATTGGTGTAAGTAACACGAATCATCAAGTCAGGGGATTCGTTTGTCAAATTAAAAAAGTGTTAGATTTTTTGGCAGCTTTTCTGAAAAGAACTACCATGAGAGTACCCTGTTTAGCCCCTCACCGAGACACCTCTGTTTACTCCGCCTCTCGCTCTAGCTCCCTCAGTAAAAATACATAGCTGCTACACAGCTTCCTGTAAAGTCTAGAAGATATATAGAAGAATAGTAGGTACTTAATAATTGTCACCTACTATGCTACCAAAAATTACTTAATTTAATTAAAAAAAATATTTATGTATATTTATATAGTTGACTTGACAGGTTAAATGATATATTTTTTATAAATATTAAAATGATAATATGTTAAATCGATTTGAGTCAACTTCAATTAACATATTCATTTATATATCTAGTTATAAAATTATGATAGTCTCGTAGCAAGGAAATGGAGATAAATTATAAAGTTTGATTTTTAATAAAATTAATATAGAAGGATTAAATTGATACACAAATTACCTTAATCAACCCTTCTGATCTCCTAATAGAAAACAAATTAGAATAAATTAAGAGTTTCAATTCACAATCAATTTAATATTAAAAAATAAAATTCAATAAAAAATAACACAAAAAATACTCAAGTCAATTCAGGTTAATATATCAAGCCTGAATAAACATATAGAAAGCAAGTCCAAACATATCACGAAGCTTAATTCTTAATTAACTCAACATTAAAGTATGAAATTGAGAAATAAATATCAATTAGGAAAAGCAAAAAAACTTGAGTAATCGAGTTCACTCATGAAAAGCCACGGTTTGAGCAATGAGACTAGAAGTAATTTTTTTTTTGAAAATGTATTATAATAACATTTTATCATTTTTTTTAAATCTAATTTTTGATATTAATACATCAAAACAATAAAAAAAATTAATTTAAAACAAAAAAAATAAAACTCCTCTTGATATGGATAATCATTTAATTATCAATATGATAGATTGAATGTTTGGTGGTTTAATATGGTAATTCAATGACTCTACCTAGTTAAATTGAGTAGGAGTTAACACATTTATTTTAGATAAATTCAATTTGACTTTTTTTAATACCATTTTAACTTCTTTTAAAAATATATTTTAACATTAGTTAAGTCGTTCAAACAATAATTTAAATCCTAAACCAATTTAATTGGTTTAACCTATGATTTAAATTTCAAACTATGTCATAAATCAAACCAAATTCAATAACTCAGATCGAACATAATCACCCATCCAATTAAAAAATCTAGAGAAAGGAGTTTAATAAAAAGAAAAAGAAAAAAAAGCAATGTACACCCAGTTAAATGATATAAGTTAATTATGTTTGAACACGTGGCCTCCAAGTAAGAGACCAAACCAAGAGAGAAGCTCGTTCATTTTGCTTGAGTTTTCCCCCACATTGGCAAACTTATTTTCTAAACTAGTACACTTGAGAAAAATAATTCCGACTATAGCATATAAATAATAGTGAGTACACATGTGACCTATAGAGACATTCATTTGACATCCAGAGGCGGGGCATGTACTATAATCATGACTTATAAATAGTGGCCACACATATAATAAATGTGCAAACTATAGGTTAGTTGATCTCTCTACTCACCATAAAAGACATCTCTTTACCTCTTCATTGTGTTTTTTTTTTTTATTTATTTATTATTAACGTGGGTATTTGGATTAGTTTACATGTAACTCGATTAATTTCACGGGTCTTGAAATTAACGATCATGTAACCCTCCAGTAGTCATCATATTAGCAATCACAGGGTTTATACCTAAGACTACAGAAAAAACAAACCTATTAATCCCAAGCTTGTACTGGTTATCTTTTATCTATCTCTTCATTGTGTTTTTGCTCGGAAAAAGAGCTGAAAGTGTTGAGAAATAGTATTTTAACGTGGATGTCTTAGTTAACTTGCGCATATCTTGACTAATTTCATAGATCCTAAAGTTAACGATTATGTAAACCTCTAATAACCATCGTATTACCAATTACAGGGTTCATATCTGGAATTACAAAAAGAACAAAATTCTTAATCCTAAACTTGTATTGATTATCTTCTCTCTATCTCTTCTATGTTTTTTTCTCGGAAAAGGAACTAAACCTCTGATTATTATTGTATTACAAATAAAGAATTCATACATGAAACCACGGTTGTCAATACCATTCTGGTTTTTTTATTGGTACGGAACATTTCGGTTTCAAAGCATTTCGGCGTGTTGTTTTATCTCGATTTTTTTAATGACACGAAACATTCTGACTGTTCCGATCGAAACGGAACGGCATTCACAACCATGTATAAAATTACAAATAACCAACTCTTTAATTCAAAACTTGTACGGGTTATCTTCTCTTTATCTCTTCACTGTGTTTTTGCTCGGAAAAAGAGCTTAAAGTATGGAGAAATAGTATTTTAATGATTACATATATAATTCTAGCCCGACTATTATAAGAATTACTTTTTTAATATTCGGAAAAAGCTTGTCCAATTTTCTAATACGGGAAAAACTCCCATCTCACCTCACACTGACATTCGGACCAAAGCTGCAGCCTTTTTAGCACCAACCACCAAAAACTAACTGAAACGGACACAAAATCCTATCGAGTGAAATTGCTGCAATCACCCTTCCAAGTCCAACCAAGCTCTCTTTTCGAGACTTTCAGAGTAGAGGGAGGGAGTGGAAGATAATATCATAGCTGTAGAGTAGAGCTTGAAAATAATATAAAAAGAAAGGAAAAGAAAAAAGAAACCCTATTTATTTAGCTTGTTGAATATCAATATCAACCCCAGTAATCTCATTAATTACACTTACCACTTCTTACTACTTGCCGTCACCGCATCAACATCTGTCATCAATGCCATCTACTCCTTCAGCAAAATCAACAGGAGTCTTCAACAGTTGAACTGCCACGTTGTATCTTCTTCAAAGACATCGCCTGTCAAGACCAAGACGACCTGTTTTGTTTTGTTTTGTCATTTGTGGGGGGCTCTCTGGTATTCCGCCTTTTACGCTGTTATTCAAGCATTTGCTAACTTCGATGTTTGAATAATTTCCATGGACGTTGTAGTAGCATGTGTTACGTTTCTATTTAATTTATAATCTCCAGGTTTGTTTTGGTTCCCTCAAACTTTGTCGTGTTCCTTGCTTGTTCTCTATTTTATTTCTTCTTTGTCTGAGTGCTCTCAGTGCTCTTGGATTCTCTCTCTCTCTCTCTCTAAAAAAAAATTAAGGTTCGTCTTCTTGCTTCAAGTCCAGTTTCTCTCTCTGTTTAGAGCAATGGGATTGATTTAAAATTTGTGCATGCTCTCCTGGCTTTCTTCTTCATCTTGGTTCTCTTCTCTGCTGAGCTTCTTTTTGGACGCTAAAGGTACCCTTCTTTTTTCTTCTTTTTGACGTGGTTTGTGGATGAATGTGATGCGTTTTTGTATGCTGTTTTAATTAATATGTGACTCAAACCTGTTTTCTCCTTCCCTTTTCTGACATTTGTTCATGCTGATTCTTATTGATGATAATTAATTTTTTTTACAGTATCTTTTGACTTTCTGCATTTTCCCGGTCTATATGGCTATGGGTTTATAGAGTGAACAGGAGATAAAGGGCATGATTGTCGTGTCTGGTCCTTGAAAAATTTTGAGGTCCCCCCCTCCCTCACGGCCTCAACAGTCACCCCCACTTTTTTTATTTTAAAAAAAACTAATATAGGCTTCATCATGTCCGTATGATGATGGGTTTTGGATAGAGATAAGATATGAAGGTGTGTTTCTTATCCTGGATTTTTGTTCTTTCAGGATGGGCATACAACTCTCAATGGTGGTGGATCCTGAAATTTGATTCTGGAGTGTGTCAAAGGAATTTATTTCTTATTCATACTCTTTGATCTTGGAAAATGGCTGACGGGAGGCGACATTCAGTCGATCTTCCCATAACAAGAACCCTTATAGCCCTCAGGAGAGTGAGGTCACTCAGGGATCCATCAACCAATTCTATGAGCAAATTCCCTGCTTTGCTGGAAAATGCCACCTGGGAAACAAATTCCACCAATGAAATATCTATACAGTTTGCCAAAGTTTCCAAAGAAGGTCGCTTAAATCATAATGGTCTTTCAGGATGGAAAAATTTATGCCTTGATGAACACAGCGAGGACCAAGTTGATAAATTTGATTCGCAATATGATATGGGAAAGCCCGAGTTAATTTTCCGTGATAGTTTGGGTGGAGTGAAAAGTTTGGATACTCCTCTTAGGACCGAAAATGTCGAAGGGGATAATTGTGAGGGAGAGACCAATGGAACTACGTTGTTGAGTGAAGAATGTTGTGGTGGTCGTAGGAACAAAGTGTTGGATTTGGTATGCACCAAACCGTTGAGCAATCAACTGGAGGACCGGGATTCAACTAATGGACCCATCACAGGATCTCCACTGGGAGAAAGTATTGACCAATCTGTTCCAAGACAAAAACCTCGATCCAAAAATCAAGTCAAGTCATACAGTGGGGTGGGTGACATTTTGAGTCGTGCAGGTAGCCCATGCTTATCTGTCAGTGATGCCTTGTCTAGCCATAGCACCTCATTGTTTGCTAATGAAGCGGCTGAATTCATGGTTCAGAATGACCGTGGGTGTGGGATAAGCTGCTGCTGGACAAAAACCCCAAGACTCAGAGATTCAAATACATATTCCGATGCAGAAGGCAATCCATTGTTGTCCAGGGATGTGGCTGGAAAGAGGAGCTGGAAGCACATTACAAATGAAACTCCTAGGAGTTTGAGCCAGAAATTTAGGCCAAAATCTTTTGATGAATTGGTGGGACAAAATGTAGTGGTAAGATCTCTTTTGGGTGCCATCTCTAAAGGAAGGATAACCTCTTTATATCTTTTCCATGGTCCTCGTGGCACAGGCAAGACGTCTGCCTCGAGGATATTTGCTGCTGCCCTGAATTGCCTCTCGCATGAGTACAAACCATGCGGTGTCTGCCGAGAATGTGCTGCGTTCTTTTCTGGGAGGAGCCGGGATGTGAAAGAAGTTGACTCCATGAGAATTAATCGGGCCAAAAGGATTGGATCTCTCATAAAGAATGCATCAATGCCACCATTTTCATCACGTTTCAAAGTTTTCATTGTTGACGAGTGTCATTTGTTGAATGAAGAGACATGGGGAACTGTTTTGAATAGCCTAGAGAACCTGTCGCAAAATGTTGTCTTTGTGATGGTCACTCCTGAACTTGATATGCTACCAAGAAGTGCAGTCACTCGGTGTCAAAAATATCATTTTACAAAGATTAAAGATGCTGATATAGCCGGCAGATTGAGGAATATCTGTGTTGAAGAAGATCTTGACTTCGACCAGGTTGCTTTAGACTTCATTGCTGCTAAGTCAAGTGGTTCCCTTAGGGATGCTGAAATTATGCTCGATCAGTTGAGTTTGCTTGGTAGACGAATTACATTGTCCTTGGCCCATGAGCTTGTGAGTTTTCTCTTTTCTTGTGAATATTTACTGCACTTTCCTCTCATTGGATTAATAAAAGTGATCATGTTATGTACAGATTGGAGTGGTTTCTGACGATGAATTGTTTGATTTGCTGGATCTGGCTTTGTCATCTGACACGTCGAGCACTGTAATAAGAGCCAGGGAATTGATGGGGTCTAGGATTGATCCTATGCGACTTGTATCACAGCTGGCAAACCTCATAATGGATGTTCTTGCAGGAAAATGCCAAGATAATAGTTCTGAAGTCAGAAGAAAGTTTTCAAGGAAGCATGCCTGTAAGTTTTGTGTAGTTCAAATATGTTTGCTGTCTTTCTGTGGAGAAAAGTGTCATTGTTAGTAACATCGACTTGAATGCTTAGCAAACTGTTATTTAAGCCCTCATTTGGTTTTGCATTCTTTCTGACGTTGCAAATTGTCTTTGTTGGCAAAAGCCAGTGTATGGCATGTTGAATTGGGCTAATGATAGATTAGCAATTCGATTAAGTGCCTGTTTGGTAGTGTTGCTTTTGAAAGTGATTTTCCTTAAAAAATGCATTAAAATGATATATTTTATTATTTTTTTAAGAATTATTTTTGACATCATCACATCATCCCATATGGAGATGATTAGCATTTGCATATCTTTACTATATGCTGAAAGTTGCAAGCTTTCTTCTCACAGCTGAAGGGGACGTGCAGAGACTGAGTTATGCATTGAAAATATTATCTGAAAGCGAGAAGCAACTAAGGATGTCAAAAAACCAAAGTACATGGCTAACAGTAGCTCTTCTGCAGTTGAGCTCACTGGAAGCCTCTCCCATGGATGTGAATGATTCAAAGTCTTCAATGAGAAATGGACATGACAGAGGTCAGATGTTTACCAGACTCTTTTTTAGCCTTCTGTTCATCAAAGTGTATTCTCCCTCACTCTCTCACGGTTGAGAAAGTCCCGGCTGTTTATTGAAATAAATTTTCATTCAAAGTTCGTTCTTGTTTATACAGATGGAGACTTTTCGAGCACACCATCCACTGGGGAGAGCTTGAAGCATCTTGCCCTGCGTTCATGTGAAGACAGTAAGTTGGAAAGATTGCAAGTACAAGGGGATTGTAAAGTGACATTGGATTCCATATGGAAGAGAGCTAGTGAATTATGCAATTCAAATTCACTCAGGAGTTTTCTTAGGAAACAAGGGAAACTGTCTTCTCTTCATTTTAATAAAGGTACATGCATGTGGTTCTTCTTTTTCAAGCATCTGTATCCACCCTAACCATACTTTCATCATATTGAAAATGAAGGAATAGCCTTGCATGTGATTTGCTATCACTAGTCGACTTTCAAACAATGGATTCATATGCAACCTTAATGTCAGAACCGTATAAAATTGTAGATTATACCATAGGAAGGAAGGGGATGATTATCCAAATGATCTCTAGCTACTATTAAATAAACAGGTAAATTGACTTGCTATTACCGAAGTCCTGAAACCTGCCTTTGCCCATGACCTGGCCATGGCCTTGGTCACAAGTTGAATGTGTCATTTTTTTTTTTTTTAATTTTGTCCAAAATAATGTTGTTTTAGCCATAAAAAAACTGAAAAATGTTTTTTTCAAAAAGTTGATAGGGTCTCACTTGGGTTAAATGTTAACCGACTGGTTTGATTGGTTTCCCCTGGTAATTGCATGACCGGTCCAAAAGGAAACGGGTCTCTGGGATGACCAGGACCCATCGACCCTGGCCGGGTTTCGGAACAGTGGCTGTTGCAAAAAATTTCATGAACCTTGCTTTAGGGATCCAGTTGCTTATATTGACAGGTTTTAAAAGTTTCATTGGCATCACAAAGTCTTACCATATTGATTGCTTTCTTCCTCCAACCCTGTAGATGATGGTAGAATGTCTCATTTTTGCTTACAGGGTTCTCGTTAGAAGCTTACTTGTAAACTTGTTTGAAAGCATGGAGTATGTTTCTTTATCTTGCTTGCAATTGATGACTGAGCCATATTGCACTGCAGGTCTGGCAGTAGCTGAATTGGAATTCCATCATCCAAACTATGCATCTAAGGCTGAAAAGTCATGGAAGTTTATTGCAAGCTCACTGCAAACAGTTCTGGGTTGTAACGTTGAAATTCGGATCAATCTTGTACTTTGTGCTCCTGTGTCGAAGTGTGGCAAGCTAAGGAGGCTATCTTTTAATTTGTTTGGTTGTTCTCGGAGTACACATTACAAATCACATCCGCCCGTGGAAGGTGGAAGCGACTCCGACTACTCCGATCACATCTCTGAAAAGCCTATGATAAGGGAGAAAGCTATTTCAGCCTGTCCCTCTGATTGTGGATCCCAAGCACCACACAACTGTTATCACAGAATGGAAGTAGGGAGGGCTTTAAGAAATAGTGAAGGTAATGTGCTGAGCATAGGGCCAACCTCATCTCACAGATCACTACCTGATGATGCATCTAAAACACCTGGGCATGGATTTCCTTCTTCAAAGGCTGGAGAAAGCAATCGCCAGGATACAATTTTCTCGAGTCAAGAGGCCGAGGATCAGCCGAACTGCTTTCCCAAAAAGCTCAGGCTGCCAAAGAAGTCGTGTTCTTCAGATGGTACTAAAGTGGTTCGTATTGATAACCATCAAGAAAACAAGCTGGCATTGTCTATCCCTGGGAAGGAATCTATGGAAAACATGCACCATTGCCAGTGAGTGATTCATATCTATTAAGTGGCAACAACTACAACTCCACAATTGAGAATGGTAAGAGCTCACCTAGCATCCAATCACATATGGACTTACAGTTGTTAGCTATTGAATGCAATGTGCTGGTTTGAATGCTCACTCGGCGAGTAAAGAGGTGTGTCAATGTTGCAGGTTTTGGGAGCTCTCATCGGAAACAAAGATCATCTTTGGTTTGCCGGGTTCTTCTCTGTGCCGCTGCCAAGTTGTTCTGCTATCCAGGGAAGATGACTACTTTTGCTCACTGCAAGGATCTTCAAATATGTTTTGTGCATTGTAATTTTTTTGTACGCATACATATATGTTGCAGAATGTTGTGCATATCAGTGCTCCCTGTGATAGGAACGAGCTGCATATATATGCTCAAAAGTTATGAATTCTGCAGTGAAGTATATCATAGCTCTTTTAATTTCAAGTATGTTGTTAATTTCAAATTTAAAGGTCAACTATGAGAAGCACAAGTAGCAATCTGTTCTTGGTTGATGTGGCTGGAATTGTGGAAGCTTGGGAACATGTTCCATGGCCTTCCATTTCCATTGAAAGCCTGTTTGGGAGAGCGGTTACGGTAACTTTTGAAAGTACTTTTCGTGTTGAAATACATCAAAATAATATTTTTTTTTTATTTTTTAAAAATTATTTTTGACATCAACACATTAAAATGATCTAAAAACACCAAATATATTCATTTAAAATTAAAAAAAAAAAAAACGGCGTTTCAAACACCCTCTGAATGACCCGGCCTCCTGCTCTTCAATCATTAAAATTAACAAAATATAAATAAATAAAGTCCGTTAAAAAGAGGTGAAAAATCTCAATTTGGTCTTGATATTTATTTTTTATTTATCTCTACTTTTGTGTGTGTGTGTGTGTATAGTGTTCTGGTTCTTGAATGATGAAAAAAACACAAGAACTTTATTAAGAGACATGTCATTCATCCTTTGTTAAAAGGGGGAGAAAGACATGCACGTATTCTTAAGGTTTTTTTTTTGGAACTTCAACTCTTTTTAAATTGCCTTCCCGACTTATTTTTTAATTTATAATTAAATCCTCTATAAATAAAATTATTAACATTAATTTAAAAAATTATCGACTTGTCTCATAGTAGTTTTATTGTAATATTATATGCAAAATATTTATAAAACATTGCTCATGAGAATAAATATCTAACCTTTGTTGTAAATATTTACATAATTTCTTTAGATTATTTCTTTTTTATAATAGTGTAAAAATTATTAGGTCATAATATTTCTTTTATGAAATCTTGCCTTTTCAAATCATGATAAGTCTTTATTCTAAAAAAATAAGGTTTCTCGTAATTGTTTATCAATACAAAAATAATACATGAATAAGAAAACGAGTTTTGATTAAATAGACACATTTTTAACTTTAATCGAAATCATTAAAAAAATTACAAATATTTAATTTTATTTCCATTTACTAATAAGATTACAAGTTTTTTTTTTTAAATTTGTTTTTTTTTTTAAAGCAATTATGTAAAAAATAAAATTGTAGCTGAATGGTAATGATGCATTGTAATGATAAGTGATTGTTGCGGAGTATGGATAGGTATGGGCTGAGTCATAGTGGTAGAGAAGCTTGTTAATTCTGTTCCGTTCCGTTCTATTAAAAAAATCGAGACGAAACGACGCCGTTTTCATCTTGGTTTTAATTTCGGCTCATTCTGGAAATTCCGGCTAAATTCCAGTCGGAACGTCTCGGTATCGTTCCGGCTCAAAATCATAATTTTTTTTTTTATTTTAGAACATTTTACTATCATAATATTTTGAAATTTTAGAGATGTTTCTAATTTTGAGATTATGTTTGTTTGACTTTATGTTTGTATTGTATAATTTTGTCACGTCTCCAGAAAATAATAAGAAAAATAATTGGATTTTCGAGGAATCCACACCTCCAAGTCTTAATTTGATGAAATTGTTCAATGCCTTCATTAATGACTCCTGACTTTAAATAATAAAAAAGAATAACTAATTACCGATTTCCTAGGACCCAGTAACACACATCCTAATATTGAACTTATCTCCAGCTAACAATCTTATTGACTTATTCAATTGCCACGATCTGATAATTACTGATACGTAACCCAGCACTCTAATATTAACTTGTTACCCTTAAATTACCCAACCAACTAGAAACCCGACTAATTTATTCAGATAGCATTATGACCCAACTAATCCCATTACAACTTAACTGACACAGGCTCCATCTTCAATTTGACGTGACCAGCCCATGCTACTGGCAGTGGCTGAATGTGACTCTTCTCTGAATGATGTGGACACGGTAAAGCCAACTTACCACACAATGTCTTTCACGGCACGTGACAATGTCCCTCCTTTCATATGGGCACGTAACAAATTTAAAGTTAATTTATCTTGAATTTATATTATACTTGTTAAATTAATATTTTAATTTTTTCCATATATATATATATATAATTAATTATATATGAACAATATAACCCCAAAAAGGGACGCCGAAACGCTCCGAAACCGAAACGTTCCGTTCCAATAGAAAAACCAGAACGGCAACTGGAACAGTATTGACAACCTTGATTGAGATTATAAAGATGGTTCAAATTTATTTGATGATATTATAAATGAATTAATAGTTATAAAATATTTTGTTAACTTTATGAGTAATTATAAATTATTTATCTTGTATTCCATATTACGAATCCTATGATCATTGCCTTCTAAGGCGCAAAGTCATGAGTTAAAAAGGTAATCCAAATTGATTTTATGTCTTTTTTACAATTTATTTTTTTTAATTTTATTTTTCAATATTAAATCTGATAGTGATTAAACTTTGTTACTTTTCTATTGTTTTACATGAGTTTATCTCAATTTCATGTATTGGATTGCAAGTTTAACATGTCAACCCAAATGGACTAAGACTAATTTTGTTTTTAATTTATTTACTATTTTAATATATTGTTTTTTTATCATATTATTAATTTAACCGAGCTAATTAGATCCAGTCTAGTCATTGACCCAACCCTCACATTTTTCTAACAAGTGTATTTATAGATGATATAAACAAATCTAAGTTAAGAAAAAACCTGTTTTTTTTCTAACAAAAACTAGCATAATTTTTACTGTATTTTTTAAAAAATAACATGATTCTCTCTAGCTTCTTTTTTTATAAAAATATATATTGATATTGAAAATAATTTTTTTAAATAAAAATAATAATTTTAATATATTTTTTTTCTTAAAAACTATTTCTACCCCATTAGTGAAACTGGCTTAAATCTATAAAAATGAGTGAATAATAAAGTTTCAAATGATGAACAATCTTTCATTTTTTTGTGAAACTCAAACGACGTGTCTGTTTATATGGGGGGGGGGGGGGGGGGAGAACAATAAAAATAAAAACAGGTTTTGTTGTCGTTTGGTCGCCTGAAAGGAACACCTTGCAGGTTGTGTATTTGGAGAGGGAAGGCTGAAGCAGCAAGCTTGCCTAAATCCAACCAAAAAGAAAAAGGCCATGCCATGGCCGCTGCTGCTCTCACAAATCAAACCTCCCTTTCGTTCCCTTTCTTGTTTAACAATCCTCTCCCTAATCCAAAGCACTCAAAATCTCATCTTTCCATTCTCTCTAAAACCTCAAGACCATCACTTTCTCTCTTAGCAACTCCTCACTCTTCACCTGACATTTTCCTTCCTTTTCTTGAACAAGAAAAACAAGAAGTTGAACACCTAAACACAACAAAAACACAACAAGATGACGATGAAGAAGAAGAGGAAGAAGAAGAGGACAACGATGAGGAGGACCCTGTTGACCCAATTTTAAGATTCTTCAAGTCCCAAACTTCAACAACACAAGACCCTCCTCGACAAGGAAAACTCTCTCTCAAGAAAAACAGACGCTCCTCATGGCGCCTAGCTCCTCAGTTTGATTCAGACATTCTAAATGAAGAAAGCCCACAAAAAGTTACTTCAAATTCTGTTTCCAGGCCATTACCTGGTGGAGTTGTAGGAGAAATATTGAAACTTGCAAGGGAGTTACCAAAGAATATGACTTTGGGAGAGATATTGGGTGGTTATGAAGGGAGGGTTAGTGCTAAAGAGTGTGTGGACATATTGGGGTTGATGGGAGAGGAGGGTTTGTTGATGGGTTGTTTGTATTTTTATGAGTGGATGAGGTTGCAAGAGCCGTCTTTAGTTACTGCTCGTGCTTGTACTATTTTGTTTCCGATACTGGGCAGAGCTGGAATGGGTGATAAGTTGGTGATTCTGCTAAGGAATTTGCCTCAACGGAAGGAGTTTCTAGATGTTCATGTTTATAATTCCTCTATTTCTGGTCTTCTCTGCTGTGGAAGGCATGTAAAGTTTGGTTCTCTTGTGCTGTGTTACATTGGTTTCTAGTCTCATTTATGTGCTTTTTCAGATGCTAATGTAGGGTGCTGATAATGAACTATTCATTGAGTAAGTTGAGTAATGTGGTTAATATCCATTGATTTCACAACCGAAAGTCCCAGATGTCTTGTGCCTGCTGCCAAATACCAAGACCTTTTTGTTTTGTTTGGTGTTTGGGATATGTAGTTCTTACATGTTGCACAGCCATGCTTCCCCCCCTGTTGCGCACGCGTATAAATAACCGAGATAATATCTTGTTAGTGTCTGCTTTCTGAAAGTGAGTCTTATTTTTATGTGGTGCCTTCTGGGTTCTGTTAACTCTCTAATGTTTGCTTACTTATAGCCGAATGACCAATCATAAGCTGCCTTGAGTATTGGCGGTCAGCTTGAGTAGCTTATTTTTCAGACCATGCTTTTCGTTGCATGTAGCTCTGGAATTATTTCATCAATCTCGTTGTGCCCAAAAGCTCATTAATATCAAGGCTTAACTGTTGCCAATGCAACTCTGCATCTGGTTCACTTTTCCATGTGAAAACAGAAATTTGATTCTGTTTTGCTTTAAGAGCTTCATTTTTAATGTCTACCATCTTATATCAGGTATAATGACGCATACGAGGTGTATGAGGCAATGGAAGCATATAATGTTGTTCCCGATCACGTGACATGCTGTATAATGATTACAGTCATGAGGAAAAAGGGTTGTACTGCAAAAGAGGCGTGGGAATTCTTTGAGAAAATGACCAGGAAAGGAGTCAAATGGAGTCCAGAAGTTCTAGGGGCTCTAATAAAATCGTTCTGTGATGAGGGACTGAAGAATGAAGCCCTCATTATCCAGACAGAAATGGAGAGAAGAGGTATTTCTTCAAATGCTATCATCTACAACACATTGATGGACTCCTACAGCAAATCCAACCACATTGAAGAAGCTGAAGGTCTTTATTCTGAGATGCTGGCAAAAGGCCTGAAGCCCACATCCGCTACCTTTAATATTCTCATGGATGCATACAGCAGAAGAATGCAGCCTGATATAATTGAGAAACTGCTGGTGGAAATGCAGGATGCAGGATTAGCACCTAATGTTAAATCCTACACATGTCTAATTAGTGCATATGGAAGGCAGAAGAAAAAGAGTGACATGGCCGCAGATGCATTCTTGAGAATGAAGAAAGCCGGGATAAAACCTTCTTCATATTCTTATACTGCTCTTATCCATGCTTATTCAGTTGGTGGCTGGCATGAAAAAGCTTACACCACGTTTGAGAATATGCAAAGAGAAGGAATCAAACCATCAATTGAAACTTACACAACCCTTCTTGATGCGTTCAGGCGTGCTGGTGATACAAAAACATTAATGGACATTTGGAAATTGATGATGAGGGAAAAAGTTGAGGGGACGTGGGTGACATTCAACATTCTTCTTGATGGGTTTGCCAAACAAGGTCACTACGTGGAAGCAAGGGATGTGATGAATGAATTCAAGAAGTTTGGCTTGCATCCAACAGTGATGACATATAACATGCTGATGAATGCATATGCACGGGGAGGTCAAGACTCAAAGTTGCCTCAACTATTGAAAGAAATGGCCACTCTCAATCTAGAACCTGATTCCATCACTTATATGACCATGATCTATGCATACGTCCGGGTTCGTGATTTTAGGAGGGCATTCTTTTATCACAAGATGATGGTGAAAAGTGGTAAGTTACCAGATGCCAAGTCCTACCAAAAGCTTAGGGCAATACTGGATGTAAAAGCTGCAATAAAGAACAGGAGGGACAAGAGTGCTATACTTGGTATAATTAATAGCCAGATGGGTATGCTGAAAGTTAAGAAGAAAAGGAAGAAAGATGAGTTCTGGAAGAACAAGAAAAAGCATGTGAGGGCTCCTATTGTTCCCCATGATAAATAATGACTGCAATTCATGGGGGCTTTGTAAATTAAAGCTAAGTTGACCTACGATGGCCTTTTTGTAGAGATGATATATATATATATATCTTCTATTTGTCGTAATTACAGGCTTTCCTCCAAAAGAATTGGGATTTCAAATATTTAATGTGTATTTTTGCTGGATCAATATTTAGTACTATCTGCAGAAAAAAAGAATTGCCATAACAAAGATCATCATGAACATAATCATCTCCAGGAGTCATATAATCGTTCATGAAACATCATCAATGGACGTTGTCAAGTCCCAGATGCTGATTCTGGTAATTCGCTCCCCATGCTTTTATGGCTACTTGAGTGTTTTTTTTCTTTCATTTTTCACTATAATCCCCTGCACAAAAATGTTTACTAGCTCCAAAGAGAATGTTTTAATTTCTGATGCTGATGTCCCCATGTATTGTTATACTGTTTTGTTATGTTAGGTTCCTCCTGACGTAGTGTTCATGCTTCTCTGTCGCCTCCTGTATCTTCAGTAAGATGGTAGATTAATTTCTTTATTTCTTTTTCAATAATATATTTAAAAAAAAAATATTTTTTACATCAATATATAAAAATATCTAAAAACATTAATTATTTTTATTAATAAAAAATAAAAAAATGTTTTTTTAAATACTTTTAAAATTCAGTTTAAAACACCTTGTGATTAATAATTGCCAAGTCAAACATGGGGGAATGGAAATGAGGCAACCGTAAGCGCTGAGCAGTGACAAAGCCAAATTCTTCTTCTAGAGAGAATTGAAAATTCTGATGGTCGCACATATCTGTTCTAACTCCCATTAATTAAATACTATTTAATTTTTATTTTTTTCTTTCTAATATCATAGCTTTTTTTTTTATTATTATTATATTAACAAGTGTTGTTTTTCTATTACTTTTCATGATGTTTTTTTTTTAGTTTTATTTAATTACTTTCGTGTATATGTCTACTTTTATTATTATATAATTAAATAAACAATATTTAAAAAAAACAAATTAAACCCAACCAATGAGGTTCTTCATGTTCAGTCTCATCCTCCAAACTTTTATTTCTTGTCCGAACATGGAATTGAATCTTGGCCAGCTGGAATGAAAGAATATGAGCTAGAATTTAGAATATGAAGAGGATAAGTGATTCCTTCATGATCTCTCGAATAATATCATCATTTAGTCTATGAAATTGATTCTTAGACGATGCTATTTATAAGTGTGGTTGAGATTAATTTTAAAAGTAATTTTAATTCAAAAATATATTAAAATAATTTTAATTAGATAAGACTTCAATTCAAAAACTTTTTGAATATTTTAAAGTTTGAACCAAGGTTGTCAATACCGTTCTGGTCGCCGTTTCGGTTTTTCTATTGGTACAGAACGTTTCGGTTTTGGAGCATTTCGGCGTGCTGTTTCAGGGTTGTACTGTTCATATATAATTAATTAATTAATTAATTTTATATATATATATATAATTAATTAATTAATTTAACAAGCATAATTAAAATTCAAGATAAATTAACTTTAAATTATACAATATAAACACAAAGTCAAACAAACACAATCACATCCGGAACGGTACCGAGACGTTCCGACCAGTATTTCTAGAATGGATCAGAATTAAAACCGAGACGAAAACAACACCGTTTTATCCTGATTTTTTTAATGATACGTAACATTCCAGCCAGAATAGAACGATATTAACAATCGTGGTTCGAACAGGGTAAGACTTCAGTTCAATTCAAAAAATGATTAAAGCTTTGATCCTATCAAGCCCTCGACATTTGTGTTATTTTCAAACGTCCATTCTGTCTTTTTCTTAACAATATTTCAAGCGCATGATGAACGATGCTTGAAACTCTCAAAACTTGTCAAGGAGACTCCATTTTTGCAAGTAATTTGATAGAAAAATAGAGAGTGATAAGATGAAAACACAAATGTGGAGGGAGTAAGAGCAAAGGAAATGGAATAAAGAAACCTGTGCTGTCGTAGTGCAGCACTTGAGCTGCCTGGAGAAGGCCTCGCGTGACCAGGCACTGAATTGACAATCTCATTCAAGTTGTACAAACATGGAATATGAACAACTATATATATATATATATATATATATATATATATATATATATAGTCTCTGATGTTTGAAAAATCTCTTCCGCCATTGTCATATAACAATTCTTGTGAGATTGGAGAAGGACTTCATCAGCTGCACAAAAAATGATTGCTATTTGTTCCTTTTTTTGCTTTATCTCGAGCTTGATCATCAATAATTATACAAAACTTCGAGTCCCCAATCTCATCATGAATCACCCTTTACAAAACTTCGAATCCCCAATCTCATCATGAATCACCCTTTGCATATTTCTAGAAACGATAATCAAATTTCCCTTTTGAATTTTATGAGAAACATAAATAGCATTTTAACAAGGAATATTTTTTTCAGAGAATAATATAAATCATATTATAAAATCTCATCTATCAGTTTAAGTTTTTAAGTAAGATAATTTTTTAACATGGTATTAGAGTTTTGAAATTTAAATGCTTTTAGGGTTTCATAGAAATGTTAAAGGAATACATCTAGAAATATTAAGGGAAGTGGCTGGAATTTGCTGGCTTTAAATGATGTCGATGAGTTGTTTGATTGAAAATGTTGAGAGAAATGACTAAAATAAAATGCTAGACTGCGGCTGAAAGGAAATGGCTGGCTCTAAATATTGTTGATGAGTTGTTATAAAAGAAATGGTTGACATAAAATGTCTCAATTATTCACATAAACATTGTGGGATATGAATATCCCACGAAGTATGACATAATGATAAAAAGCTTGCTATACATAACAAGTTTTGAATTTAAGTCAGGATGTGCACTTTCCTTTAAGAGCTCATGACCACTAGGATTTTACTAACTCACCTGAACTCACAAAATATATTTTTTTAGAGACTAAGGTTTTCTCGCATTGAAAAAAGGGATATGAACCCTAGTAATAATAATAATAATAATAATAATAATAATAATAATTGATATAGAACATAGTTAAATGGATAGAAAGAGTTACGAGTTCAGATCTCATCACCCGTATTCTATTTGATAAAAATCAAGCACAAGATAATATGAGTTTGTACAAGTTTTAAGTTCCAAAAGTTTTTATTTAAAGAAAAATATTAGAGAATAATATAAATTATATTCCAAAATATCACTAAAAAATTTAAATTTTTAGATAACATGTTTCGTTGCCGCAATCAAGATTCATAGATGAAACCTTTCCTTACCGACATGATAAGGAACATCCAGTACAAAAACACCGCCTTGCAAGAAAAACACCGCCCTGCAAGATTCATCATGGATGAAACCTTTCCTTACCGACATGATAAGGAACATTCCAGTACAAAAACACCGCCTTGCAAGAAAAACACCGCCTTGCAAGATTCATAGATGAAACCTTTCCTTACCGACATGCCAAGGAACATCCCAGTACAGAAACACCGCCTTGACGACGCCCCTGGGACTTCCGGCATGGACAGCTCTGCAAGCAGAAGCATCCCAGCTATCGAAACAGGAAACACTCACACCCGATCGTGAGTGCTCCTGTTTTGCTATTATATGGTGTAATGAGATTGAGATTAAAGTGAATCCTCTAATTGTTTTCAAAAGGGAAGAAATTATAAATAAAATAAAGCAGAGCCGATTTCCTCTTTTTCTTCTTCTTAGAATAGAACGAGAAAACACTTTAGAAAAAAAAAAAAAAAGTGGGTATAGGGATTGTCGTGGTACGTATAAGTTGGCTGAAAACCATGATTATAAAAAAAAAAATAGATCTGGGGATTAACTGTAGTGCTCTTAAGCTAGCTCGGACACCCTAATTAAAAAAACAAAAAAATAAATATAAGTGGAAAAATAAAAAATATAAAAAAGTATAACAGGCAAAAAAAAATAATATTTTGAGGAAAAAAACAAAAAAAAATATAATAAGCAAAAAAATAAAAATAAAACATAATAAGAAAAAAAACAAAAAAAAAGGCAAAAAAAGAAGAAGCAAAAAAACAGGGAAAAAAACATTGTAGCGGGAAAAACATTGTTGCAATCAACAATGCTATGTGTGGGGAGCTACAGTGCTTTCCCCATACCATTTACAATCCATATTATTATTTTTTTTAAATAAGTTCAGGAATTAGTTGTGATGTGCTTAAGCTGACATGGAGACCCCAATTATAAAAACATTTTTGGTCCAGGCATAAGGAAAAAAAATGTATAAGTGAACAAAAAAAAGTATAAGGAACAAAAATTAAAAAAATAATAAATTGGTATAGGGATTAGTCATGGTGCGCGCAAGCTGGCATGGACATCCTAGTTATCAAAAAACAATTTGATCTGGGGATTAGTCGTGGTGCGCTTAAGGTGACCCATAAATCCTGGTTATGAAAAGAATATATAAGTAAAAAATAATAAAAAAAAAGCTTAAGCTGGCTCAGAGACCATGGTTATAAAAAAAATTATAAGCGTGAAAGCACTGTAGCAATTCATATTGTTTTAAAAACAAATTCGTTCCGGGAATTAGTTGTGGTGTACTTAAGCTGGCAATAGACCCCGGTTGTAAAAAAAAAATTTATAAGTGAACAAAACAAAAGTATAAGAAAAAAAGGAAAAAAAATATATCAGCAGGAAAGCACTTTAGCAAAAAAAAATGAGTCCGGGGATTAGTCATGATACATATAAGCTGGTATGGACACCATGATTATAAAAAAAAATTGGATCCGAGGATTAATTATGGTGCGCTTAAGCTAGTCCGGACACCTCGATCATAAAAAACAAAAAAAAAATATTTCATGGAAAAAAATGAAAAAAAATCAGGAAAAAAATGATAAAAAAACTATAAAAAAAATTAGATTTGATGATTAATTGTGATGTGTTTAAGTTAGTTTAAACACCCCAATTATAAAAAAAACAAATAAAATTATATATAAGTAGAAAAAGAAAAAAAATATAACCATGAAAAAAATATTTCATAAAAAAAACAAAAAAAAATTAGGAAAAAAAACAATAAAAAAAAGTAAGAAACGAAAAAAGTAATGAGAGAAAAAAATAAAAATGAAAAGTAATCAGAAAAGAAAAAAAAAGCAAGAAAAAAAAAGAAGGAAGAGCACTGTGGAAATCCACAGTATTTTGTGTGGGGAACTACAGTTAATTCCCCCACACGTTTTAGCTTATTGTTAATAGCTGATTTTATATAATTAGTCATATGCAAGCTCGTGCTTATTAATGATTATTCAAATCTTTGGTCTGTTTCTCTTTTAGAAATGACCTTTTCATTTATTCGAGAAAATCTCTTTTTTTTTTTTATAAATTCGAGTTAAACAAGTAAAATTCTGGTTGTTTAAGATTTTTATAAGATAGTTATACTTTAACTCAAACCCGAGACCTATAATGTAAATCTTAAATTTTTTAATTAGACTTAATAATAATTGATATAGATCGTAGTTAAATGAATAAAAGCGGCCACGAGTTTGAATCTCACTACTTTTATTCTACTTGATAAAAATCAAGCATAAAATAGTGTTAGTTTATGCAAGTTTTAAGTCCATTTTTTTTAAAAACTTTATCTAAAAAATTAAATTTTTAGATGAAATGATTAGTAATAAAAATAAGGATACATGCTCATATATGAAACCTTTACTTGCCGACATGCCAAGGAACATCAGTGTACAAAAACACCGCCTTGACGACATCCTTTTCTCTCTCGTTATTTTTTAGGTTTTGATGTTTGTAGATTATTTTGATGTGTTTATATCAAAATATCTTTTTTTAAAATATAAATATATTATTTTAATATATTTTTAAATAAAAAAAAAACAATTATGGAATACAAAACACATGCATCGTCTAAGAATGATTATTGATTATCTTATTCACCATATTCTTCAGCCTGCGTAACCCTTGTGTTTATGTGAGGTGTGTTGCAAGATGCAACATGATGAAGGTAATTGATGTGGAATTATCGGCTTAATTTCTTTCTTTTGTTTATTAGATGTACAAAAAACTTATCAAATGAGAATTGAATGTTTCTAGTCCTATCTTAGAAATTAAATAATTATTTGAAAATTGTTTTTGAATTTTTTTATTTAGAAATATGTTAAAATGATGTTTTATTTCTATTTTTTAAAAAAATATTTTTATTTTAACATCAACATATCAAAATAATCTAAAACACCAAAAAATTTAATTTAAAATAAAAATAAAATATTTTTATTTTTTTCAAAAATTATTTTAAAATACAATGTTAAACATCCATTATATTTATTTCCCCAACAATAAGTTTTATTATTTTGTTTCGTCATATACCTCTCTCTCTATTTAATTAGTTATGCTGTTTTCTTCCCATTGTTTGTACTTGAAAGCTAGCTTCTTCCCATTGTTTTTTCTTTTCAATTCATTCTCACTTTGGTGGGGTTTTTTAGCAGCCAAAAAAATTATACTTTTTTTATATATATATTTTTTAATTATTTTGATATACTAAATTTAAAAATAAACAAATAATAATTTAAAAAACAATTATTATTACAATATCAAATATTATCTTTAACTTGCCTCTCCATCTTTTGCAAGTCTAAACCTTTTTTCTTCTTCTTATCAATCTTTTCTTACTAACAAAAAAATATGGTTTTTTTTTTTTTTTTGTAGAAATGCACTTCATTTTATCAAACACAAACAATGATAAGAAATATAAAAAATACTATAAACGATTTGAAATAAGGATATTTTTTATTTATTAAAAACTCAAGTCCTTGATGAATACATTTAGTATTTTCTTTGTCAAAAGCTTATTATGTATCCATCTTTACTAGTGGGCTTAAGGGAGATATTAAATCAATGATTAATTCAAATCAACAATACTTATGAACATGTAAATGATAAGAAAAATCTAACTATATCATAACTATTCAAGGACTTTTTTTTATCAATTTCCAATCGAGACCTTTCAATAAACCAAAAAATGAAATATTAAATGGCTTTTATACATGACTAAAGGGTCACATGTGATAAATGAATTATGAGATAATTAAAAAGAGTTGTTTGATGAAAAAATAAAACATGAAAGTAATATATAAACAATGAAGATATGGTTGGATAATATAGGTTATCATTAAATTCTCCAACAGAAAGCTAAGATCCTCCCAAAAATTATATTAAAAAGTAGAGGATTTTGAACATGAAATTTAAGAGCAATCTCATTTACAAATAAAATAAAATAAACAAAGAGCATGGTATGTGTGTGTGTGTGTGTGTATAACCTAAAAGATAAACCGCGTGCCTCTTTTAGTGTATATACAGACTCAATTTACTATTCATTGCTACAATATAATTACTATTTTACCCCTAGGGCTGAAAATTTTCAATCTCAGGACCAGGGGCATTTTAGGATTTTTCATGGGACACAGATGATATTTTTTAGATTTGTTGCACAGTGAATCGACAAAACTAGCCCCCTTAAATGACAAAATAAGCTAAAACAGGCCGGGGATAGTTTACCAATTTCCACGGGACATGGACGATATTTCAGAATTTGTTGCACAGTAAAACAACGATTTTAGCCCCCCCTAAACGACAAACAAAGACGTTGGACCCAGGGGTATTTCTGTTTTTTCCAAGCTGGTTTTTTCATGGTTATGAGATGGGCCCAGGGGTGTCTAGGTAATTGTCCATTATATGACACGCATGTAGTGTTTCCGGCGCACGCTCCCTTCTGGCGGCGCATGTGACTTCATACAGTAGTAAGAAACCAGATTCCGCCGTGTTTCAATTTTGTTGTTTGATTGGAAATAATTATATATTTTATTTTTTATTTCGGTCCTTATTATTGAATTTTTTGTTTGCTATTAATTTCTTTGGTTTTTTCTGTCATTCTTGGACAATGTTTATTTTTTACACGTATTTATGCATTTATGCTTTTAATTTTTGTTTTCAATTTTTATTGTTTTATTATGGATTTATTTTTATTTGGTTCAGTCCTGAAATTTTAATTTATGTTGGTGATCATTTTCAGATTAATATTGCTCATTTTTTCTCTTTGTTCTTTTTTTTTTGTATTTTTATCTATATTTTGAATCAAATGATTTTATTGTTTGCACTATAATAATGATAATTTTAGTGATTATTTTTTTTATTGTTTTTTTATAAAAATGTTTTTCTTTTTAATCTTAACAGGAATTCAACACAAATTTATTATTTCATCTAAATTTATATTATAATAAAAAAATTATATATTTAATTTTTTTATATTGAAAAAAATATAGCATCGTCCACAACAAGGCATGGGGCAATGACTAGTATATATATCAATGATGTGTCTAATCTTTGTACCATTGAAACCCAAATAAAACATTTAATTAATTTAATATTAAAATGACTTTTGATATTATCCCATCATTTTCAAACCCTTCCTTGCAAAAATAGAAAAGGAAAAGTAATTATACTTTTCAAAAACACAACTTTGCCAATTATGCCTTCCAATTTGTCTTGTCATGCGAGATGCATTTATAATATATTCCAATTTCCATCAACACCAAAAAATAAAATAAAATAAAATAAAAACTATGGATGGACTGCGGACTTTATAGATCCCTATAGGGGTATTTCGGTAATGGAGTGGTTGAAAAAACCCTAGAGAGGTTCCAACTCTGCCGAGTGGACAGAACAGCCTGTAGACATAATGCCACGTGGATACTCAAGCGATAATATACCCAAAAAACCCGGTGACGTGTAACCTTAACCGTAGCCACCCTATAAATAACAGACACTTGCCCGCTTCTATCTCCTTCTTTCTCATCCATATCCATCCTGACTTCCTTGTCTCTCTTTCAGATTGAGACATGCGTTACACTTACTGATCGAATCCAGGATCCACTCGTTTAGAAGCTCCTTTTCGTTTCATCTAGGGTTTAATTTTTCAGTTCAATTATATTCCTGCTCTTCCACTTTTTGATTCTTCGAATCGGAGGCTGTCCGGTTTGGAGATCCGATTGCTTCTCCTGTCTGTCTTGGCTCGAGATCCGGGCCAAGTACAGAAGTATCGAGTTCGGGTTCGTACTTGGGCTCTTAGATTTTATCTTCTCTCTCTTCAAGTGTACAAAGGTTCAATCTCTCTCTCTCTCTGATTTTGTCAATTCTTGTTTTCTTTGAGTGGTGGTTGATTTTATCTTGTTTGGTTTCCATCATTTTTTTTTAAATTAATAAAACATAAAAAGCTGCATTTTTTTATTCACTGATTTTTTAAAATCATTTAGAAGAAGTTAAGATTGATGACCAGATTTACTTACTATTTATTTATTTTTGTTGATTTGCAGTTTATATTTGAGGATTGTATAGAATTGAACAAGTGTAAATGGCGACGAAAGAGGGATTTCTGACGGGTGAGCAGAGGAAAATGCTGAAAATAGCCAGCCAAAATGCAGAGAATTTATCATCGTCTCCAAAGGGCTTGTCTTCGTCGCCTAAATCCCCATCACAATTGTTTTCTGAGCATCACTTAAAAGTTCCTGCTGCCGGGAAAGCAACCACTGCTGGGATTGCTGTGCGGCATGTCAGGAGATCGCACTCGGGGAAGTTTGTGCGTGTTAAGAAAGGTGGGTTGGAAATTGAATGCTTGTTTTGTGTGATTGTTATTTTTGTATTATGACTTGTGAGTAATAGCTTTGTATAATATTTATTAATGGCGGTGTAGTTTCCTTTGTTATGAGTATTAATCTAGAACTGGATGCAGCCTTATACGATGCTTGTATATGGACATTTCTGATGATCCAGTGTAATCATATTATGGTATTTTGGGATAAAGTTATTATAGTTTATTATAAATGTATTTGAAGGATTGGAAGGGGATATGTTGGATGGAGATAAGAACATGGCTTAATTAGCTTTCTAGATTCCAGAAAATGTATGCTTGGATATAAGAAAAGATCAAATAGTCATGAAATGGAATGAATGGTAGATAATATGAAAATTGATTGAATACCTACAAACAGCGAGCTTCTTGTTTGAGAATGTGAGAAACGACTCGCAGCAGCGTACTTTTTTTAATTTAATAATCATTATTGCATGGTTTAAGCTTGTTGGGTCTTTGACACTTTACTGAAGTGAGAATATTCATTAGATGATGAGAATGTTTGTTGTGGATTTTCCCTTTATAATTTAGCTTTTTGCATATGTCTTGGAAGCATTTTATCTGCATTTAGAAGATAAATTATCTTTATATCTGTGGTAATTTTATTTTTGCATCTAATTTCTGTACTTTTTTTTGGATATCATGGATGATAATTATCATAATTTCTGGCCAAGTAGATGTCTTGTTTTCTTCTTACGGGGTGTTTGGCATTGCATTTTAAAAGCACTTTTGAAATAAATTGAAAATTTTTTATTTTTATCTATCACTTTAAATTAATTTTTTTTGGTGTTTTTAGATCATTTTCATATGCTGATGTTAAAAATGATTATAAAAAAAACAAAAAAAAGAACATCATTTTGATGCATTTTTGAATAAAAAACACTTTCAAAAGCAACACTAACTACACTCCCAAACAGACACGTAGTGTAGGGTTACTTATAAGATCTGATTAGTAAGTGCTGATACATTAATTAACTTGCCTTCATTGCCTACCCTGATCAGCATAGTTTGTGAAATATTTATTATGAATGATCTCAAATAACCTTCACAGAGCAAGTGACCTGGATATAGTTTTCACAAGGCTAGTCATAATACTTGTTTCATTGGTAACATTTCATTTGATGGTCAGAGGCAAATTGAAAGCTAAAAAGTGGTAATTCTAAAGGGGGCATTAATTCTAGAGTAATCTAATATTTGTTTATACGTTGATGATGCTGATTTAAGGACTTGAAGAAAACTAAATACTAGATATTTGATGATATGTAAGTATCTTCACACTGAATAATTGGTGTTTTGGGGGTTGGGGGGAGTCTGGTCTGTAGAGGGACAATGGCTCTTGTGGGATTCAGAACCCAGAAAAACTGCTCAATGCATTTATGTGTTGCAATTTGGTGCACTACTGTAATACTCTCTTGAACAGCAAGGCCTAACCATTTGGATAATGCATACTAATCATTAGTTTACATTGAATAACCAACATAATGAAGAGAACCTATTAGTGCATTTTAGATTAGTTTGTTTACACAATCCTGCAAGTATGGCTGATAGATAAAGAATGTATTTGTTTGACTTGGACACATTGTTTTATATAAGAGTTTCAGGACATCTTCATGCTAATTAGTGTTTGTCTTCTTTTTGATGGTTTAAGATGGTGGTGGTGGTAAGGGCACATGGGGAAAACTGCTGGACACTGATGGTGAATCCCATACTGATCGGAGTGATCCTAATTATGACAGTGGAGAGGTAAGTCTCTACTTGCAATGTGATTTATCCATCCATACTCGTTTGGAATCATCTTGGGTTTGTCAAGGCTTTTGGGTAAATGAATAAGCCTGCAGCTAAGTTTTATAGGGAAACTGTATTTCTTTTTCTTGTTTGCTTGACCACTTCTGTCCTACCATTGAACAGGAGCCGTATCAGCTTGTTGGGGCAACCATCTCAGATCCTTTAGATGACTACAAGAAGGCTGTTGTTTCAATAATAGAGGAGTACTTTAGCACTGGTGATGTGGAAGTGGCTGCATCTGACCTCAGAGAACTTGGGTCCAGCGAATATCATCTGTACTTTATCAAGCGACTTGTTTCCATGGCCATGGACAGACATGATAAGGAGAAGGAAATGGCTTCAGTTTTGCTTTCTGCACTGTATGCTGATGTCATCAGCCCATCCCAAATCAGAGATGGGTTTGTCATACTTCTAGAGTCTGCTGATGATCTTGCAGTGGACATACTGGATGCAGTTGACATCCTTGCTTTATTCGTAGCTCGTGCTGTGGTTGATGATATCCTTCCTCCCGCTTTCCTCACCAGAGCAAAGAAAACCTTGCCTGAATCCTCAAAAGGATTTCAAGTTCTCCAAACTGCTGAAAAGAGCTATCTTTCAGCTCCACATCATGCAGAACTTGTGGAGAGGAAGTGGGGTGGAAGTACCCACATCACTGTGGAGGAAGTGAAGAAAAAAATTGCGGATCTGTTGAGGGAATATGTGGATAGTGGAGATGCTTTTGAAGCCTGCAGGTGCATAAGGGAGTTGGGAGTTTCATTCTTTCATCATGAGGTTGTTAAGAGGGCTTTGGTGCTTGCTATGGAGATCCGAACTGCAGAACCACTTATATGGAAGCTGTTGAAGGAAGCTTCTGAAGAAGGCCTGATAAGCTCCAGTCAAATGGCAAAGGGCTTTGCGCGATTGGCAGAGAGCCTTGATGACCTTGCTCTTGACATTCCATCTGCCAAATCCTTGTTTCAATCCCTTGTCCCCAAAGCTATTGCTGAAGGATGGCTTGATGCTTCATTCATGAAATCTTCAGGTGAAGATGGAACGATACAAGCTGAAGATGAAAAGGTAAAGCAGTTTAAGGAGGAGGTTGTGACAATAATTCATGAGTATTTTCTCTCGGATGACATCCCTGAATTGATTCGAAGTCTCGAAGATCTTGGATTGCCCGAGTATAATCCAGTTTTCTTGAAAAGGCTCATCACCCTTGCCATGGACAGGAAGAATAGGGAGAAGGAAATGGCGTCTGTGCTACTGTCAGCCCTTCACATTGAGATATTTTCAACTGATGATATAGTTAACGGTTTCGTCATGCTTCTGGAATCTGCAGAAGATACAGCGTTGGACATCTTGGATGCTTCTAATGAACTTGCACTGTTTCTAGCTAGGGCAGTAATTGATGATGTCTTGGCTCCTTTGAATCTAGAGGAGATAGGCAGCAAGTTGGCACCAAACTGCAGTGGAAGTGAGACGGTGCGCATGGCTCGATCCCTTACTGCCGCCCGCCATGCTGGGGAGAGGCTCTTGAGGTGTTGGGGGGGTGGAACTGGCTGGGCTGTGGAAGATGCAAAGGACAAGATATTAAAGCTACTGGAGGAGTATGAAAGCGGGGGTGTCATTGGCGAGGCTTGCCAATGTATTCGTGATCTTGACATGCCTTTCTTTAACCACGAGGTGGTGAAGAAGGCACTGGTCATGGCAATGGAGAAGAAGAATGACAGGATGCTGGATCTGCTTCAAGTGTGTTTCAATGAAGGCCTGATCACCATCAATCAGATGACCAAAGGCTTCAACCGTATCAAGGATGGAATGGATGATCTGGCTCTTGACATCCCAAATGCCGAGGAGAAATTTATCTTCTATGAAGAGAGTGCCCAGAAAAAGGGCTGGCTGCTCGCGCCCTCGGGTTCATCCGCCGGCGACGCATCCTCAAACTCCGTGGCGGCAGCAGCTACCTGAGAAGAAATCGTATTTCCTTTTTTGCCAACTCTTCTCATGCATGCTGGTGCTGCCGCCCATCACCTCTCTGTACCGTTGAAAGGTAGATATAGGACATGTTTAGATTCCGTCTGATGTCTCTTTTTTGCGTTTATCTGATGGAGATTGCTGGGATCCCAGCAGCCAGTGTACAGAGCTTGTTGTTTCAGTGACCTTTAGTTTTAGGCGTCCAAAAGAGTATGTTAGGATTTCCCTGTCTCATTTCATTTCCTCCTCCGTTTTCCCTAAATCACAATAATTATTATGTTCCCAATTCTTATTTTAGGATGGTTTTGCTGATGATTAATTTTCCAGTTACGAAACACTCTGCTTGCTGGTAATGCTAGGGTTTGCATCCACCTACCACGGCAATTTAAAAGTAAAGCTGTATGACACGTAGCTACTGCAATTTAATAACCTGAATCTAGGATTCTATGAGTTTCTTAACACGGCAATTCATGTATTTATCTATTAGGGTTTATCTTTGCGAGTCTATTTTTTATTTTATTTTTATAAGATTCTCGTTGACTTTAAAAATAATCCGGTTGTCTTGAATTTTTTTAGTCAAATATTTCGAAGATATTTTTTTAGTTAAATTATGTTAATTGATTACTTTTCGAAGTATAGCATGCTTACTTCATGATATATAATTTGATTTAATTAAATATAATCAATAAAATCAAACTTGTTAATTCCGTTCCGTTCTTGCCGGAATGGCTCGGTATAATTGCGGCTCAAAATCATAATATTTCTTTTATTTTAGAACATTTTACTATTATAATATTTTGGATTTTTAAAGATGTTTCTAATTTTCAGATTATGTTTGTTTGACTTTGTGTTTGTATTGTATAATTTAAAGTTAATTTATCTTGAATTTAAATTATACTTGTTAAATTAATATTTTTTTTTTCATATATATATATATATAATTAATTAATTATATATGAACAGTATAACCCTGAAACGGCACGTCGAAACGTTCCGAAATCAAAATATTCTGTTCCAATAGAAAAACCGGAACGATGACCAGAACGATATTGACAACCTTCAATAAAACAGCTAAATAAATTTCAATATTAACCATTTAACCTATCAGCGACCAAAAAATCTTCTAATTACTTGAAATTAGCTTTTAGATGAAAAGAATAACTTTTAAATGCAACTAGCACGAGCCCATCGGTGGCTAGAAACTAAAGTAAGCGGTATAAGGCTCTGTTTGGCATCAAGTTTTTTTGATTTATTTTTAAATTAATTTTATTGATATGTTTATAAAGTATAGTATTTCAGATTTTTGGTCATTTATTTTTATTTTATTTTTGTAAATACCATCTATTCACGTTACCTTTAATTTAAAAATTTCAATGAATATCTTCAAATTGAAAGTCAAAGTTGAGGAGGCCCAACGCAGCCTAGTGAACACACCCGATTGCATACGTATATATCTGTACCCCAACTACCTAGACATTTTTTCTCTCTAACCTAAAATAGAGCCTCCACCTTCCTCCCCCGCACCAACCTCCGACGCAAAATGTCGCAACCGCAACCCCGGCAGCGGGTCCTTCAGCATTCAGTTAAACCAGAGCTCCTAACCCTAGACGCCAACTCCGCAGAAACCTCCTCATATATCCCCCAACCTCCTCACAAACTCGCCATGTTAGCCGACCTCAATGCCAACCCCCCTGAATCCGACACCACCGACTCCCTCCATTTCTCACCACCTGACCTCACGAAATTTAACGACGAGGCACAGGATAGCAAACCTAACTTAACATCCAAAGAAGCAGATAGCAACGCCACCGTAGAAGTTACTGAAAGTAAAAAATCAAGCAGTAAATTAGGTAAATCACGTTCACGTAGCAGTAAATTAGAAAACTCTCTCGATTACGGACCTGATAACGATAACGATCAGCCTAGCCAAGGTCCTTCTTCCTCTCGTGAGGAGAGAGTTAGCAGTCTCAAAACAGTGAGTTTCGTTTTTTTTTTTTTTTTGTAATTAATGAATTGATAACATTCTGGTTAATTAATTAATTTAATTTTTGGGGGGTTTCTTTAGGGCTTGGTACATGTTGCGAAGAAGATGCCGAAGAATGCACATGCGCATTTTATACTTGGATTAATGTACCAAAGATTAAGCCAACCTCAAAAGGTTAGTTTTCGGAGCACAATTAATTTGTCTTGTTCTTTGATTGATTCGATTTGTTTCATGTTAGTTAACTTTGTTTTGATTTTAGGCGATTCTGGCTTATGAGAAGGCAGAAGAGATATTGCTTCGTTGCGAGGCTGAGGTAGCTCGGCCGGATTTGCTGTCCTTGGTTCAAATTCACCACGCCCAGGTTTGGTTATTTTTTGCTGTGCATTTCGTTTATCTTGTTGTGTGAAATTGCTTTCGTTAGCTCAAATTCACCACGCGAGGTTTTATTTTACTTATTATTTCGATAAAATTTGTGATGCGTGTTATTGAATGTGTGTACTGTAGTGTATTTTGCTGGAAACTAGTGGCGATAATAGCTTGGAGAAGGAACTTGAAGGGCAAGAGCTTGAGGACGTTCTGTTTAAATTGAAGGAGTCGATGCAGTCGGATATTAGACAAGTAGCTGTTTGGAACACCCTAGGTTTGATGCTTCTTAAATCTGGCCGTGTGCAGGTATAATCACTAACGATCCTTTTGTTGTTTCTGATGAGAGTTGATGTTTCATGATCTTGGTATGCTGCATCGTGTCTTTTCAGAGTGCTGTTTCAGTTTTGTCTGCGTTGATGGCTGTTGATCCTAACAACTACGATTGCCTTGCAAACTTGGGGATTGCATTCCTGCAAAAGTAAGAAATTGCTGTTTATGCTCTTTGGTTATCCACTCAACCTCGTTTGTCTTAACATTGGCTACTGATTATAGATAAATTGCAGCATTGGTTCAATGATGAAGCCAAAAAACAAGGAATATTTTGAGTATATGTCACAATAATTTGAAAAAGCTGGGACTAGAAATCATAGGTATTTGGATCTAATAGACCATAATTATAAATTAGATGAATCTCATCCAACAAGCTATCTTTAGCCGTGAGTATAAAATATCTACTATTTATGATCATTTCCGAGCAATCTTGACCACTTTATCTCAGCTTTGTTGAGAGGATTCAAAGCACATTCTTATTTCTTTTGAAAGCTTTTTGAAAGTTCTGAAATGTGCCAGCATAGCATTTTTTTCAATTTACCTCAGTTAGTATAGCTATCACTAAGTTGCTTTCTGCAAAGGATGGTTGATTTTTTTTTTGAAACTTTTACATTGATCTCATATGTGAGCGATGATGACGAACCAGGCATCTTAAAATTCTCTTCTTAGTTTCGGTTATCTTTACTTGCTTTACAATGGTGTTAAAATAAATTAATTTGCTTGGGTACTGTTGGGATCACTCATTGAATGCATGTGTTCTGGTTGCTCTAATATCATCACTTTTTTTTATTGAGATGTGCAATTGAACACCTATACTACGGTTATGGTTTCGGTAATATATTCTCCCTGCATCTTTCTCATTCGTTGATATGCTTGCAGTGGAAATTTGGAACTATCAGCAAAATGTTTTCAAGATTTGATCCTTAAAGATCAAAACCATCCTTCGTCCCTTGTGAACTATGCTGCCGTTCTTCTCTCTAAATATGGTTCGGTTGTTGCAGGTATATTTCAATCGAGTTTTAGCTTCATGTATCTTTGACCTTTGTTGACTTTTTACATTAATTTCTTGCGTTGAATATTACGATGTAGTGAATAGTTCAATCGACTTTTACTTCATTTGCTATTCATTTATGGTTGATGTAACTCACATGACTACAGCTCCCTCTTCCTAACTTCTCAGGTGCTGGGGCTAATGCTGGTGAAGGTGCTTCTGTAGATCAGGCTGAAGCTATCAATGTTGCGAAGGAGTGTTTACTAGCAGCACTTAAACTGGAACCAAAAGCAGCACATATTTGGGCTAATCTTGCTAATGCATATTTCATGATTGGTGACCACAGAAGTGCCAGCAAGTGCTTGGAGAAGGTGCTAGTGGCTCATTGCTACTGTCATTTATTGCTTCATTGTTGAGGTTGTTCATTGGTTTCCTTGATATTATGATAAACCAGGGGAAAAAAAGATAAAAGTTCTGATCATGAACAATTGGAAAGCTTCTTCCATTTTTAATATCTTCTAAATGAGATAATTAGCTACTCTTCTGGTTGCTGATGCTTTCATATGTCAACATTTCTTTTCCTTCTCAATTTTTGTGTTAACATTGTGGATCTGAAGTTATTAATTTGTTGTTATCCTTGTTGCTTTCCAGGCAGCAAAACTGGAGCCCAACTGTATGTCTACTCGATATGCTGTGGCAGTTCACCGAATAAAGGATGCAGAAAGGTCTCAAGATCCTAGCGAACAACTTTCCTTGGCAGGAAATGAAATGGCTTCAATATTAAGAGAGGGAGATTCTGTTCCAATTGATCTTCCCATTGCATGGGCTGGACTTGGCATGGTTCACAAGGCCCAGCACGAGATTGCTGCAGCATTTGATACAGAATCAAATGAGTTGATGGAGGTGGAAGAGTGTGCTCTCTACAGCTTGAAGCAGGTACTTTTTTTCCCCTATTGCATAATTAATTTAAACTACATTTGGAAACTATCAAATAATTATGGTAACTCACTACAATTTAAAACTTCTACGTTCTTTCACAGAACACTAAATTTATGCACATTTTGATCTTTCCTGAAGCTCGTGCTTTTAATTCTTATTAATCTTAGTAAAGTAGTGCGGTCCATGCTCTATGAACTGATAAATTATAGAGCAGAACAAGGTGTATCTAAAAAAAAAGAAAGAAAGATGGATGCTTCATCCTAATCTTGCTTTTTAGCTATAATGAATACTTGCAAAATCATTTATGATTGCATTCTGTTCATTTGTATCACCTTTTCTGATTACAATTGTCCCTTGGTGAAAAAGAAAATTTATGATTCATAAACGAATATGAAATGATGAACAATGGCACCTGAAAGAACTTCTTTGCAGTGGAGTGAGAATAATCTTGCCATCTTCTGGATGGATTTAGGTTTCATGCAGGATCTAACGTGTGTGGACTAAAAAAATGGACCTCTTACATAAAGTATACCTTTTAATTCTTAACTAAAATAAAAATTCTCAATTATCCACTGTTATTTTAATTAGGCAATTGCTGAGGATCCTGATGATGGGGTGCAGTGGCACCAACTCGGTCTGCATTATCTCTGTTCCCGACAATTTAAAGCAGCAGAGAAGTATCTCAAGGTTGCAGCTTCCCGCTCTAGAGAATGCTGCTACATGTGGTCAAATCTTGGTACACGCAGATTTATGATAATTTATTTCTATAATTTCTTTCCGTTCGAATCATTCGACGGGCTTACAATTAAATGTTCATCAGGTATCTCAATACAACTATCAGAAGAACCCTCACAAGCGGAAGATGTCTACAAGCAAGCGTTGGCGCGGGCAACACCTGAACAAGCACACACAGTGTTCTCCAACCTCGGAAATCTCTACCGGCAGCAAAAGAAATACGACCGTGCTAAGGCCATGTTTACAAAGGCTCTCGAACTCCAGCCTGGCTATGCTCCTGCCTTCAACAATCTTGGTCTGGTATTTGTAGCTGAGGGTCGGTGGGAGGAGGCCAAGTACTGCTTCAGCAAAGCCCTCGAGGCAGACTCGTTACTGGATGCTGCCAAGTCTAACATGATTAAAGCAGAGTCTGTATCTAGATCGAGTGCAGCCAGGATTGGTAGCTGAGCAAGGACTAAATTGCAACAGCTTCATAATTAGCTGTGAAAATGTAATTCAAGAAATTATGTTGGATGCTTGTACACGTGTCTCTATAATAAACCCCATTTGGTCTCATACGACTCCATTTGTCAACGAGTGATAACCACGCCTGTCTGCTTGCCTTCGTGTTCTTCATTGTCACGCATTCTTCTTAAAGTAATCCAAATCTCCAATTTATTTCTATCAGCAGGGAACAAGCAGATTTGCCTGCCTGTTCCTGTGGGAGCCCGACAGTTCCAGGTTTTTTTGTCTGTTTCAGGGTTTTTGAAACATCAATGTACACACACACACACACACACACACACACACACATATATATATATATATATATATATATATATATATATATATGAGAGCTAGGACTCCAAAGCCTTTTCTAATCTTAACTATTTTCACAAATCAAGACCATGAGTTATAGTAAACGACAGAAATTTATATTCATCAGAATCTAATTTAATTGTAGAATAGTAATTTTATTTAACTTGAATTAAAAATTATCATAAAGAATTACATTGTTAACTCAAAAAAAGAATCTTTGTATAAGATTTATTATAAAAATTAAATTTAAGACACTTAACTAAATATATATGAAAATATACAATCTTAATATTTTATATTGCTAAAAAGTGCTTATATATTTAAAAGAAAGAAAACTATATTGTTCATTTGAAAACTAGTGTTGAAGTCTATTAGATGAAGAAGCATTATATTTGAATATAAATTTTTCATTTTTCTAACTAGCTTTTTTAAAAATTAGAGTATATTTTTAAATAACAATAAGCATTAAAAGATGTGCTTAGAATTAGGGATCGAGATGCATAAAAAAGGAACTTACGCGCTCTTCGTCACTACACACTTCATTCCAGCAGCTTTGGCTGCTGCAAGACCTATTGCACTGTCCTCCACCACTACACAGCTGCAGAGATGAAAATTAAAGCATTTTCTTAAGAGATGATAGCCTCTTAATGAATGCAAATCGTAGTAAACTAGGCATATGATAAGAACATGCATAAATTTCTCTGCCAATTTAAGAAGCAGAACATAACAAGAGAAAGCTTGAAAAAGGCATTATGAACTCGCAGGGTGTTGGCTGCTAATGTATAAATGCCCTGTGAGGTTGAAGAGAGACAATTTAGTAAGCAGCTGCGCATCAAACCCACTGTTTTCTTCAAGCAGAAAACATTTTAGATCACAAGCCCTTTGCCATCACGCCACACCCTATTCAGGACTTTATATCTCTTGATGCTGAAGTAATACCATCAGGGTTTCGTTTTATGCAATTGAAATATGTGGTTTCAATTGCATAAAACCAAACCCTGATGGTATTACTTCAGCATCAAGAGATATAAAGTGTACCGGATCAGGCTTTTTCCGGGGAACAGCATCTCCTGCAAATATATTGATCTTTTCTGCTCGTTCAGGTCCCAGCGAAATAAGGGTTTTTAGTTTGGCCATCGAAAAATTTGCAAAGCATCTTAGAATTAGCACCATGTAATTTTCCAATGAAATTTTATAACCACAGTAGCGAGATTTAAAAGTTCATCCAAATCTTGAAGTTCAAACACAAGAAATTTTATGAATATAAGAAAGCTAACAGAAATGAATGTGCTTGCATACCACAACACATTACGCAAGAGTTAGGTTTCTTAAGGAAATGAAACTCAGACCTACGGTACTTAACAGTTTTGAATGCAGAGATGCAGATTTAGGGTCTGTTTGGTTGGTCAAATTTCATTTTTTTTTTATATTTTCGAATCGTTTTGATATAAAAAATAACTTTGATGCATTTCCTGCTACCATAATCCAAATCATCCTCTTAATTTCAACTGCAAAACCTAGGTTGCATGGAACTAATTTTCGAGCAATACAGTTGTAGGAACCTGGTTGTGCATACGGCCTTCTCAAAACCTGTTCGATCAGCATTTACTGTGCTGGAAACTGTCGTTGTGACATTAATTACTGAAAAAAGAATAAGAAAACTGATAGCTCGCAACCTAGGATTTAACTCATGTTAAGTTTGAAATGTGAATGAATTAGCGAAATGAAGGCACTTACTTTGCAAGGCCTGGTCGAAGAGGTAACAATTTCTTCTCAATAAGGGCCATGAAGAGCTCTGTCTTTCGCTCATGAAGTGAAGCTATGAATTCATTTCTCTCTTCACTGAAAGGATAATCAGAGAGAAGTGCCACTGAAAGAAATCATGTGCATCTTTCTCAGTATCAGCAAGCACACCATCGCAATCGAAGAGCTGATGGAAGAACAGAAGATGAAGCCAAGCAAGAGACCCCATTTGAAGTGCTTCTCTTGCTCACTGCCTCTGTTCTTGTTACTGACACGTATGCTTGTGCCCAGCAGGGAAGAAGATAAGTTCCTTTCATGGGATCTGAAGCTGGAAAAAAATATATATATATTTTTAAATAAAAACTACTTTTAAAAAGCAAGAAGTCAGGAAAATAAAAGTCAGAGGTCAGTAAAAAGAAAGAACGCGCCAGATAGGGGTCGAACCTATGACTTTCTGCTTAGGAAACAGACGCTCTATCCACTGAGCTACAGGCGCTAGTTGATATTACAAAGATATTAAGTTTTATATCAATATATTAACATAAACAATTAATAAGAAATTACAATATACTTGCGAGTGCTGGATTATTTTATTCGTATCACCATGCCCAAAATAAAATAAAATAAAATGTAGGGTGGAAGGGCTGAATATTTTAAAGTCCTTAATTTAAAAAACGAATATGGATTTTATTTTTAATAATAAAGACAATATACTTGTGAGTGCTGGATTGTTTTTAATATTTGATTACACAAGCTAGTTTTAAGTGTGGAAGAACACATAATTAGACAATATGGTTTACGGATAAGAGGCTGTAATAATTGCATACTCGGTTTTTCTCTTTTAATGTTAGTAAAGATGCTCTACTACAACAAGGGAAGCTTGGAAAGATAAGCTTGCAAAGATTTTATATTCTATATCAATAGGTAAGTAGATATTTATGTTGGGTTTCTCGAAATATATACACATAAAAGAAACAATAAATGTTTTTTTTGGGAATTAAGGAATCTTAATAGACAGATTCAAAGTTTTTAGGCTTTATATAAAGATTGCCTGAAAATCAAATATTTTTTATCAATTTTAAATATTTGCTTAAAAGTTGGGTTGTCGCAAACTATATCTTGTCTTTAATAGTAATCTATGTCATAATTTATTTCTGGGTTATTCCCTAAAAAAACAAAAAAAAGCTGACGTTTGAAAAAAATCAAATTGGAAATTTTGAACATATTCGAGAGACTGATTGTACTTCTATTGTGCCCAAAGATATAGAAAAATATAGATTCAAGGTTAAAATAAATGATGATTAGATAAATTTGCATAAAAATTAAGTTGAAAGTCAAAATTATATTTTAATAGGTCAATTTGATTTAATCATGGACCAAATTAAAATTTAATTATGTTTAAGAATTAATTTAGGGTCCAATTGAAGGATTTAAGTAAGTTCAAGGACTTAATTATTAAATTGGTCAAATAAATTTTATTAAGGGGTTAATTGGTAAAAAATTAAGTTTAGAGCTTAATTCAGATTTAATTAAGAAGATTGGATTTTTTAGACACCAAATTGAATTTTGTCAAGTCAATTGGATGACATGAGGGATGAAATTGAAGAAAATTGGTCAATTGAGGGTCAAATTGCATCAATCCAAGACTAGGAATTAAAGTAAAAAAGACATGTAAATTTAAAGCTGCTATTAAATTTTGGTCAGGATAAAATTGCATAAAATTAAAAATTTTAAGAGCGCAATAAAAATAATTATAAATCAAAGGACCAAATTGTACTCATGTCGTTCATCAAGATTTGTAGACGTGACTGTGTTGTTCTGTGGTCTGAATACCTACAAGCGAACGATACAAAAAAACATATGGAAGGAGGAAAGGATACCGAAAACAAAACAAAAAAAATAAACTGCGAGCAACCTACAAACCCCATTGTCCAAACCTTCTTCTTCCTTATCATCGGCGGGTTGGTAACTTCTTCTTCCTCAACGCCGGCAGGTCATGTCTTCTTCTTTCTCAAAATCGGCAACCTCAATCCTATCCTTCTCCATTATTAGTAGTAGTCCAGTTCTTCCTTTTTCCCAAACAACAGTTGTGCTTCCATCCGACAGCCAACTAGTAGCAGCTCCTTGGCACTGGCGATAACTCTTTTGTATCCTTCAGTAATAGCGACTGCAGTTTCCTCCACTTCGACGACATAAGCAGCAACAACATCGTTTTCCCCTCCATTGCAGCATCATTCCTTCTCTTTATGCAACCACCATCCACTACCATTCTTTGTGTCGGCGCCACCTGCGAAACCAGCGCACCTCCTCTACACGGCGATAGTAACAAGTCAGACATTCCTTGTATTGTTCACATGCATGTGGGCAGTGCTCGGGTTGGATGCAGTGTCCAACCCGGCCATTGAAAATGGTGAGCTATTTTGGGCCACCTAGGCTGGGCAGCCCCAAAATATTTGGCTGTTTCGACCCATATGGTTTAAGTTGTAAGCCCAATAAATAAATAAATAAAAATGCATAAAAAACAAAATAAGAATATATATATAAAAAAATGTTTTGTTTTCGTGCATATGAACGAATCTAGAAATTTTCCAAACATGTTTTTCATATAAAAAAAAATCGCATATTTTCTCATGTTTTAAAATGAAAATGGGATATCGTAACCAATTTATGATTATCCATTAGAGTTCGCAAAAATATCAAAAATATTTCAACAATCATTTTGTTCTATTTTAGATGTAAACTTTAATTGTTGGGGTGTAAAATTACATTGTAAAGTACATCCATAGATATTAAAGTGCAATAAATGCAGTGATAAAATTCAGACCTTAGAACAGATAGATTTTTGACCTAGTGAGTTAGAGACTCTTTCATGAAGAGAGATCTATTTCAAGCATTAGAATAGACCAACAAATAAAAAAAATCTGACATGGAAAAACAATCAAACAATAATGCAGTTTGCCTTAAATAGGGTGCACTTGGGTGATGCGTTTTCTCGTTGCATAACAAGTCCCCTTACCTAGACTCTCGCAGACCATTAGATTTTTTAATGATCTTAATATTAGATGGCGACTCCTAAAATTATAATCATAATTTTATGGTTTAAAAAACCTTTTTTTCACGCACCTCCTCCCGTCTTCAGGGATGGCAACGCGTGAAGAGGGAAAAAATGGTTGTTGCGACAATCTACATGAACCATCAATATGAATATTTTTTTATGACTCTAGTAAATATATAGTATTTAAGAGAGTATGGACTATAATTTTTTTAGGAATAATGGTTTAATACAATAAAAATCTCATAATTATAACTTTATAATTTTTCTTTGTAAAATATTTTTATCTCATAGACTTTATCTTTATTCTAAATTCATAAATTAAATATTATATTCATTTCTCTAATATTATATGAATATTAAAGATAATTTCAGATTTTTTTTAATAATAAATATGTATTATATAAATATAATAATACTATATGTAACCAACCGATTGACCACAAGACATATTAAACCAACCATATACATCATTTTATAATTGATGTATTATTACTTATCGTATTTCATAATTATGATTGTGCTTTAAAAGCATTCACAATCTAAATATCATTTGCTAAATTGAAGATATAGACAAATTTAATAATCTGTAAGAAAATCACTGTATTATCATTTGACATAACTTTCACAATTCTTGTAGCCAATGTGAAAATGACATGTGCTAGTAAACACCCAGAGTCCGAACAGGCAAACCGATATACAAGACATAAATAGGTGGAAGAACAAACGCAATAGCAGAAGAAAATAAGCAGCAGCACTGGTATCAGTTGTTGCTGTCGGAGAAAGAACCAGAACATGAACTGAAGGGTCTCTGTCATCTTGTCATGCCTGGTGGCGCAAATGGAGCCGTTGTAATTCCACGCTGTTGGAATCTAACCATATTGGCTTCCCAGCCTTTATTTTGGTCCCAGAATTTCCATCCATCAAAGAAACTCAAGATCAGATTTAAAGAAACAAAACCAGAAAGCCAATGAGTAAAAAAATGCAGATATGTTCATACGGTAAAGGAACTATCCCACCTAAAAGTTTATGATGTTAATATGATTTATATTATTCTCTAACACATCCCTTTAAGTGAAAACTTTTTGGGCTTGAAACTTGTACACAAGTCCACACTACCATGTGTCAAATAGAATGAGAGAGGTGAGATTCGAGCTAGTGACCGCTGGATCAAAAAGACTTTGATACCATGTCAACGAACTTCTCTAACATATACATGCCTTTCATGATACCTAAACGAGGACTTAAATCTGTATAATTCTCTCGACAAACTTGACTGGTTAAGTTATAGAATACGAACACCAGTAAATGTAGAGCAAGTTTCACATCAGCTAAATTATCATTTCAGGTATTTAACATCTTGCTATCCAATATGAACAACTGGTAGGTCTAGGCTATCATGAACTAAAAGGCCAGAATATTCCAATGGAACAGGATGGAAGGAAGGGATAATTAGGAAAAGATTTATCTCGTCAAGTTTATATGCTTCTGGTTTTTGAAAACAGAAAGCTTGTAAAGATGTCAACAGGTATAAACATGGTACCTATCCCCATATCAAATCCACGATTCTTGAGCTCTCTGTACTCTTGAGTCAACGCACAAGTCTCGCAGCAGAAGTGCACCAGGCAATCCACACAAGGGGCCTCGTCCAAGTCAAACTGGCCCCTCAATTTCGAGCGATAGCAGCAGGAGTATAAGCATGCAGAGCCCATCAATATCGCATATACTGCTCCACTCATGAAACATGCTGCAATTTTTCCACCCAGCAAACATTAATTAGTTTAAGAGATGAATGATACTGCAGCAGAAAGGAAGGGGGGGAGAATTAAAATCAGCTGACTGATTTTCTTGGCTTACTTGTAGATCCTCTGTTCACTATTTCAGCAACCTGTCCAAACGTGATGCATGGACAAAAGCAAGTGATCACACCTAATAAAATAAAATAAAATTAAGAAAAAACTACGAGAGATATTAATTGATCGTCTTAGCTAGAAAATGTAGTGTTGTAGTTAAGTTTTCATATTCTCACAATTTGCAGGATCATCGCAGCAATGGCAAAGACCAGAAGACCACTTCCCTGCTACACCAGGAGCATGCCTCATGGCCATATGTGGAGCATAAGTGTATATTTGATTGGGGGTAGGAACTCCTGAAACAAGGATTGGATCTTGATGGACATCTACTGAATATCTTGGCTGCTCATTTACTGGAGGATACATTTTGTTTATGAAATCAAGTCAAGCTGGGCAATGGAACTTCATATCCACTGTCTTATATCTGTCAGGAACTAGTCCTTGTAATACTTTTTTTTTCCCTGATGATTAACTTGTAATAATATTTAATGACTACACAGCTTGCCAACCAACTGTCCATTAATTTTTAAATCCTACAACAAAAAATAAAAACCATAAACCCTTGCTTTTTTTATTTATTTTTATAACCGGGGCAATCGAGTCAGTTTTCTTGCACCACAACTAATCTCTGAATCCACTGAACATCCTGCAAGCCCAATGAGCATGTAAGGCACAGCTGGATGACAGGCGAGCAAGGCAGGGCTCGAACTCGGATAGCTGACAAGAACAAACGTTGCACTGACCACGGGGCCAAGACCCTGTTTGCCCCTTGCTTTTTTTTATTTATTAATATAGGTGTCCGGGTCAGCTTACGCGCACCTCAACTAATTCCACAGGCCCTGAAGTTAACGATTATATAAGCCTTTAGTAGCCATCATATTAGTAACTACATAACTCGAACTTGATACAACAGAGAAAATAAATCTCGTAGTCCTAAACTCTTATCATTATGCCACCAACTAGATGGTTATAAACCCTTTCCTCTATTAACTTCCAGGAAAATGTATAATGATATCTACCCTCATTTCCTTTAATATATCTAATTTCTGAATGATGACTCAAGCATTTATTTTATCCTCATCAATCCAAATTCCTGTACGATGTCCACTGTGTTTATCTGCTGGGAAGGTGAGTCCATAATTGTTTTTAAGTTGTTATAGACCAAGACTTTTCATTATCATATTGTTCTTGCTTCATAGTTGAATATTGACATAATACAAGCTGTTGCGGTAGGAGAAATAAGCACGAGTCTTCTCCTTCACACCAGGAAATAATTCTGATGGCAACCAAACCAGTAGCAGACATAGGGTTAGGTTTCTGACAAGACATTGACTAATGCAGTAAAGTCAATTCCAATGGACTGTCATCTTAGTTGAAGAAGTAAACTCTCTTCTTTGACCTTTGAAAGAATCTTAATCTTGATTAGCACATGGAAATGTTTTTTTATGCAGAATCAAAGCAAGAGAAATACAGCAGCCCAACAATGGGTTGATAAAACTCTGTCCTTTAAATTATTGTGCACCTAATAGTTAGTATTTGATACTGCTTCTTCTTACAAAACTAGAGGGATTGGGATTTAGGTTGGAATCGTAATTTTGAACCTAAATTTAACAACAAATAATTGATTATAAGACTTTTATAATTGATATCCTCATCTCAACAATTGAAGGTTTATTATTTGAAGATAATTAAATTAGGCCATTAGTTACATTTTTTTTTTATAACCGGGGTGTCCGGGCCAGTTTACGCGCATTACAACTAATTCCCGGACTCACTGAACATCCTGCAAGCCCAATGAGCATGTAAAACACCACGGGGGTGACGGGCATGCCTAATAAAACTTGAACCTAGGGTGAGAGGAAGGGAGAAGCCCTTCTTGACCACCAGATCAAGACCCTGCTGGCTGGTTACATCTTTTCTTGATCTCTATCTATCCTTTTCTGCTATACAATCACATTTGGAGCTTTGATAAATATTGCCAATATTTTTTATAAACAATAAAAATAATAAATGCACATGGGTAGATACAGGAGACCTATTACTCAAAGTATACAAATATAGGAATTAAACTGGGCTTGGCCATGACCTATGACCTATCTTCAAGCTTAGGTCATGGGCTGAACAAGTTATTTCATGTTGATTTGAATCAATAAAAACAATGTTATTTTAATTTATTTTTTTTTGGGAAGAAAGGCAAACAGATATTGTAATAATAGTTCTTTCGACCGAAATGTTTCGTACTAGTTAAAAAAAAGATAAAGCAACGTCATCCTTTTCTCGGTTTAAATTCCGGCCCGTTCTGGATTTTTCGGCCCCATATCAGCCGAAACGTTCCGGTTTTGTTCCGCCCGTTTCGTTTCGGCTAAATAGTTTTTTTTAAATAATAAATAATAAATATATCAATAATATCAATAATATCTCCTAATCCGACCGTTAGATTAAGATAAAATTATATGAATAATCTCTTGATATATTTATATATTATATTAAAATTTAAGAACAATAAAAAATATAATTAATTTATTACGATATTGATGATTATATATTTTGTACTTACTGATGTTGATGGATGTACTGGCCTGAATACTGTGGAGTGACCTAAGGTTGTCAGTGCTGCACCTGTAGCCTTTGAATCTTTCTTTCTTTCTAGAGTGGCGCATACTAGAACAGGATCATTTCAATCCACCATCTGTTCTGTAGTGCAAAGAAATGTAAACCTGTCAAGAATATAAGAATAAACATGAAATTATAAAGCTGCATGACAAAGTATATGTATATATAAAACAAATTAATTCTTTATTTTATTGCATCAGAAAAGGATGGAGGATAAGTTTGGAGAAAGTTGAGGGTTTTTTTTTTTAATATTTTTCTTAGTCATATAATTTTGTGAGAAACTCAAAGATAGGGTTATCAAAAGAGAGATGCATGGGGAGGGAATTGAATTTATTGGAAGCTGATTTTTTATTTTTTTTTTATTATTCTTTATCCTCATCCTATGCAAGTGCTGAAGGCTGCAAAATTGAGTTAGAAAATCTCTCTTGCTGTCCATTTAACAAGTTGAAAATGGAAACCATAGGGTTCCACTACTAGAAATTGAAACATTATCGATCATGTAATCCGATGCAGAATACATTGAAATCCGTTGCTAAAAAATACTAACAACGAAATTTATATCAAAAATGTAAATTTGTAGTTTTTAATTTATCTGTAACGAATTATCCATTGATGATAAATTAGCAATGAATATTCACTGTAGAGCAAATAAATTAGCAACGGAATAGTTATTACTAATTTTATTATTGAGTAATATTCATTAAATAAATCTTTTTTTATTTTTTTAAAATTATTTCTGACACTATCACATCAAAATGATTTTAAAACATCATTTTTATTTAAAATCTAAAATAAAAATAATTTTTTTTTTATTTTTTTCAAAAATATTTTACAAACACATTCCCAAATATCCCCGAATCTGCTTGTATGTAACCACTCTCTTCTCCATCGTAGCTTAGCATGCATTTCATGCAACTAGTTTTATAAAATTTATGGCGCATTGGCCAACAAAGTATAAATAAATAAATAAATAAATAAATAAATAAATTAGTAAGTTAATGGAGTTTAATTTGTTGGACAAGGTTTGACCTAATCTCTGCTGAAAAGTAGAGTACGACTTCAAATCATCCATCTCTGTAAAGGGTAATCGATTTGTTAAAAAAGGCAAAAGAAAAGGTTGTTCTTTGCATGCTTTGTACTCATCCCCGCACTCCGACGCGGTTACCAGATTTTTTTTGTTTATAAAAAAATAAAAAACTATATCTTGGTATTTAATTAAATAAATTGATCATTATTTATATAAATTAAAAAATAATTGTTAATAATAAATAGAAAAACTAAGAGATGATGGTATGTTAAGATGTTTGATCATGCAAAATAAGATATTTACATGTTTGTGTTCATTAAGTTTATTTATTAAAATAAACAAAAAATAAAACACAATTATGAAACTGAGTAAATAAAATAAAATAATAATAATAATAATAATAATATCTAAGGTCGAAGACATTAGAAAAATTATTTCAAAATAAGTATTTTTTATAAAATAAATCTTATTTGTATAAAATAAAAATATTTTTTCAAAAATTAAAAAAAAAACTTTATCTAAATTTTTTTGTAAAACTTACGGTTTAGGTCATGAAACTGAGATAAATTATTAGAAAATAAATTGAAGATAACTACAAAACTCATTTATTTATAAAAAGCAATAATGTATAAAGATAAAATCAGAAAATGAGAACAAAAAGGATCCATAACTCTATTAACTACTAAGACTCTCTCGTTATTAAACAAAAAAAAAAAGACATAAAAAATTACAAATCTCAGTCCCGGGCAAATTAGATGTCGATGGATGAAACTAAGAAAATAAATTACCAAAAAAATTATAATTAAAAGAATAAAGGTGAAAAAACAAATAAAAAATAAATTAGAAGGAATGAAAACACAATAAAATGGGGAGTTAAATTGAAAAGAAAAAAACTTTGGCAAAAGGAAAAATAAATCAAAAGAATGAGGAATAAATTGGAAAAAATAAAACAACAACAGCTTTGATTGAAAGATAAAATTGAAAACCAATAAAATTTAAACAAAATAACCATGGGAAAAAAATCAGAAATGAAAAGAATAAGGAGCAAAATGGGGAAAATAATATATGAAAAAAAATATAATTTATGAACTAAATTGAAAACAAAAAACACTTTTCTCTTAAAAGGTCTAAGATGAAAATAAGCAAGCAAAAAATAAGGATTGAAATTGAAAAAAAGAAAAAGAAAAGAGGCTACACATGCATTTTCTCTAAAAGTGAGAGAAAAGAAAAGAAAAGAAAAGAAAACCATCGACAACAAATCGCTCATCATTTTTCATCATGCACGAGGTGATCATGAAACAATAAATTTGATAACTAGAAAGCGTCACTCACACATGCCTAAAAATTGCAAGCTCCTTCCATGAGCAGAAGTGTGAGGTCACATTCTTGAATTCTTTTAATTTAAAAGTTATTTATTGAGTGTAAAAGGACCAAAATACCCTTCATAATTCTAAAATTAACAAAAAAAAAACATGTGAGAAAATGAAATTGCCCTCTAAACACTTGCCTTTATTTATTTATTTTTCAATTATAAGGGTAGAAAAGTTATTTTATTATTTCATAAAAGAAAGACAAGAATGCCACTGCCTAACTACTTAATATTTTTTTAATTTTAGGGTAAATAAGTAATTTAATTATTAAAAATATAAAAATAACCTTTGACAATTCTTTAATGACCAATTACCATTTGAAAAGCCCAAACCACCCTAAAAAACAAGACACCTAAAATAAAAGTTCAAATGATAAAATTATAATTTAATTATCACAATGAATAGTTGCAAGTGTTACTTTCTATAGTGTTTAGCCTACACATTTTATTCTTATCTTAATATATTATGGCAAACAATTAAAAAAAAATGGAGCAATTGGACAGAATCATTATGATATTTTGGCTCTTGTTTTTTTATTGTTATTTTTATATTTTGATATTTTTTAAGTTGATTTTTTATTTTTAAAAAAATGGCTTCAGAATAAAACATGGTGGAGTTTTTATCTTATATAAAATGGAGTTTAGGTTTTAAAATGAATGAAAAATTCATGTTCTCTCTCTCTCTCATCACACCTCTTTCTGTATTTTATATTAATTTAAAAAATGGTATATTTCAAATCCAATAAGTAAGGATTCAAAATTATATATTGTAAAAGAGTCCCCTATATAAACTTGTTAATAGAACTTAAATCAATTTCATTTAACAATGATGATTGTTTTACAAATAATAGGAAGATAAAAAAAAAAGACGTTAATTCAGACCATAATAAATGGCTAATTCAAGAAGGTATTTCATCATTAACATGGTATATAGAGTTGTACCATTTCTTTAAAAAAATCAAATCTCCAACATTGGATCATTTTCTTTTGTTTAAATTAGACCCATCAACACCATATTATATAATTTCATAACCCATGATCATATGATGACATAGAACAAATTATAGATTGTAATTTATCATAATTCACTAGAACAATCATCACAAAACAAATCCCAACTGAAATAAACGATAAGATCCACAATTGATTTGAGAATGTAGACAAGAGAACAGAAATTATAAAAGTGGCAAAATGATTTATGAGTAGAGATCCTTGAAAACACGAAATTAAGTTAGTTGAACACAATTGAAATTAAAAGCAAAATCACCAAATGTTTTTTCTTTTACTTTGACCACTAAAAGCTAAGCCAATTTCATGTTTACTTTTCATGCATGTTGTCCTTTATAGTGAGCAAAGAGTTTCAAGCAACTACCGCTAGAATTCTCTCTTTTTTCTATTCTGGCTAGCTACCATCATCAATCCACCGTATTCCGGTGGCAATGAATCAAACCGTTCAGCCTGTTAAGAAAACTTTAGGGATGGGAATGAAACATTAGATAAAATCAAGGGATTAAACTGTAGCTCATCCGGAACTGGTTTCCACTTTCCAGTATTCTGTCAAGAAACAAAGGTCACTCAACGGTAAATAAGAGACCAAAAAGCAGTCAGTAGCGTTCACACGCACTCACTCACTCACCCCATTCCCAAAAGCGGAATAAAACCCCACTCGCATGCCTCCTCTTCTCTCCCTTTCACCCTCCGCCACCGCCACCGCCATCCCGCTCTTCTGCCCCTCCATTTTCACCTCCTTCCCCCACTCTCTGTATTAAACTACTTGGTAACAAAAACAGAGCAAAACCCGTAAAAAACCAGAAAGGTCAGAAACAAGAAGAAATAAAGAAAGAAAAAACCCGTACCAAAGACAAAAGAAAAGAAAAGAAAAAACATAAAACACCATTAAAACAAAGATGAAGTACAGACTGAGAATCTAACAACCTCCTTCTCTTTCTCTTCCAAGTCCATACCACAATGGACTTCATTTGAGAAGCCTAGAAAAACCCACAAACTACTTTTTACTCTTATTTTGTCTTTAATGGCGGCTCCAAGTGGTTTAAGTTCAGAACCACCACAGCCACCAACAAGTACAGAAGTATGTCAATGGCTAAAGAACTTACCTTTAGCACCCGAATACCGTCCAACACTATCTGAATTCCAAGATCCAATTGCTTACATTTTCAAAATTGAAAAAGAAGCTTCTCAATATGGAATCTGCAAAATTATCCCTCCTGTCTCACCCCCTGCTAAAAAAACCACTCTTTCCAACCTCAACCGCTCTCTCTCCGCCCGTAACGGTGACTTCTCTGCCCCCACATTCACAACACGGCAGCAGCAGATCGGGTTCTGCCCCAGGAAACCCCGCCCTGTTCAAAAACCAGTGTGGCAGAGCGGTGAGACCTACACATTTCAAGAATTTGAAACCAAGGCTAAAAGCCTTGAGAAGAATTATTTGAAGAAGTTCTCTAAGAAGGGAGGTCTTTCTCCATTAGAAATTGAAAACCTTTATTGGAAAGCTACTTTAGATAAGCCTTTTTCTGTAGAATATGCTAATGATATGCCTGGTTCTGCGTTTTCGCCGAGGAAAAAGGAGGGACAGGGAGGGGTTGTTGGGGAGGGAATGAGTTTGGGGGAAACTGAGTGGAATATGAGGTGTGTTTCAAGGGCTAAAGGGTCCTTGTTGAGGTTTATGAAGGAGGAAATACCTGGGGTTACTTCGCCTATGGTTTATATTGGGATGATATTTAGTTGGTTTGCTTGGCATGTTGAGGATCATGATTTGCATAGCTTGAATTATATGCATATGGGTGCTGGGAAGACATGGTATGGTGTGCCTAGAGAGGCTGCTGTTGCATTTGAGGAAGTTGTTAGGGCTCATGGGTATTGTGGAGAGAATAATCCTCTTGGTTAGTTCATTTCTTTTTCTTAGTAGTACATTCAATGTTGGAACTATTAGTAATAAGTCTACCCTGTTTTGGGGATTTTTATTTCCTTGCTTTGATTGCATTGTTAGTTTCGTGTTTGTTTTGCCTATGTGGGTTTTTGTAGAATCTAGTTAGACGGATGAATATTGTAGGTATGTAGCAAGGATTAGCTGTTATGCTTATTTATATCCGACCATATGTTTTGACAATTGTGAGAACTGGGAATGTCTGATCAATTGAAGCAAGTTATTGAGATAGACAATGGAGCTATACTCTTGGGATTAATGACAGTGATTGATTGGTCCGGGTTGATTCTAATTTGTGCATCCAACCTGCTTCAAGAGCTCTCAGGTTTGATGGTGTATTAGGATAGAAAATGGAGCACATTTTTCTTCCTTATGAGAATGGTTGCTTTTGTGACTTCCCAGCCCTACTTTCATGCATCACTTAGACGTTGTTTGATTCATGTTTGATGAAAAGGCACTTTATTTGGGATACATATTAATTGATGAGACTATTTCTGTCAGCATCTTTGATTATCCTTTTTATTTTAGAAACTGTTGCTATGTTTTATTGACTGCTGCTGTGAGGATTCAATAATACTGAACTTCACTTTCACCCTCCTATCAGTTACATTTGCTGTTCTTGGTGAGAAGACGACAGTAATGTCACCTGAAGTATTTGTCAGTGCAGGTGTGCCGTGCTGCAGGTACCCTCTGAATCCTTGCCCTGTTCCACTCCAAGGCATTCTTCTTTAGCTTTCTAATAAGTTGCTTAAAATTCATTATATGGGTCACCCATTTACACATGAACATCAAATTAATGATGCTATTTCTTAGACTTTGTTAAACGTAATTGATTATTTAGTAGTTCAGTATGATTAACAATTGAGTTGAAGTTCTGTAAAAGAGAATCACTTATCTTTTAGGGACCTGGGATCTCGTCTCAACTTTTCTCTTCACTGCCTAAAGAACAAGCCATAGTACTTGCATAGAGCCTTTAATGTTTTGCACGTGGCATGATTTTTATCTCTGTATTTGTAATGCTTCTGCTTGCTCCAAATCAGGTTAGTTCAAAATGCTGGGGAGTTTGTAGTCACTTTCCCGAGAGCCTATCATTCAGGTTTCAGTCACGGTAAGTTTCCTTTGTATTTCACTCTTTTTGGGACAGTGACTATGTTGTTACTTTTGCTGGTTTTTGCAAGCAGTTGCTTCATCTGTTATTTTTGACATCCAGGATTCAATTGTGGGGAGGCAGCCAATATTGCTACACCTGAATGGTTGATAGTTGCTAAAGATGCTGCTATTCGAAGAGCTTCAATAAATTACCCTCCTATGGTGTCTCATTTCCAGTTACTTTATGATCTTGCTCTCGAATTTTGTACAAGGTATCCTGATTGAACAACTGCAACATTCCCTTTTGGTTGTTTTACTGACAGTACAATTCTCATCTTTACCTTGTCTGTGGACTATTTGGAGGCAGTGTGCCTTCTTAAATTGGATTATCTCAAAACTAAGACTTTCTGTAGTTTTTGAATAAATCTGTGCTGTATCCATAACGTAGATTCATTTCATTATTCAATATCTACTGTTCTTGAAACTTATTTGAGATCTTCAACATCACACTACGGGGAAGTTCATAGGAAATCTAACTTGAATTTTACTTCAAGAAAAATTATCATATTGTCACCTCATTATTTGGTAATTCATAATTTAAGTTCATCCAACTCTATAATGTACTTTTATTCCGAGGCGAGTTTCTCTTGCATACAAACTGGTCTTTTGACATTTTATTTCAGGATGCTACAGTTTATTCCACACGGAATATTCATTATGATTATAGAATCCTCATATTTATTATTTTATCCCTTCCAGAATACCTGTGAACATCAGTGCTAAACCACGGAGTTCAAGACTGAAAGATAAGCAAAAGGGTGAAGGAGAAACACTGGTTAAAGAGCAATTTGTGAAGAATGTGATGCACAATAATGACCTGCTTCATACTCTTGGTAAAGGATCTTCAGTGGTGCTTCTTCCACGAAGTTCTTCAGACATTTCTGTTTGTTCAAAATTACGAGTTGGGTCCCAGTTAAGAGTTAACCCCACCCTTGGATTAAGCAGCCCGAAGGATTTTATGAAATCCTCAAAAAACTCAGGTTCTGATGACATCCTGCTGGATGAGAACCAGGAAATTAATCAAGTGAAAGGCTTCTTTTCAGTGAAAGCAAAGTTTGCTTCTTTGTGTGAAAGGAATAGGTTTTCCACATTAAATGGAAATGAATGCACACAGAGTATGAACAGCACTGAAAGAGTTAGTTCCATTCATGGTGATAAGCTGTCAGATCAGAGACTGTTTTCATGCGTCACATGTGGAATCTTGAGTTTTGATTGTCTTGCCATCATTCGACCAAAAGAGGCAGCTTCTAGATACCTCATGTCAGCTGATTGTAGTTTCTTTAATGATTGGGTTGTTGGTTCTGGAGTAACAAGGGATGTTCTTACTGTTGCTGGTGGGACTGCAAATATGACTGAACAGAATTCCTCAATGAGTACGTTTAATGGAAACTCTACCTCCTATGTTACTTTCTTCTATTACACGATAATGTAGTAGTCAAAATCAAGTCCTAATCACGTGTTAATTGCATGATGATGCATTGTTTGGATTGCCTGATATAGACCCTTAGCATCAGTATACCAATGTTGAAGCCTTTGGCTAAGACAAGACCTTAGGAGGAGCGAGGATTTAGGCAGGCTGATTTAAATTCCATTATACCTCCAATCCCCATGCAAATCTTTTTCTGTGGGCATATCAGTTGGTAGTCAGAATTGTTGTTTTTGATGCAATGGTATTTTTTTACATTCAAAGAGATTAGGAAAGGGATCACTGGGAAAAAAACATATTTAGTTTTTGGAGGGAAATAAATATGAAAATCTGGGGACCAATACATTACAGAGCAGATGCAGTGCGTTAATATGGAAAGTCCCTTTTCATGTTTTTGTGTGATTTTTTCAGAAAAAAAGTGGTTGTGTTAACAAGTTATCTGGAATAGATGGCGATTCTATTTATACAATACTTTCCCTGGATTATATTTTTCCAACTTGAAATGAACAGCGAAAGATCTATGGATTAGTCAGATGATGATGAGTCAATGAAAATAAAAAATCTTCTGCATGCTATAATAATGTTCTCAGGGGAAATATTGGTGTGCTGGACCTATTTTAGATCAAACTGCATATCTGCTGCCAAAATTCATTCTACATCAACACAATTATTAAACCAGCGTACATATTATATTTAACCTGCATATTGCATGTCTTTGTTTGTGTCTTCTTTTCTGGCCTGATTTCCTTCTTATGGATGTCAGTTTTCAATATGGATACCTTTTTCTTTAAAACAGGATGGAGAAAGAATCCCGTGGCTGGTTTATATGATGTCCCTGTTCAATCTCTTAATCATCAAATTCAGATGGCAGATCAAAGTGTTGAAGTGGCTCCCAGTTCTACAAAACAGATGGAGTCCTCTGCTCTTGGCCTATTAGCTTTGAATTATGGAAATTCGTCTGACTCTGAGGATGATCAGGTTGAAGCAGATCTATCTTGCCAGGATGAAACTAACCTGGCAAACAGTTCATTAGAAAGCAAATATCAGGGTCAGAGTTCTGCTTTCCCTTCTTACAGGCAGAAGTGCTATGATGCTGAAACTGGTGTTCACCCTCCATCTCCATCAAAACATGATCAGCAGGGTGATATTACTTTCAAAGCTATTTATATGTATCCAGAACATGGAGATAGGCCAGATAATTTCAAGGCTAGAAGTGATGATACACTTGGATGTTCTTTTGGCTTCCCAGCCGATAACCCTGCTTGCTTTGAATCAAATAGTTTGGATGGTAGATACAGAGATCCAATGTCAATGCCACACATGTCTTTAAATTGTTCCCCAATTGTCCAAGATACTGAAAAAACAAAGTTTAACAGGCCTACTGTACCAATAGAGAATCCAGATATGCCATTTACCCAAAGATCTGATAAAGACTCTTCGTGCATGCACGTGTTCTGTCTTGAGCATGCTGTAGAGATAGAACAACAACTTCGTCAAATGGGTGGAGTACATATATTCCTTCTCTGTCATCCAGGTGCGTCTTTCTTTTTCTATTTTTGTGTAGTTGAGGCCGTAGAAGTTCTTCATTCATGGAATGAGCACTACCTTCTCTTCCTCCCTTCCCTCTTTTTTTTTTTTTTTTTATGTTTGTTTTTTTTTCAAAATCAAATTTGATGAACTTATTAAATTATTATTATTATTATTATTATTATTATTATTACAGTAATGCATGGTAAAGTATGAATGTAGAGATCGTGAGATAATTGAGTGTGGTCATACCAGCACACTTGCATTAGGCTGGCTTGCAACATTCAAGTGGCAAGAATGGCCCTAGAATGGGGAATGTGCACCTGTTTTGTTTTGCTTTTCTGTTTCAAGTGAATCGTACTTCTTTCCAGTTCATAATGATTCAGAATTTAGAGTCTCATATACCATTTTAATCCACTGCAATACTGTTATCCCATTATAAGCAAATATTTTTTTTTTTTTTTAAAAAGAGCACCAAGAGGTGCAATACTATTTTTACAAGATAAGGAATCTGCAAAATCCTAAAGTTAGGAAAAAAAAAAAAATTGTTTCCTAGATCAGAACCATAAGTGGATCTTATAATCAGTTTATGATACAGCACTTCCCACATGCCAAAAAAAGGTTATTAAGACAAGAATTTTCCTTTCGTCTGTGTGCACTTCATACCCCCCGAAGCCCTATCCTCCTTTTCAATTGTCCTGGTTGCTACACAACAAGATCCTTGTTTCTGAAGAGTATGTGGTCATAGGGATTGTAATTTTTAAGAGAAGGAAAAATGTATCATGGATGAAATGGGAGGTGCTGCTTCATACTATCATTTTGTCCCTATCACTGGTGCAGTAAGAAAATTTCATTATTGTCCTCTATATTACATAGATCAACTCTCTACAAGCCTTCACTTTAATTGTGAAAAATGTCACTTAAGCAAGAAAGTTTTAGTAAATGTGTAACCTATGTGTGGCATTGATTAATATGGCAACTCTACTCACCAAAGCTTTTTCATCAGATTGGTATATTTATGTTCAAGTCCATCTCTTTAAATTATATCAACTATTGTAGCTAGAAGTTACTTATTATTTATCTGTTTACTTGAATTCATGGATTTTTGTGCAACATTTACAGAGTATCCCAGGATTGAAGCAGAAGCAAAGTCAGTGTCAGAAGAATTGGGAATTGATCATCTATGGAATGACATTACTTTCAGGGATGCAGCCAGAGAGGATGAGGAGAGGATCCAGTCAGCTTTGGATACTGAGGAAGCCATACCAGGGAATGGGGACTGGGCTGTGAAGTTGGGGATCAATCTTTTTTACAGTGCCAACCTCAGCCGATCTCCTCTTTATAGTAAGCAGATGCCATACAATTCTGTTATATACAATGCCTTTGGTTGTGCTTCTCCAGTTAGTTCACCCCCAAAATTTAAGGTTTATGGAAGGAGATCCGGGAAGCCAAAAAAAGTTGTGGCAGGGAAATGGTGTGGAAAAGTTTGGATGTCAAATCAAGTTCATCCCTTTCTAGTGAAAAGGGATTTTGTATATCAAAATAAGAAACAAGAACAAGAAAGAAGCTTCCATGCTTTGGCAACACCTGATGAAAAGCTTGAGAAAAAACCACTAACCATCCACAAAAATGAAACCAGTAGAAAATCTGGGAGGAAGAGGAAAACAATTACAGAGAGTGGGGCCATTAAGAAAGTAAAGTGTCTGGAAGCAGAAGAAGCAGATTCAGAAGACTCAGTGGGGGATAATTCCCATAGGCAGCATATGAGGATTCACAATAGGAAAAACAGTGAAGACATTGAGAGAGAGATTTCATATGATCTAGTAGAGGATAGCAATCAGCAGCATGGGAGCTACAGACGCAAATGGGCCAAATCTGTTGAGAGTGATGATGCAGTTTCAGATGATCCATTAGCTGAACATGTTCGTCAGCAGTATAGGAGAATGTGTAGAAATAAGCAAGCCAGATCTATCAAGAGGGAAAATACAGTTTCTTATGTTTCAGTGGAGAACAAGTTTCGAAAACAGCTTAGGAGAGTTCATAGAAGCGACCAAGCCAAATGTTCTGAGAGACGATGTGTAGCTTCTGATGACTCACTGGATGATAACAGTGATCAATGGCATGAGAGAGCTCAAAGAAGCACACTAGTAAAATATGCTGAGAGTGAAGATGCAAATTCAGATGATTCACCAGAGGAGAGTTCTCGTTGGCAACATGGGAGAGTTTCTAGGAGCAAACATTTGAAATATATAAAAAATGAAAGTGCAATTTCAGATGATTCATTGGAGAATGGCTCTAATCAGCACAAGAGAAAATCAAGAGGCAAGCGAGCCCAGGTCAGTAAAAGGGATGATGCGGTTTCCAATGATTCATTGGATGAAAGTGCATTTCAGCAGCTCCCGAGGTTTTCTAGGAGCAAGCTAGCCAAATTAATCGAGAGGGAGGATGCAATTTCATATGGTTCGTTGGAGGAAAATACCCATCAGCAGCATGAAAGGATTCTTAGAAGCAAGCAATCCAAATTTGTTGAAAGGGAAGATGCAATTTCAGATGATTCTCTTGAGGATAATATTCACTGGCAGCACAGAAGAATTCCTAGAAGCAAAATGGCCAAGTTTGTTGAGAGTGAAGATGCAGCTTCAGATGATTTGCAGGAGGATGATGGTCATCAGCATCTCCGAAGAATTCCAAAAGGCAAAAAGGCCATCTCTATTGAGAGTGGATATGTGATTTCTGATAATCTGTGGGAGAATAATACTCATCGTCACCGTAGGAAGACTCCTAGAGGCAAGCAACCCAGTATTGTTGAGAGTGAAGATGCAGCTTCAGATGATTTGCAGGAGGATGATGGTCATCAGCATCTCCGAAGAATTCCAAAAGGCAAAAAGGCCATCTCTATTGAGAGTGGATATGTGATTTCTGATAATCTGTGGGAGAATAATACTCATCGTCACCGTAGGAAGACTCCTAGAGGCAAGCAACCCAGTATAGTTGAGAGTGAAGATGCTGTTTCAGATGACTTGCTGGAGAATAATTCCGATAAGCAGGACAGGAGTATACATCGAAGCAAGCAGAAGAAATATTCAATGAAACAAGGGATTCATGGGCAACTGAAACAGGGTGCCCCAAAGATGATAAAAAGAGAGACCCCACAATTAATGAAACAAGAGAGGCAAATAAAGCCAGAAACTCCTCGGCTTCGGTTTGGTAAAAGTTACATGAATGCTAGACAGTTTGATTCACATGCTGAAGAGGAGCGAGAAGCTGGACCTGGCACGCGCCTCAGGAAAAGACTCTCAAAGGCTCCAAAACAGCTGGTAAAAAAGCTGAAAGAGAAGCAGAACATCAAGAAAAAAGTGAAGGATGCTACAGCAGTGAAAGCCCCAGCTGGGCGAAAGAGTGTTAAAATGAAAGACGAGGAGGCAGAATATCAGTGTGACATTGACGGATGCACAATGAGTTTTGGGTCAAAACAGGACCTTGCAATGCACAAAAGAAACATTTGTCCAGCCAAGGGGTGTGGGAAGAAGTTCTTCTCGCACAAATATCTGGTGCAGCATCGTCGAGTTCATATAGACGAGCGCCCTCTCAAGTGCCCCTGGAAGGGATGCAAGATGACATTCAAGTGGGCGTGGGCGCGGACCGAACACATCAGGGTTCACACAGGTGCTCGTCCATATGTATGTGCCGAGGAAGGTTGCGGTCAGACGTTCAGATTCGTGTCAGATTTCAGTCGTCATAAGCGCAAGACTGGTCATTTGGCAAAGAAAGGTAGGGGGTAATATAAAGAACAGATGTAATTTAACATTGTTGATGAAGTTGTTCAGGAGACAGGGTAGGGGGCTTTAGGCTTATTCGATAGAGATTAGAGTTTCCCTTGTTGTTTTCATTCGGAGTAGCAATTATTTCTCCTCGGTAGGGCTTAAATTGGCCCTTCCCATTTTACGGCAACCTGAGCAGTTGCTTGGATCTCGAAACAAATTAATCTCCAATGACTTCCACATGTTGGTTCTTGTTTCAAGCTGGGAGTTTTGAGGATGTTGCTGTAGTATATACTTAGAGATAGTTAGCCAGTGATTAGTTGCTGTTAGATTAATTTTTTTAAAAAACTTGTAAAAAAATAATCCAAATATTGATGATATTTTTCTAATAAAAAAATTAACTAAGATTATTGGTAAAAATGCAGTTTGAATCATAAAAATTCAAGAATTTTTATTTATTTAAAACATATTACTGAAATAGAAATATACTAGATTGATTCAAGTCGATTCAAGTTAATTTGATAAATTAGAATAAATTATGAAGCTTAATTCTCAACAAACTCAATGTTAAAGAATGAAATTGAATAATAAAAATACGTTAAAACTTGTGAGATTAGGATAATTTAATACAAAATAAGAAAAAAATAACTCGTGTCAACTTAAATTATTCTGCCAAATTTGCGATCAAGAGACTATAATAACTCTATTAAAAAAATATAATAAAATCATGAAATTCAGTTTTCAATAAACTTATTGTTGAAGGTTGAAATTGAGAAAAAAATATCAATCTAAGAACAATGACTTGGGTCTATCCGAGCTAATCTACAAAACACATGACTAAAATCATAAAACCAAGATAAACTCATAGAAAATAAACCAAAATAAATCATTAATCTCAATTCATAATCAACTTTTGTTGAATAATAAAATTAAAAAAAAAATATCAATTAAAAAAGCCAAAACAAATCGAGTCAACTAGGTTAACCCGCCAAACCCACAACCCGATTTATGAAATTGAAATAATCTTACATAAAATAAACCAAAATAAACAATGAAATCTATTTCATAATCAATTTGATATTAAAAACTAAAATTAAAAAAGAAAATTGAGTTAACCGTTAAACTTTTTACACAAGTTATGAGATGTATAAAACAAAATATAATAAATTATAAAATACAATCTCCCACAAACTAAAGTTCAAATATAAAATTAGAAAAAAAGTACAAATAATATATATAAAAATAAATATGGTTTCAAGATGTCCACAATAATTGCTTCCTTTCATCTGTCACTGTTCTCTCAGGTTTTTCCCCCCTTTTCCGTGAGCAGCTGGCAGCTGCTGTCACTCGTCCATTTTTTTTATTTAAAAAAAATTAAGTCATGCTTTCACGGGTAATTTAAGTTACTATTAGATCCACAAAATCAATCGATTTAAAACGGGTCAAAATAACACATAATTATTTTATATACTTTTTAATGTTTATCTTGTTTTATATGAAAACACACCTACCGCTTTTTCTTTTTTCTTTTCTTTTTAAAAACAAAACATTTACGATACACTTTAATATGCATTACACGTTGCACTGAAAAATTAGATGCACAAGAAATTCAAACATCCACATATAAATCTCATCGACACACAGAATTAACAGTGTACACACACAAATCTAACACATGCAAAAATCATCCAAACACAACACATATTTTATCATAAAAATCAACAATTTATTGAAAATTTAATTGAAGTCTGAAATTGATCTTCAAGGAGCCAACCAATGGATGGAACCCCGATTGTCAATTACGTTTTGGTTGACAGTTTGTGTTTATCAATCTCGTTTCATAAATTTCAGGCAAATATCGACCGAAACATACTAGAATTTTTCGTCTGTACCATTTCGGTCACTTAATTTATTTTTCAACTCTGAAACCAGCCCATATTCAAATTCAATGGATATCACCGGCCACTACAGCATACCACTCCCAAATGTTTATATTTATACACAAAATTCTTTGTCTCCTTAGTTATTTATCGGATGTGGGATAAATATACTAGGACAAAATTTAAGCCTTGTCTAGGCTAATAGGCACAAAATGAGGATTGAAGAATATTTAAAATGAGCAAACTATGGGAGTAATGGCTATTTGCCTGATGTGGGATACTGAAATGTATTTAAAATGAAAACACTACATGCTTAAAGGTTATTTGTCCGATGTGGGACAATGTTGTCCAGCATTTATGCTGGACAAATTGTATATCTATATCTATATCTATATCTATCTATCTATATATATAAGAAAATAAAAAATAACCAAAACCAAGACAATAAAAATAATTAATATATATTATAAAAATATATAAAATAAACCAAAATACAAAAAAAAATCAAAACCAAAACAATAAAAATAATATATATATATTATAAAAAAATAACTTAAAAAATATATTTTATATATTATTTATTTAAAAAACATTAAATTAATTTAAATAATATATTTTATTAATTTAATAAAGTTTCAATTAAAAAATATTTTAAAAAACACAAGCACACTGTAACAAAAGCCCACTGTAATTTGGAGGTCGCGTGTCATTGTCCACAACCAGGAGGCACCAGCAGGGTTGCGGCGCAGTTTCAATTAATTTCAACATTATTTATTTTATTTTTAATTTAACAACACAAGTACACGCGCAAGTAGCTTAGCAGCAGCAGTAGCCTACCCTGGGAGGTCATTAAAGGCAACATACCACTTTGTCGTTTTACCACTTTGTCCTCTTCAATGCCCTTTCCTCTTTCACCGTATTTAGGGTTTGAAAAATTGAAATTGGAGGCAAAATGGACCACCAGGTTGATGCACCCATCCCAATAATTCATAACGAAACCCCTCAGTTGGGGTTTCAAATTTTCTCTTCCTCCCCCCGATATCCCTCTCCGTCATCTGATCCTGATCAAAAGGCCCAGGATGACGATAACCATCTTCATCACGAGCTACAAAACCAGCTTGATTTGAAAGAGGAGTTTCCGAATTCGAATGATTCTCATGAAGAAGAAGCGGAGGAGGAGGAGGAACTCAAGAGTGAAGAGAGGGATAAAAGGAGTACAGTTTCTCATGATGCTGAAAGCATTGAGAAGGTAGGTGATGATGGTGATGATTTAGAGAACGCGAATGAGAGAGGTAACGACTATGCGAATAGTAGTAGTAGTAGGTCCCATCAGTATCCTGTGAGACCTGATGCAGATGATTGCGCCTTTTATATGAAGACTGGGACTTGCAAATTCGAAGCTAATTGCAAGTTTAATCATCCTCTCAGAAGGAGAAATCAGGTACAGTTTGTTCTTTCTCTTGAATTATTATCTGATTTGTGATTTTATGAGTGTATATTTTGTGGCTTTTGTGCTGTTGGTGTAAAAGTGGTGTTTTTAGATAAGGAGGACTGTGGTTCTGTACAGTAGTTATTTTCTGTGTATTTTTAAGTTTATTGGGCTTCATTGTCGTTGGTCCAAATTTAGTATCTTTGGCTGAAGGGGATGTAATTGCTCATGTTGAGTGTGTTTATAGCGTGTGTTTTGGCGGTTGGGAGTATTTTTTATGGATAGATTTTTCTGGTGTTGTGATTAAGGGATTTGGGGATAAAGGAGGGATTTTGGTGTTTGTAGAAAATGGATAATGTGGATGATTTTAGTATTTTTGTATGTTGTAGTTGTTTCTTTTGATGGGAAATGGTTTTTGAAAGTGATTCCTGGATTTGATTTTCTTGTTCATGTGAAAATTTGTGGCATAATGAATCAAGGGACATGATTTTTCTTCTTTTGTTGCTTAAGTCAGCTTCTGGAAAATCTGGGTATTTTACTGTTCTAAGACCTATCAGTTGGATTCATGTGACTGGGCCTTGTTAACTAATTGTCTTTTTTTATCTTTTGAAATTTGGTTGACTACAAGACTGTCAAGGACAAGGTGAAGGAAAGGGAAGAAGCAACGGAGAGGCCCAGCCTGACTGAATGCAAGGTTATTATTGTTGTCTATTGCTAAGAAGTTGTGGTTATGCTTACTCTTTTTATTTTTCTGTCTGTCCTTTTGCATGCCATGTTCACCATGCGCAAGCATTCCAGGACGCTTCTGATGCTGTCTAGCATTCTGCCAGGCCTTTGCACCCTTTTCACAAAACATCCTCTAACTTAAGACTATTATGTTTGGCCCAACCAATATGTTGGAAGGAAGTGATAAAACCTTCCTTCCACTTGAAGCATTTCACTCCACTTGACACGTAGCCTGCTTCTGATCCTGAACGTTTAGGAAGATAAGGGAAGACCATGTGAGGGGCATTCTCATCTATCAAGTGGTGCTCCTCTTCCTTACCAGAGAGTATAGTCCACTCTCTTGCCTTTCAGCTGATTCTGTTGGCTGAACTCTCAACGGCCAGAGGAAAGACTCCTACTCAAACAATAGGACTAGGCCTTAAGAGATGGAATGAAGCCTGCCTTCTCAAACTGGAAAAGAAATGTCACAAAAGGGGTTTTTTCCCCCATAAATGGAATTGAAGGCTACATCGAAATCGCAATCTTGGTATTGTGTAGTCTTATTTTAATTTCCTTATTTGATGTTGGCATAATTTGTGGACATTTGGGATAGGATAAAAATTCTTGCTTTATGATCTATGGCTGCAAGGTTTTGAGGATTTAACTAGTAAAACTTGCATATGCTTTTTGATTGAAATTTCCCTATTATTCTTTTCTTGCAAGGTCATATGTCTAATTGTTTTACTTGATCATCTACATTCTCCACTTTTCAATGATTTTAGTAATAGAAAATATCTAAATGTTGTATGCTTGCAATCATTACAAAATAGTATTCTGTTAGTTCTGGTCAAAGTGAAGGACTCATTTAACAGTTGCTTAGACATTTAGTGTTCACGCCTACTTTATTTTCTCCTTATGCAGGGGTTAGTTTTAGTGATGTTAGCAAAAAAGATTTTTGAGTTATATGTAACATCTTTGGCCATTTTTTTCTGTATTATAATAATTCCTGAGCATGCTGCAGTACTACTTGAAGACAGGAGGCTGTAAGTATGGAAAAGCTTGTAGGTTCAACCACTCGAGAGCAAAAAATTCGGTGACCCCATTGAAAATCCCAATATCACCAGCCTTAGAGCTGAACTTTCTGGGTCTTCCAATCCGACTGGTATCTCTTCCATGCATACTTTAAAACTTTTGATATGTTTGCCAACCATGCTGAGGTTTGTTATATTTAAGAGGCTTGCTGGGAAAATTCTAACACAGACACTATCAATTACAGGGAGAGAAAGAGTGTGAGTTTTACATGCGTAATGGCTCCTGCAAGTTTGGAGCTAACTGCAAGTATAATCATCCAGATCCTACAGCTGTGGGAGGAAGCGACCATCCTCCAACATTTCTTAATGGTGGATCTGCTTCTCTACCAGCTCCATCACCATCAAGTGTAGGTTCTTGGTCTTCACCGAGGGCATTAAACGATCCTACATCCTTTATCCCAATTGTGTTTTCACCAAATCAAGGAGTTCCTCCTCAAAGTCCAGATTGGAATGGATATCAGGTATTTACATTGATGCTTTGCTTTTTTAAGTTTTATCAATTTTAACGAAGCAATATAGGACACTTTGTGAGTTTACTGTTTCCTTGGTGAGTGCAGTCTGACACCACGAATGGTCCTCATGTTTGTCTCATGTTGCCTTTTGATTTATATTCTTTCGTTGGCTTTTAGGACATTTGTTTAGATGGTTTTCCAAGTGTTCTTAATTTTAGATGGTTGTCCAAATTCAAGTTTTTCTCTGATTTATTCCATGTAATTAACCATTAGACCTGAAAGAGGCTGACATCCTGTGGTGAATGTAAGTAATTGATGATGTAACTGTACAGGATGTCCCAAAATGAAGAATTACGTGGAAGGTCTAATCTGCTTTAATTATCAAAGTATTTTCTATATGACCAATCAAGCTTTTATTATGATGTACCCTGCCATGACTAATTTGGTTTGAAAATCACAGTGATCTTTGACAATTACATTATATATGTGAACACTTGCAACATTCATCATGACTGATGCTGAAACTGTATAAATTACCTTAGCCCACTCCTTTCCTTAACATGCTCCTACTCAGCCTGGGGAGCCCATTTGTTGTATTCAGTCACATACACTATTTTCTGGTGTTCAACTACGTGTAGGGTAGAGCATGGAGAATATTGGAAGAGTTACTACTGAAGATACAATTATCTCTTGCATTGAAAGAAGTTGGAATTTTTTTGCATATCCCAGGCCTCACATTTGTCAGATCACCTGATGACTAACATTTACATTTCCCGTTTTCATTCCAGTAAAGTTGACATTTCAATTGATGATTCGCATGCATGCTTTTCTTTGTGTCTTGACAGAGCTTATTTTTCAGATTTTTAACTGTCAATATATGTTTCTTATTATTAAGGGTGGAGGTGTGCTTGTTGAGTTGACTAAACATTTGCTTTAAAAAATTGATTATTGAAGTTGTTAATGGTTAATTTTATGCTTTTATGTCTGATCAAAGATAAGATCTAATACCCTTTTCTGACTTGCCTAGGCTTCTCTATACCCTCCAGAAAGAAGTCTGCATCCACCTCTGTCATATGCCTTAATCAACCTTGCAACTGAAAGCAATGTCTATGCACCTCAGCAACAGCAAATAGTAGTTGATGAATTCCCAGAACGACCTGGTCAACCGCAGTGCAGTTTCTACATGAAATTTGGGGACTGTAAGTTCAAATCCAACTGCAAATTTCATCATCCAAAGAATCGGATCTCAAAATCACCCCCATTAACTCTAAATGACAAGGGCCTGCCACTGAGACCTGTAAGTTCATTCTTATTTTTAGATTAAATCTTATGAAGGATCTATAAACATAGTAAATCAATGTGGTAATTTTTGTCTTCCCATTTCTTTTCTTCTCCTGGTAATGTTTTTCTGCACTTTCCATTTACTATAATTATATGAGGAAGTTTTCCTTTGGCGGGCAATAGGTGAAGTATCTTTTGATTTTTAGTTCCCATTGGCTCGATCTGGATTTTTTTTTAAGTAGAAGACGCATGAAAATAACTCCAAGCACATCAAATCTTTTCTAAATAAGCTAATAAAACATCATATATGTTTCTGAACCAGTCCGATAAACTACGTTCTCACAACAGCATATCCCATTGAAATGACTAGCTTTCTTAGTCTTGCTATTACAACTGATGAGATTTTAAATATTGCACCTCTCACAATGACTGTCTTTCAAATCCAGGATCAAAATATCTGCTCTCACTACAGCCGCTATGGTATTTGCAAGTTTGGGCCTGCCTGTAAATTTGACCATTCAATACAACCAGCTTCTTCAATAGGATCTAGTGATGATCAGAACACAGCTTTTGGCAACTCTGTGACCCAGGAAGCGGCTAGAATGGCTGAATGCGGAAGTGGAAGTGATACTGCGGTTGAGCAGCCTGTGTAAAAGTTTTGCATCAAGCTTTCTAGTGTTCTAGGATCAACAAAACCGAACACCAAAAACTCTCTTCGAAACATGGATGTTCTATTCAGGTTTTTTTTTTTTTTTTGAGCTGCCACAAGCTTTTCAACGGTGGCATCATATATTTATCTTGTTTTGCGTTACCACTAGCGGAAGGGAAATCAGGATATGCAAATTCTCTCTTTTCGACGCCCAATACCAGTTTTGTTTATCGTGATCATCGGGTTATTCTTGTCTTGGTGGCTTTTCTGTAGCTTCGCATTGTTTCTGATAAAAAATAACACGTGAAAGTTTCAAGCATTTTTATTCTGTTGTCCTTTTGAGTTGTAGTGGTTTGACACAAGCAAATCATAAGTGTGGTTTGGACTGAATTAAGTAATTAATTAATTACTTTTATCTTTTCGTTAAGTTGGTCGCATGACAAAGTAAAAAGGAGAATTTAGAAGGGTGATAAAAGTCTCCCCAAGAATCTCAAGATTGTAGAAATTATTGCATGTATCTGGGGGTGAAAATGACAAGGTGCATTTATATGCTCGAGCAAATCATAATTAATCCTTCTAATCAATGTTTGTTGGGAGCTCCACAGGAACACAACAGAATATCTATATATATATGTGTGTGTGTGTGTGTGTGTGTGTTTTCTTTATTATTTCTGGTTTTTTTTTTTTTTTATGCATTTCAATTTGCAATGTGTGTAAACTGATGTATGAAACGTACGTGAGACTATTGAATTGGCTAGCTAGCTGGCCTGTTTTACTCATCAACTCGGTCATATTGGATTCATTCATGGGATTTCTCGGTTCATTTTCATTCATTATAAATCAGAAAGCAAAGATAGTAATCCATGAGATTTGGAGCTTCTTTGCATGTTTTAACTAGTAACTTGCCAAAAAACCGCGGGTAATTCATGCGCATGCTGTCTTTGCATGAGCGAGAGAGAATTATCCGCCGACGGGGAAGGCTAAACCCAGTCAAGAAAGCAACCAGCTGCTAATTTCTATGGCATCAAATGATAATTTCTCCATGCAAGAAGGAAAAGCAAAACCTTCTGACAACAAGTGTGCCACTGAAAGAGAATTCAAATTAAGTGAGTTCTCAGAGTCATCAAGTGAAACTTCTTACGTAAAAACAAAAAATCTCAACTTTTTTCCTGGCACTCTTGTACCATTACATGAGAAGCATAAGAAACATTAATGAAAAGAAGGAATCCAAGGCAATAAATGAGTGAAAAGGGTATAGGAGTAGGGAAAAAAAGAAGATAAGTATGGTCAAAAACCATACAGTACTGCTCCATCAGAAGGCCCACGCATTGACTAGCAAGAGAATCCCCTCCCCGGACATGATTAGTTTCACCGGCCGCCGGTCACTTCATCAAGGCTCTTATTGCGTCATGAGTTCAACACAGCAAAGCCACCTCCTCTGCATGAGAAGATAATCGAGCTATAAGAAACCATGAAATCGCAGAAACACAAATCAATGACAGGGAAAAGGATTTGCAAATTGCTCGTTTAAAACATGCATGCACCTTCGGAGGATGCTTGTAGTTCTCATTTTTGGCATTTTTGTTGTGCGCAGGTTCAGTTCTCCGTGGAGAAACAACTTTTGCAGGACTATTTTTGGTCTTCTTCTCGTCTCTAGCCTTGTTAAATATGACTGTGAATCCTTCTGCAGAGGCAGGGTTGCTTACATCCCACTCACCAAACTTGGGCAATGGCCGACCTTGCTGAAAGAGAAAAATCATCATTTCTAATTATAGATTAGCCAACCTTCTCGGGACATTTCCTACTTCAATGTAAAAAAGCTTTTCAAGACACATTCAACTCGTTTTGGACATGGTTATCAAATAACCGGCTCATCTAAAAGGTTAAGTTATTAAATGAGATTTCAAGATATAATTTATATTATTTTCTAACACACCTCTTAAGTAAAAGTCTTTTGGGTTTGAAACTTATACACAAATCCACACTAACTTGTGCTTGATTTTTATCAAATAGAATAAAGGTGGCGAGATTCAAACTCGTGACCACCTGGTCAACGAGATTCTAATATCATGTCAAAAAACCATCTCACCTAAGATATAATTTATATTATTCTATAACATTGATTCATTACCAAGAAGCTACATTAGGAGAAGGATAAATCATTTCATTCTAGAGAAGCTACTAATGGATCAGAGATCTTGATGCATGGCAAAAGACATCAGCCTGTAGAAAACCGAGCATAAAAATAAAGTCATATACAGGTAGATTTCCACAGAATTATAACTGGCTATAGAGATTGTTCGAGTCTTATCCATTTGCTATCTATTGATTTCCGGACTGCAATGGGATGAAATAACTAATGAAAGGCAAAGTAGAGAGAGTTAAACAAGACAAAAAATGCAATTAATTAGTAATCAAACCCTAAACCATCCATTCTTCCGTCCATGCATGCCTAGCTAGCTAGTTTCAGAAAACAACCACTCAGCATGGAAACTTCGACAGATCACAAGGTTCATAATGCCATATATCAGGGCCTAAAGCAAACTTCCCCAGCTCAACCAAAACTTTGCTCTAACACCAAAAAAATTAAAAAAAGAATCATACATTAGACACATGATGAAACAGGGTCCAACAAAATTTGAAATAACAATACAAAAAGTTTGCAATGACAAAGCCATTCAATTTAAGATATCTAAATCATATTCAGATCACGAAATGTACGTATAAAGTCCTATCCTCCTCAAAATAAAGACTATCTTGATCATCTAGCTCTCCCATAATAAAGCTGCTTATTTAAACAAGAAAACGGATAACATGATATGCACAAACTTATTCCTGAAACTAAAGGAAATGTAAAAACATATTTAGAATCAAAGAAAAAACGTAAATTAAGGGTTAAAGAAGCAGAAATCTTAAAAGACACAAATTAAAGCAGGCAAAACTATAAAGAAGGATGAAAAGAAAAGAGTAACAGGGAAGAAAAAACTTACAGAAGCCATGAAAGTAAGGACAGAAGAGTTTTTAATTATAGCTAGGGCGAGAGAGACGAGGAGACTTAGTTGTGATGCATCAAACTTTTATAGAGCTGAAAAAAGAAAGACAAGAAAGAGCGATTTGTAAGGCAGAGAAAGAGAGTGGGTGATGGGAAATGGAAATGAGAAGACATTTTGTTCGTTATAACTGTATTTTGTTTTTCTTAGGTTAATGATTAGAGGCACCCACGTTGTTTGCGCGCCTTAAAGCACCAACTCTTTTTTCTAACGTTGCCCGACAGAACTGCTAGGGAAAAGGGGTTAACCCTGTCCTTGCATGGCTGTTTTTAATTGAGTGTTCGGAGATGAGTTTCAAAATTATTTAAAAAAAATATTTTTTTATTTTGATGTTTTAAAATTATTTTAATATGCTAATATAAAAAATATTTTTAAATAAAAGAGACTTTAAAAAGAGCTTCTTTTTTAGAGTATTAGCAAGCTTCTTTTTTCTTTGTATTGTCCTTCATGGTTATTTAAAAAATATATATATTATTTGGTTTCTTTCTTGCTCATTTCTTCTTCTTCTTCTTCTTCTTCTTATTATTATTATTTAAGAATTAAAAAACTTCCCCTATCAACAAATAATAGAATCACGAAGTGTTTCTACTCAGATCAAATTAATGGCTACAACATATAAATTATCAAGAATACTCTATTCTTAATATATATATAATGGTAACTCACCAAGAAAAAAAAAAGCTTTGTTGAATGTACAAAGAGACATATGGATTATGCAATGTAATACTACATGTGACTTAATCATATATGCATGTGGTTCTGTCTCTTATTTTAGATTTTATACATATATACAAAGAGATATATGAATTTAATTTAATTTAATAGTTGTAATAAAATTTTATATTTGAAATTATTTTAAGTGTCAAAATTTGAGTTTAATCTCTAAAAATTACATAAAAATAAATCGTAAATAAACCCATCTGATTTTCTATTTCAAATGGGAATAATTTAATGCTGAAAATAGTTTTCTCAAAATACTAGCATATACTCTCTTTTTTTACGACAGACATTTGAGAAAAATAAAATGATAGTTTAGAATAATATAAGAGTTAAATGAATTAAAAGACTATCTCTTTTAAATATATAAATTTAATACTATAATTAAATTTAATTATACATAATAAAAAACTTGGATAGAAACAAATTTTTAAGAAAACCTTTTCCTCAGCTGTCACCGGAACTGCCTCGTATTATATTATCTGCAAAACAAAAGCAAAGTACATACGTATCCTTAACCTTACCTTATCTTGGAAAAAGAAAACAATTAATTCCCATTTAATTACTGGTATACCAAACACGGGATAACTCATTCCTCATAACCAAACAGGCTCTCTAGTCTTAGTATAAACGGGGGCTTCTTTCCCAGCGTATTTTCAGCTTTCCCTTTCCTTGCAGCTCCTCTATCTCCAATGGCAACTGCAGTGATTACCGATACCAAAAAACTCCCGCGGCCGGGTCGCGGTGGGTACCAACCTCACGGACTAACAGAAGAAGAAGCTAGAGTCCGAGCCATAGCCGAAATCGTCAATTCCATGGTAGACCTTTCGCGAAAAAAACAAACCGTCGATCTTAACGCCCTAAAATCTGCCGCCTGTCGCAAGTACGGCCTTGCACGTGCTCCAAAACTCGTCGAGATGATAGCAGCATTGCCGGACTCCGATCGCGAGTCACTGCTACCGAAACTCCGGGCGAAACCGGTACGCACGGCATCAGGAATTGCAGTTGTTGCTGTCATGTCGAAGCCGCACCGGTGTCCACATATCGCGACGACGGGGAATATTTGTGTGTATTGTCCTGGTGGACCGGACTCTGATTTCGAGTACAGTACTCAGTCGTATACTGGTTATGAACCAACTAGTATGCGTGCGATTCGTGCTAGGTAGGGTTTCAGCTGCAGGATTTTCAATCATTTATAGTTTGAGTTTTAAAAAAAAAACCCTTTTTTTTTAATAATTTTTAGTGTCATAACAGTAAATTAGTTGAAGAAGATAGTTGATTTATTTTGGAGTTCATTTTCGATTAACTGATGCAAATATAGTATTAGGACACTGATATCTTATTTGTTTTTGTACGGTCAATTTGTTAATGCTTTCAATTTTTGTTTTGTGCTGTAAATGCCTCTGAGCTGATTTTGAACTTGACATGAAATAATGTAATAAATAGAGCTCGATTCAAATTGAGATTTTTGCTTCAGTATCCATCTTGTTGTGTCTTTATCTATTTATCCGTAGAGGTTGCTTTAGGTTTGACCATATTAGTTGAAGCGTTGCCTTTTGCCATTTATTTTGTTTTCCTCATTAGTGCAATTTGTACCAAGAACCCAGATTTTAGCTTAATTATTTGTTTGTGGTAATAGAGAATGAGGTTAGCATGGTAGTGTGTGTTGAAATTGAACTTGCGTTGTCAACATTTCTGCTCCATCTGATGCATACCTTTGAGGTTTGAGGGCCTGGTTTCAACAATCTATCCAAAACAGTGGATATGAAAGGCAAAGAGATTTGCTTCCTTGCCATTTCTTATACTTAGCTAGTCTTTATATGCTAAGTTGAGGTTTCAGGTAATAGCTATCAGCGGGGTGTGAGATGTCAAAGGTTTTGTGCCTGTTTTTTTTTGTTCAGTTTTAAATCAAGAAATTAGTATGTGAGTATTTTTATTCTTAACGTTGGATACTTGAAGATGAGAAATTTATGTGTCTGTTTTATACATGTGAGGGTGACTGGTTAGAAGCATTAACTTAGATTGTCTGGTCCATTAACTCACTGATTTTTGTTTCCATCAACTCTAAAGGTTTAATGATTTTCATGATATCTGGTAGTTAACTTTTCTTATGATGACTAAAGCCTTTATTTACATGCTTTATTTTGGCTTCAGATACAACCCATATGTCCAGGCTAGAAGCAGGATTGATCAGCTTAAGAGACTGGGTCATAGTGTAGATAAGGTTTGATTGTTCTCTGCTTTTATATGTAGTGTCTGACTTTGTTTTTTTTAAGTGGTTGGATCTGTTAATAACTTCTAATTAATGTGTTATGCTTTCAGGTGGAGTTCATATTAATGGGTGGTACTTTCATGTCGTTGCCAGCAGATTACCGTGATTACTTTATAAGGAATCTTCATGATGCTTTATCAGGGCACACTTCTGCAAATGTTGAGGAGGCAGTTGCCTACTCCGAGCATGGTGCAACAAAGTGCATTGGCATGACAATTGAGACGTGAGTTATCATCTAAACATTTTTAGATGAAGAATCTCATTCCCAAGTGAACATTGTTGGAAGTGAATTTGGGCCCTTCATAAATTTTCTTATTGATATTCTGAATCACAATTTTATTTTATTTTTATCTAAGATGATTATTTCTTTTGAACCTGTTTTCTTCTCCCTTCAAGTTTTGAAGCTACAATATCTCTTATAATTAAATGCTGATTCCTCGGGTGTGTGAGGACTTGGGGTATTTTTAGGTTTGGGCTATATTATTTGGTGTCTCGTTATCCTGCTGTACAGGACATGTTAGAACATTAAGGTTGGTAATTGTAGTTTATTAATTGAGATGATATACAATTGAGCATACACTTTAATCTAGCCGTTCTCAAAGAAATTCTACTGGGTATTGATGGTTTATTGTGCATATATTTTTTGGCATTAGTTTTGAAGCTAGTAGAATTATATTTTATCTCGTGTAAAATAAGTTGTTTATTTTGTTAACTTGTCAGGAGGCCAGATTATTGTCTTGGTCCTCATCTACGCCAAATGCTTTTATATGGGTGCACACGATTGGAGATTGGAGTTCAAAGCACGTATGAGGATGTTGCTCGAGACACTAACAGAGGACACACTGTAGCTGCTGTTGCTGATTGTTTTTGCTTGGCAAAGGATGCTGGTTTTAAGGTGTGAGCTGTGCAGTGCCCTGTAATATAACACTTATAATCTCAATGAATTTTGGGGTGGCATGTAACCTGATGCCTGTTTCATGCATCTATGATTAGTTTCTCTTGAAGTTGGATGACAGTGAATAGTTTTGAAAATACATCATGTTCTCACTTAAAAACATACCAACTTTTAAATAACATTGAGTTGCTGTTATTTCATGTTGTTTTCTTAAGGTGGTGGTGTTTGATCCTTTTTTTCTTTTTTGATTAGTGATCTAGGTGTGTTTATCCTTTGCTTATTTGTCTCCATTATATTTCTGTACTGTAGGTTGTTGCTCATATGATGCCTGATCTACCTAATGTTGGGGTTGAGAGAGACTTGGAAAGTTTTCGAGAGTTCTTTGAGAGTCCTTCATTTAGAGCTGATGGGCTCAAAATTTATCCTACACTTGTAATTCGTGGAACTGGGCTTTATGAACTATGGAAAACTGGCAGGTATAGTGTCATTGTTCTTTGTGTGTGCTTGCATGTGTGTTCTATGCAGAAGGACTAATTATTGTCGATTCAATTTTGTAGGTATAGAAATTACCCGCCCGAGCAGCTTGTAGATATTGTAGCAAGGATCCTAGCTATGGTACCCCCTTGGACACGTGTATATAGAGTTCAACGAGATATTCCTATGCCTTTAGTTACATCTGGAGTTGAGAAAGGAAATCTCAGGGAGTTAGCCTTAGCTAGGATGGATGATTTGGGACTGAAATGCCGTGATGTCCGTACACGTGAGGCTGGAATCCAGGTAAATGAAGAAGCTATTACCATCAAATCAGGTCTTGTGCCTGGCTATGATAATTTGAGATTCTAACAAGTGCCTCTGTTATGCCCATAGGACATTCATAACAAAATTAAGCCAGAAGAAGTTCAGCTAGTTCGCCGTGATTATACTGCCAATGAAGGCTGGGAAACATTTCTTTCCTATGAGGATACACGCCAGGTATTTTGGGACATCTTATCCATGCATGACTGCTTGTCTTGGGGGGATGGGGTGGGGTTGGTCAGCTTTGGTGTGTGTAGCACACCTAATGCTCATGTCTACTTGATGAAAATTTGATGGGATTTGCAAAAATGGTTCTCTTTTTTTATCAACAGTCATTCAATCTCTTGAAGTCTGCAATGTTGATTGGAATGTTAAAGAGTGGCTTTTCATGCCATTAATTTAGAGGAAAATGAAGTCTTTGAATCCTTTTAGGATATCAGTATTTTGTTGGAATGTCTTGAGGAGCTTTTGTTGGTGATTGAGAGAACCGTCTAATTTTGTTGTTTTGGTGTTAGTTGCTTCTTAATTTAGATTACTGGCGAGGATTTGATTGCTGAGCATAATTTGAAGTTTCAAATGACTCTTGCTCACAGGATATTCTTGTTGGGTTACTGCGGTTACGAAAATGTGGCCGCAATGTTACTTGCCCTGAGCTTATGGGGAAGTGCTCTATTGTTCGTGAACTCCATGTTTATGGAACTGCAGTTCCTGTTCACGGTCGTGATGTGGAGAAGCTGCAACACCAGGTAACGCAGAAATTCCATTATATTGACTGCGAGTAAAGCAAGGATTGTTGGGTCAATTTGTTAGGCTACCAGTTGAACTTTGTGCTTGAAGGCTTCATCCTGGAAAATAGATGCGTACAGGATTATTTACCTCTTTTTTACTTTCTTGTTTTCTCAACAGGGTTATGGTACACTTTTAATGGAAGAGGCAGAACACATTGCTCGCAAGGAGCATAGATCAACCAAAATAGCTGTCATTTCAGGTGTAGGAACCCGCCATTACTACAGAAAATTGGGGTATGAGCTTGAAGGGCCATATATGGTGAAACTTCTTTCCTGACAACTTAAACGTGTGATGGATTAAAATTTTGTAATGCTATTCTAGGTATTGGTATAGAAACTCATACTTCCCTTTTATCATTTGTTTCTGTTGCTACGTATCCTAAGAAAGCTAATGCAGGAGTTTTTGCGGTTTGTGCTTTCTGTTTAATAGGCCAAATTCTTGAAAACGGAAGACAGTAGTTTTCAGAAAGTGCAGGAAATAGCTTTGCTTCGTTGCTAGATTTTCTTTTTTAACATAAAAAATTATTGCAACATTGCTTGTCTTTTTTCTTTTTCTTTTTTCTAGCAGGGAAGTTTTTTAAAACTTATGCGGATTAATTTGCTTACTTGGTAGGTCTAAAAATAATTCAAACAATTAATAAATATATAATTTGATTCAAAATAAATTATTAAGATTTTTTTTTTTAAATATTGAAAGCAAATTGTATAAATTAAGAAGCTAGATTATTAATTAACCCAGTATTTAAAGATAAAATTAAAAAAATAATTTGCATACTATATTAAAATAAATTATGTTGTTTATTTTTTAATTAATTTAATATTAAATAATAATATAATAAAAATGATAAAAAAAGGTACAAAAAGTAAATGAGACTACGATAATTTAATAATTTAACTTGCATGCTAAGTTAAAACAAATTTTGAAGCTTAATTTTTATTACATTAAATGTTTTTAATAAATTAAATATTGAGTGATAAAATTAAAAAAATAACAATTTAAAAACAACAAATAACTCAAGTTAACTTGTATTAACTTGCTAAACTTGTGATCTAGATAATAAAATTCAGATAACTAAGTAGAAAGCAAATCAAATAAATTAAAAGTCAAGTTTTCAATGAACCCCTTCTAAATGATAAAATTAAAAAGAAATTAAAAAAATAATATATTGGCGATGAATTAAATATCAATTTTGTGAATAAATTTTTTATTTATAATTGAAAATGGAAATTAAAAAATGGGACCAAATTTAACAAAAAGAAAATGATCTCATATGTACATGTACGAGATCCGCGTGACTGACTTTTACAGCGAAGGCATCTTCATCGGACATAGTTTTAACGGCCAGAAACGACTAAACTATAGTCTTACCATCGCAACAGAAATAACGGTTGCTTATAAAAATTAAAATTGAAAAACCATTTCCCAACTCTCTGATTTTCTATCGCCGGTCAGCACCGTTGATCAGAGCCCAATCCAACCATGCTAAAATCAACCCTCGTTCCAATTCTCTCAACATTTCCAACCAAACCCAAAACGCTCCCTACAAAACTTCCATGGCAGGCTATCATCACAAACACTTACACACGAAGCCCGCAACCTGTTCACCAAAATGCCTCGCTCACCACACCAGCACCGCTTCATCAACACCACCACCCTCCAACTTCAGCTTACATCCACCTCCCTTTCTGCCGCAAACGCTGCCACTACTGCGACTTTCCAATTGTTGCTCTTGGCTCCACGAACCCAACCGACAACGACCCGCGAATCTCTAACTATATTGAATTACTTCAACGTGAAATTGTCTCAACAAGGTCGGATTTTGATACCACTCCGCCTCTTGAAACTGTGTTTTTTGGTGGCGGGACTCCTTCTTTGGTGTCCCCAAGGATGGTTTTGTCGATATTGGACACGTTGAGGGTGAAATTTGGAGTTTGTGAGGGTGCTGAGATATCTATGGAAATGGATCCTGGGACCTTTGATTGTAGGAAAGTTAAGGACTTGATGGGGATGGGTGTGAATAGAGTGTCATTAGGAGTTCAGGCTTTTCAGGAGGAGTTGCTAAAATCTTGTGGGAGAGCACATGGAGTTAAGGAGGTTTATGAGGCAATTGAGATTTTGGGGTCATGTGGGGTGGAGAATTGGAGTGTTGATCTTATCTCTTCACTGCCTCACCAGACCCCACAAATGTGGGAGGAGAGCTTGAGGCTCACCATCGAAGCGAGGCCTAAGCATGTTTCTGTTTATGATCTGCAGGTTGAACAAGGCACGAAATTTGGAGTATTGTAAGTAATAGAATTCATGGTGGGAAACAGTAGTTTTTCCTTTTTTTTTCTTTCTTTTAAGCTTTGAGATTGATCTTGTAAGTATTTTGTTAGGTACACGCCAGGGGAGTTTCCTTTGCCATGCGAAACACAATCTGCTGAGTTTTATCAAATGGCTTCGAGGATGCTTACTGATGTGGGTTACAGACATTATGAAATTAGCAGTTATTGTGAAGACGGGTATGAATGCAAGCACAATTATACATACTGGAAGAACAAACCTTTCTATGCTTTTGGCCTTGGTTCTGCTAGTTATCTCAATGGAATGAGATTTTCTAGGCCAAGGAAGATGAAAGAGTACATGGGTTATGTGGAGAATTTGGAGAACGGATTAGTAAATTGTTTTGGGAATAATCATGTTGATGCCAAAGACTTGGCTGTGGATACTGTGATGCTCTCACTTAGAACTGCAGGAGGCCTCGATTTGAGGTCTTTTGCAGAAGCATTTGGTGGCTCTCTTGTTCATTCTCTTTGCAAGGTCTATCAACCCTACATAGAGAGTGGGCATGTGGTTTGCTTGGATGAGGAGCGAAGAGCCATGACTGCAGATGAATTCAACATCTTGTTTTTGAACGAAGATGAGATTACGAAGGGGCTATCTTATATCCGGCTCAGTGATCCAGATGGTTTTCTGTTATCTAATGAATTGATATCCCTTGCATTTAGGGTCATAGATCCCTAGAATTGCATCTCCTTGCAGAACCTGGAACTTGTTGATTGTGGATCTATTGAAGATGGCCTCAGCTGAACGGCATTTTTTACCACAAGCAGTTCTTGGCACACTTGTGGGATATGGCATATTGCTTTGAGTTTCTGGCAGACATTTGTTATTGAGAAAGATGCCTCAACTTCTGTATATTCCAGAAGTAGATATAACATGGTGGCGAGATAGAAGCAGGCCTCAGGGGAGTATCTTTTCAACATCGAAAAGAACAATTAGATATTCATGATCTGGTTATTTCCTCGACACATCAGAAAAGCAAATTGTTAGGTGTGGTGCAAGAAAATAGTTCAAGACAGCCTAAAACTCTGATACAGCAGGCCTCGCTGTAGGGATGAGCATTTGAATACATCTCGAGAATATTTCACATGCGCTGCTAATAGTTGTGCAAAACAGATGATCAAGTGTCTAAAATACACAGGAATTTAAATAGTTTTGCAATTGAAATTTACTTTTGCATCAACCTACACTGTTCTAACTCATCAGTTTATATGCGAACTGATAAATTTAATAGTTAGGGATTTACCCAGTGTTTATAGAAGAGATTAAAAGCTTAACAGAGAGTGGTGATGTAGGATTGAAGAGCGTCTAAACTGTAGCAACATAAATTATCAGGGGAGGAAAATGATACAAAGCATGTTCAGATCCCTGGCATTCTGTGTTGGATGCAATTTGAAAATGATGAAGAAGGCCATAATATGGTTTGATAAATTTGAGCAGCAAGCTGTATACACTTCATGTTTTGGTCAACAGATGCCTCTATCATGGGTAATAGAAATTCTTATGCAATTCATCTCTCCATTGAGAGAGTCAATAAATCTTTAAAATCATTCACCTTCGTTTTCTCCTCACCCTCCATTTCTTCAGCAGGTTGTGATTCCATGAGCCTAACCTGCTATTGAGAGGGAGACGAGGGAGAGACAAGGGAGAGGCTAGACAATACAGTCACCACCGGATGGTTTAACATAGGGTTATTGATACCGTTTCGTTTCAGCCGAAACATTTCGTATCAAGCAAAAACACGAAACAAAATGATGTCATTTTTGTCTCGTTTTAAATATCGGTACGTACCGGAAATACCTGCCGAAACACCCCGGAATTACTCCGGGTGTGCCGTTTTGGCCACAGGAAAAATTCATTTCCCGCGTTAATGTTAATTAGGCAGGCGGGAGATGTGTTGTTGGTCACATCACAGTGTTAGTGATGTGATCAATGAATATATATATATATATATATATATAAAATTGTTATCAACTTTGATTTTATAAAAAATAAAATTATATTTGATTTTTAAGTTTTTTCATATATTTAATTAATTAATTATATATAAATAGTACAACCCCGAAACGGCACACCAAAACCGAAACGTTTTGTACCAATAGAAAAAACAAAATGACATCCGAAACGGTATTGATAACCTTAGTTTAACATGGCTACTACACTTAATGGCAGTGCTAAATGTACATCCAAAATCATCATAAAAACTAATATAAGATGGAAGAGTCCAAGGTCAAGAGTCTCGACTAACAAAGGGCTGACAGAGCATTCAGATGCATATTAAGTATAGTTGTCTATTTTGTTCTGAAACGGCTGAAATGTTTTGTACCAATTAAAAAAAAAAAGATAAAATGGTATTGTTTTTATCTCGGTATAAATTTCGTCCCGTTCCGAATTTTTCAGCCAAAACATTCTGGTTCCGTTCCGCCCATTCAGTTTCGGCCAAATAATTTTTATTTTTTCTGAAACGGCTGAAATGTTTTGTACCAATTAAAAAAAAGACAAAATGGTATTGTTTTTATCTCGGTTTAAATTCCGTCCCGTTCTGATTTTTTCTGCCAAATATAGGCCAAAACATTCTGGTTCCGTTCCGCCCGTTCAGTTTCGGCCAAATAGTGTTTTTTTTTTTTTTTAAATCATATCTCTGAATCTGACTGTTGGATTGAGATGAAATTTTATGAGTCTCTTGACATATTTTTATATATTCAAAGCAATCATAGAATGTAATGACCTTGAGAGATTGATGATAGCATTCTCGTAATATTATACATGTTCATAATTTTATTCAGAAAAATCATTTTATTGTTTTTTTATATTAAATTGCACAATTCTAAATAATTATATTTTTGGATTTGAACTAATATTCTCTTGAATTAATATATTTAATTATACACACACACACACACACACACACAATACAACCCCGAAACAGCACAGCACGCCGAGACACTCTAAAATTAAAACATTTTATTTCAATTGAAAAAACAAAACATCAACCAAAATGTGACAGCCTTGACATTAAGTGTAGGATGACACAAATTATATCGGAAAATCAAGCTAGCATCGTAGCAGAAACACTGAACAGTGCCATGTCCAGCGAAAAAAAAGGCAAAACAGCAGCACAAATGTAAATATGTAGTCAAATGCAGTGAGTTTTCAAATATAGCTTACCCTATGAATTACACCTTCATAGCAGATGCTTGACACACTGCTTGACAGCAAAGATATCATTATCTTAATCATGATTTAACTATGGATACGCAAACCATAAAACAAACACAGGAAATTCTTATCGAGAAAACAAATCACCACGAACTACAGCGGCTTCGGCTTCCGTCCAGCTTTTGAGATCTTCCACTCTTGGGTTCCCTTCCTGTTTTCACTTAAGATGGATAACATGTTTGTGAGAATGTTGCATAAAGTTTATAAATAATGAGAGAGAAATCAACTGAGAGTCGTGCCTTTGATGCAAATAATCAGTAAGATAGAAAATGGGGATCATTATCATAGTCAGTACAATGTTAAGAACCATCTCATTTAAAAGCTTAAACTGTTAGGTGAGATCTCAGAATATGATTTATATTATTTTTCAACACATCTCCTCAAGTGAAAACCCTGTAAGCTTGAAATTTACACAAGCTCACACTACCTTGCGCTTGATTTTTATCAAATGGAATGGGAATGGTGAGATTCGAACTCGTGACTATTGGATCAACAAGGCTTTGATACCATGTCAAGGACCTAAAAACTTAAATTGTGAGGTAAAATCTCAGAATATAATTTATATCAGATAAAAAGAAGATGAAAGTAACAGATGAGCATAAAAAACTTCACCTTCTGGCATCCAAAAGAGAATTTGCAGGGTAATTTTAAGAGCAGATAACGGCAAGTTAGCATGAATGTAGGATGATCTTAGTCGTCTGATGGATAAAAACGTATAACAATTGTACTATGTGGTATTTTCCGAGTTGTCAGGAGACATCAAGACTTCTAATTTCAGCTTTGCATCTCATTTGTCATGGCATCAAACCTGTCTGGAAGGGAAGATTCAGTACAAGGTTATCATATACTTGTGATCTTTTTTTTAGTTGTTAATACTACAGGTTGATTCTGATTATTCTTGAGTTCAAGTCAGGACGTACACTCCTTGTAAGAATCTAGGATAACCAAGATTTTACTTGCTCACTGGAGCCACAAAGTACGTTTTTCGAGAATAGAGTTTACTCGCATCTAAAAAAAATTATTCTGATTATATTTTTTATTTATTTTATATAAAATTATCTCAATTTCATAATTAAAGCTAAGAATTTAATAGGTTAGCTCAAGTTAAATATTGTTACTTTTTAATAAAATATTTTTAATATTAAATTAATTAAAAATTAAGTTTTATAATTGGTTTTAATTAGTTTTAAAACTAATTAGTTTTGACTAGTTTTAATATTATAGATTACTGATTTAATAGGTTTACATAAGAATAAAATTTACATTAAAAAAATGTTGAAAAACAATTCATCCTTTCAAGTACCAAACCAAATTTTAGAGAGTGAAAGCATCAACAGTCCAGTTTTGGCAATATCTTTGCGAGTAACCTGGGACATGAAGAACATAAAACAAGCAGAACAGGCAGCACCAAGGTCTCTGCAACTTATTTATCGATGGAAAGGTGTTGTATAATTTAAAAACATCTCTTAAAGATGTTGAAAATCACTAAGCTACAAATGAGATGAGAAGGGAAATACTACTCTTCAATCTAGTACAGTTTCCAGCTTGCTCCAAGTCAACATATCCACTATCGCTCAAGAAACATTGACCATAGTTGCCCCTACCTCAATAATTGAGATGTTTTAATATTTTTTGAAATTATTAAACTGAGCATTGATGATACAGTGAGATGATGGTCCAGACAGAACAGTGAAGATGGAACCGAGGACACTGGCAATACCTGATACTTCTGCTCGGTCCCTGGATTACCACGGTAGCCTGTACACATTTGTTCCCTTTGATTTCATGCGCGGGTGTCTTGTTTCGGCCACCGTCACCGGTTATAATGATATTAACCATCGAGCGCACCAAGGGTTTTCATGTCCTCTAAAAAGGCCATGTATGAGTCATCAATACTCCTAGACTTCGGAGCTGATGATGAGTTGGTAGACTCTGGCTTCATGGTGGTTGGAGCTGTTGGCCTGGTAGCTACTGCTGTGGTTGAGGTTCCAGCTTTTGGTTTTGGTTTAGGGATGACAGCCTCTCTCCTCACTCGAACTGAGGCAGGAATCTGAAAGTAGACCAAAACTTAGGTTTGACTTTACAAAAATTTAATGAAACTTGAATGGTAACACGTGAGAAGGTTTACTCTTCCAGAGAAATATAAAATTGTTTCAATGCAGAAAGATAAACCTGGCGATCATGTGGCAATATTCTAGCTAATTTCTACCTAACTGCTAAAAGCTAACACAGGTAGGGTGAATGCACCCCTTCATAAAATCCCAAGGTAGAACAATTAACATTCATTGGACTATTCAATAATGACTGATTGGTGTTGGCTTTTTTTTCTTTTCAAGATATGCCTTCTCTCTCGATCCATTTACTGGTTTTTTGTCAAGTTATACTAGCACAGCAATCCTTAGTTAGATCAAAGTTATCCCTGTGGATTGTAGGGATGCGTGTTCAGCATCCACATATCATAATTACTGGTCAGTAATCACATCAGGTAGTTGCCACAGAGTAGAAACCCAATAACTATTGATGCTCTAACAGTAGACCAGCAATGGAGAATCATACTTGTTATAGCTGTATATTCTGGAGCGTGTTGCACTGTGGTTGCACTTTTGCTCAAAAAAAAACAAAAAAAAAAGAGAAATTGCAACCATATAATTCTTTCTTCTATAGTGTAGTAAACTGAGAAGGCAGAGCTGCGTGGTTTTCAATTTGGAAGTAAAAAGAAAAGGACTGATAGGAAAAAGCCAAACTCACCATAGCTGTGAGTTCCGGAGTGTGCTGTGCTAGCGGCCTTTTAACAACAGTGGATGCAGCAGATTTTACATATGATGGTTTCTGAGGAATAGATGGCCTACTTGCAACATCTTCTTGAAAAGGAGGAGGACCTGGTGGAAGGGGTGGTCTCATCATTGGAGGAGGTCCAGGTGGAGGACCATACGGAGGTCTGGGAATGAATGGGACCGTCACCCCTGGAGGAGCCATTTGGCTGGGAATTCCAGGGGTTGATAATGGTGGCTGCATATTTGGTGGAGGTGGAGGTGGGGGAAAACGTGTTATTCCTGGGGGTAATACATTAGGCTGTAGAGCTGGCATCAAGGCTAGTCCAGGTGCTAGAGGCTGTTGCCTAGAAGGAGGTGGTGGGGGAACCATTTTAGGGTTATCTGTAGTTGCTGTGGTATTGGCATCAGCTTCAAATGAAGCGCCCTCAGTCTGATTAATAGATGACTTCAGTGGCATTGCAATTGGAGGAGGTGGAGGGAGTGAAGCAGGTACCTGTATGAGAGAAATAAGATGTCACATTAACCACAATTATCTTTCATAATAACATTATTAGAATGGAAAACTTCTAGAAAGGTATTTGAGAAATCAGAGACTGGTTCAGTTTAGAGCAGTGAGGCAAATTTAAAAATTCTGTTTGTAAATAGCTCACAACTAGACTAGTTGATTTCACACTGTGTACAAGAACATTCATTTCATATCTTTAGATTGATTTGAGCTGAATGAACCAAGTTTTTTGAGAATGCACCTTTTCTTGGTTCTAGACTATCAAGCACGTGCAATGCTTTTCCCATCCACCAAGACAAATCATTTTTTTTCTGTCAATTAACGTAAAGTGTCTCTAACAGTTTATCCAGCTTTCAACAGCGCATAAAGAAGGTAAGGAATTCACCTGGACAGTATCATTGGAGGATGATTCATCTAACAATGCTGATATGTTGGTCTCCCTCCCACTTTCATTTGTGCCAGGTGGCGGTGGCTGAGCAGACTGTTGGAGGGGTGGAGGCGGAGGAAGAGGTGCGTGACTCAATACTTGGTCTGGTGGAGGACCTGAAGGAGGGAGAGGTAAAGGGGGTGGAGGCAATGACATGCCCAAGCTTGAAGCTGCAGGCTTTGGTGGCATCGGAGGTGGAGGAGGTAGAGGCAATGAAGCAGGCATAGCTGAGCTATCCCCAGGGCCTAAT